>CM062807.1:1095343097-1095943097 GCA_031772625.1 Pinus tabuliformis
TCTGTTTTGAGTCTTTGTTCTCTTTACTGTTCTTATTTTTACACTGATACAAGGTAAAGGATATACCAGGATTTAACTATGTTTACCCTGGACTCAAACTGACTATTATAAATTTTTTCCTCTTATACAGTAACAGAATTGTAATTCTTAAATGCTGCAATTCAAACTGTGTTTTTATTGTAACAGTCATTCTCAGGGGATTCAACTTTGCCCTAAGACCTCTGTTTCTCTTCTTAAAGCTATCTGTTGGAACACATAGATAAAAATAGTGGAAATTCTTGAATGCTTTCACTATTCGTGCTACCTGTTTCCATCTTTTAATCAAAAATCTGTTTCTATTAAACTCCCAAATGCCCTGTAAGTCCCATCTTTCATCTCAAAACTTCAAACACATACAGCTACAGACTCCATTGCCCAATGGTACTCAACTTCTCAGAAAACTACTTCACTAGAACCTAAAAGGAATTTCACCAACCAAACATAAACAAACACATGCATAATAGCTAGCCTAAAACCCTACAACAAACAGTTACAAATCATAAAGAGAGAGCCCTCTCTGATCACTGTTAGGCTAGAAGCAGTGATCCAAAGATTGGTTAGTGGTTACCCCGGCCGTATTCCCTTGGAGTCATAGGGAACAACCTGGGTGTTAACATAATTGGCGACTCCACTGGGGACAAGACTATTCAATCACTATCTATTTTCCAAAGCTTTCATCAAGCCTGAAACTAGCCAGACATCTTAGGACTGTTTCTCAGTCTCAAGGAAGAGCTAACTAGGGAAACTTATCCTAGCCTTGAAACATATATAGTCATTCCAGAGTTCTTATTTTGCCCTTGTAAATACAAAACTTCTGTATAAATTCTGAAAGAACACTTAGAAGCTGGCTCCTAAAAGAAACCCAAGGCATACTAGGGCACACCCTGACCCTGACCAACCCATCATTGTTGATAACCCAAATATCATCCCAAAGAACATAAGAAACAGCACAAGCAGGATAAACCTGCTGATTCAATATAAGGTCAGACCAACCCATCCTCATTCCCACTCCTTGCAAAGTCCTTTTTCGTTCCACACCCAACTCCCCTAGTTCATCTTCAACCCCTCAAAGTCCTACCTTTCCATCTTCACCATCTGCACATACTCACTCAACCAGTTCTCCACTTGTTACCCATCCTATTAACCCCAGTACACCTGTAATCCCAGTTGTCCCCATTTGTTCCTATCAACCCTATTAACCCTATAAACATGGCTAACAGATATGCACCATTGCAGATTCCAGCCAATGCTCCACCCTACCCCAAGATTATCAAACCAGACTCTCATTTTTTGATTCCCATGGCCCTTTGACAGCCATCCAGCATGCTAAAAAGATGCAAGACCACTTTGAGACCTATGAAATTGATGATGATAGTGTCAGGATGAGAATTTTTGTCCAAAGCCTAACTGGGGATGTCAGAACTTGGTTAGATCCTTGAATGCAAATTCCATTGCAACCTCTGAAGTTCTATACCAGGAATTTACCAACAGATGGAGAAAAAGAGAGATCCACACCATATACTGGTGAATATAACACTATTAAAAGAGGTCCCCAAGAAACTGTTGGAATATTGTGCTAGGTTTAACAACATAACAATGCTATTCCCCAGAACTTAAGGCCCCCTCCTGATTTGGCCCTTATAACTTCCCTGATCTGGTTTTGACTCTGATATGGCCTATCAGTTGAGAGAAAGAGACCCTCCAACCCTTGCAGAAGCCCAAAGAGTTGCAGTCACTGTAGAGGCCAACCTAATTGCCAAAAGAAACAGGGCAAAGCTGGAAAAGAAGGTTGGTTTCAAAGAAGAGCCCTCGGGCTTTGATCAGAAGTTGGATGCAATACTAAACAGCATGAAAAGACTAGGTGAGAGAGTGGAATCAGTAGAAAGAAAGTCATCCTGGGAAGCGCCACAAAACAATACTCCTAGAAACCCAAATTTTAGGAGAACACAAAACCCCAATACAGGAAAAACAGGTGCTGACCAAGATATCAGACCACCTTTTCAAGAAAATTATGCAGAAACTTCCTCGGCTAATCAGCTCAATGAAGATCCTGAGATCAATTTAATAGGGCTGGATGGTAAAAGCCATGTTTTCCTAACACAAAGACCATGATGAGGATGAAGACAAAACATTCCAAACACAATCAGGAGAATCCTTTGACTTTAAGCAAGGATATGATACTGCTGTCTATGAAGTCCATAAGCAGTACAAACTAAGAAGTCGGACTGTAAATGCAAATCAGCCTGAAAAGGTAAAGGAGAAACAGCAATCTAAAGAAGCCTCAGTCACTGAACCTAATGACAAAACAAACTTGCCTGCAAAGGAAGTAGTGGTTGAGGAGGTCACTGAATTTCTGTCCACACCACAAGAGCCCACAGCAACATCATCCTCTCACCCAAATCCGAACATCACCCTCAAGACATGACATGGAGGGGGCAGGTTCCAAAATCAAGATGAAATCCAACCAGAAGATTCATTGAACAAGAAAGGACTGCTGTCCGTGACCCTAAAATTCAGGTGGATAAACCCTTTGACCTAGGAACAGAGATTGGCAAGTTAAAGATAGCAATTCCCCTTTTAGAGCTAGCCAAGCATGACATATATAAGCAACAGATCAAGAAATCCCTTCAGCTCACCAAACAACAGAGATGATGTAAATGTGCTAGATGACACTCCAGAATTACTGTTTGGTCCAGAGGTAGATGGAAAAACAGTAGTCACAGGGGTCTTACCTTTTTATGTCAGTTTGCACGTTCATGATAAAATACTGCACAATGCAATGTTTGACTCAGGTGCATCTCATAACCTCATGCCAAAAGCAGTCATGGAAAGATTAAATTTGGATATAACAAGACCATACAAAGACCTGTTTCTTTTGATTCTAGTCAAGTCAAATGCTTGGGCCTGATTAAGGATTTGTGTGTGTCCTGTTCAATTTCCCAACAAAACCATTTTAATGGATGTTGTTGTTGCCGATATCCCACCCAAATATGGAATGCTCTTATCAAGATCATGGGGAGCCAAGCTCCAAGGCTCCCTGCAATTAGACATGTCATATGCAACCATCTCTGTCTTTGGCAACCCAAAAGACTTTATAGGGAAACACTCATGAAATACATGGTCAGCAGTGAAGAAAAGCCTCAAAATTTTCCAATATATGCTGTCCATTCAGACGTAGACTCTTACATCCTCTTAATGACAGCATAGGCATCTCGGGCAGTCACATTAGCACGGAGACATTTAAAACCGAGCAAAACATCCATCAAACAATGTGGACCTGCCAAAAATTTAATCAGCCCAACAATACCCATTCACCCTCCTTTAGTTGTCAAAAATTGTCAAACAAATGATGAAATTATCCTAGGAGACAAATGGGAGAAGAAACCCCAACTCATGCTCACACAGCCATCCCATGAACAGAACCTCAAAGTCTCCTGAACAGCAAGATAGTCTGTGATCCTAGAGTTTGATGGCTCAGTTAACAAGTTAGGGGCAGGAGCTGGAGTATGGATACATAACAAAGAGAAAGCCTGTGCACAAGGCAGAGCATATAGACTGAACTTAAATGCACTAACAACATGGCAGAATATGAAGCTCTGCTACTAGGTCTCAAGATTGCTAAATCATTACAAGCACATAGCCTCTCAATCATGGGGACTCTGATCTAGTAATTCAACAAGTAAAAGGGATTTTGTCACCAATGACAAAAGATTAAGGTCCTACAGGTCTGCTGTAATTGAAATACTAGAAACTTTCTCCGAGTTTGTTCTCACAAAGATTCCAAGGGGCCACAATCTCCATGCTCACAGCTTGGCAACATTTGCCAGCACCTTCAAATTCCCACTACAACCCAACAATTGTTTCACAGCAGAAGTCAAATATAGGCCTTCTATTCCAAACAATGTCAAAGAATGGCAAGTATTTGAGAATGATAGGCAAATAAACAACTTTTTAAACTTTGCAACAAGAGTTTACAGGATTAAATATTGACCTTGAGACAGCAAGTCAATCTCAAATTGTTGATGGAGCAAGTCAATCACAATTACAGTTTCAACAATCTGCTCACCCAATGTCACCTAGGACAGCAAAACAACTACTCAGTCCAACCATTTTCAACAAAGAAAACATTCACAAATTCACCAAATTGATTGTGAAGAGCTGGGCAAGTGCTGAAGATGAAATCATACAACTCAAAGACAATCTTCTTCCAGCAGGCCTTACCCCACTAGAGGACATTTTTGACTCAAATGATGTCCCCAGGAAACCAAAGATGCAGCCATTAGATGCAACAATTGAAGAATGTAATATTGGCACTATGGAAAAGCCTAAGATAGTCAAGCTGTCCGCCTCTTTGCCCCCCGATCAAAAGCCCAAATATGTTGATCTCTTTAAAGAATTCCAAGATGTCTTTGCCTGGGGATATGAAGACTTGAAGTCTTATGATACCTCTGTTATACAGCACACCATTCCCCTCAAGCCTAATCAAAAACCATTCAAACAAAAATTGAGGAGAATCAATCCTGTACTTCTTCCTTCCATTGAAAAGGAATTACAAAAATGTTCAAAGCTGGGATCATAGCACCAATCAGGTTTTCTGAGTGGATTTCAAATTTGGTCCCTACAAGAAAGAAAACTGGTGAGATAAGACTCTGTGTAGACTTAAGGAATTTGAACCTAGTGTCACTCAAAGACAACTATCCCTTACCCAAAATGGACCACATCCTTCAAAGAGTAGTGGGAGCCTCAAGAATATCATTGTTGGATGGTTTTCTCAGGTTTCAATCAAATCCTGGTACACCCTGACGATCAAGACAAAACTGCATTTACTACCCCATGGGGTACTTTCAAGTATGTGAAAATGCCCTTTGGATTGAAAAATGCAGGGGCAACATTTCAAAGAGCAATGGACATTGCTTTTGCAAAAGAAATTCATGATTTCTTGGTCATTTACTTAGATGATCTTACACCCTTCTCAAAATCTGACCAAGAACATTTGAAACATTTAAGACAGATTTTCATAACATGCAGAAAATATGGCATTTCCTTAAACCCCAAGAAGTCTTTATTTGGTTTGGAAGAAGGGAAACTTTTAGGACACATCATTTCAAAAGATGGCATAAGAATTGATCCAGATAGGATACAAGCGATCCTACAAATGCCTCACCCTAGGAATGTCAAAGAGTTGCAAGGATTCTTAGGAAAACTCAATTTTTTAAGAAGGTTCATCCCAAATTTAGCAGAATTGATCAGACTGCTAAACAATATGCTAAAGAAAGATTCAAAGGTTAAGTGGACTGTGGAAGCAAAGCACGCCTTTGAAAGCACAAAACTGGCTTTAACCCAAACCCGGTATTAACTAATCCTCAGTTTGACAAAGACTTTATTATTTTTTCTTTTGCTTCCCAGCATACTATTGCTGCTGTTTTATTGCAGAAAAATGATCAAGGGAATGAAAAGCCCATTGCCTTCTTCAGCAGAGCTCTTAGAGATGCTCCTTTGAAATACCAAATAATGGAAAAACAAGCCTATGCATTAATCAAAGCTATCAAAGATTTTAGGATCTATATCCTTTACTCTCATGTTGTGGCTTATGTACCGAGTCCTATTGTCAAAGACATTCTCACCCAAGAAAATTTAGAGGGTAGAAGAGGAAAATGGATTGCAAACATACTTGAATTTGACATTGAAATAAAGCCTACAAAGTTAATAAAAGGGCAAGGTTTGGCTAAGTTAATGACAGAATCAAATTTCCAAGCCTTAGATATCAACCAACTGGACAGTGAAACAGAGCTGGCGACTCCAAAGATCAACGTAGCCTTTGAACAATCTCCATGGTACTCTGATATCTGTTATGTGTTACAAAACCTGTGTGCTCCCCCAGGACTGTCCAGAACTAAGTCTAGGTTCCTAAAAATGAAAACATCCAAATTTTGTGTGTTAGATGAGAATCTACTCTGGAAAAACCATGAAGGTATTTTGCTGCACTGTCTTCTTGAGAATGAAACTGATAAAATTATGCAAGAATTCCATGCTGGAGACTGTGGTGGACATCTGTACTGGAAATCCACTGTGGACAAGATATTAAGGGCTGGTTATTACTGGCCCACTATGTTCTCAGATATGAAGAAATTCACAACATCATGCCACAAGTGCCAACTGTTTGAAGGCAAAAGACAGCTGCTGCCACTTCCTTTGAGGCCATTTCAACAGAAAGACCTTTTCAACAATGGGGCTTGGATTTCATTGGAGAAATTCACCCCTCATCTTCAGGACAACACAGATGGATTTTGACTGCAACAGACTACTTCACCAAGTGGATTGAAGCTGCCCCATGCAGACAAGCAAATGATTTAGTAATCATTCAATTTTGGAAAACAATATACTGGCTAGATTTGGCTGCCCAGAAAAGATAATAACAGACAATGCTGCTGCCTTCAAATCCAAGAAAATGATAAATTTCTGTCATAAATTTCACATTACTTTGGGCCATTCGACAGCTTACTATCCTCAGGGAAATGGTCTTGCTGAATCATCAAACAAAAGTTGATAAACATCATAAAGAAAGTGCTAGAAGAGAACAAAAAGAACTGGCACAAGAAGCTAGTAAATGCTTTATGGGCAGACAGATTAACCACCAAAAGATCAATTGGGACCAGCCCATATCAGTTAGTTTATGGATTAGAGGCCAGATTTCCTTCATCACTAGGGGTGCCAGTTATGAAACTTCTACAAGAAAGTCAAGCAGAGCCAAATGACATGCAAAGAAGGATCAACCAGATAATCTGTTTACAGCAAACCAGAGAACAAGTTTTCAGCAGAGTGCAAATACTACAGGAAAAACTTAAAAAGGCCTTTGACAGAAGAACCAAAGCAGAAGATTTCAATATGGGAGACAAAGTTCTAAAGTGGGATGCAAGAAGAGAAGACAAAGGGAAACATGGGAAGTTTGATTCTTTATGGAAAGGACCATTTGCTGTCCAAGCAGTGCAAGGTAATAACACTTATTTCCTTAAAAGCTTGACTGTGACTGAACTAGATGAAGGTCCTGTCAATGGCAGGATGCTGAAGCACTATTATGATGGTTCAATATGATAAGGATCCAAAGGTTCATTGTATATATGCAATTGTACATATTCTTTTTTTTTTTATATTGTATAAAGAGGTTTTCCCAAGTACTGCAACTAGCAGCAACAGGCAGATAATATCAGAGGTTCCCCAAGAAAGAAGCACACTATTTTGACAGGTTACATGTATCAGAGCTCAAAGATTAAGATGGACAATCGAGCAACAAGGCAATCTGACCTGCTGTTCTTGGTCTTTCAAAAGAAAAACCATCCCCATATGGAGCCACTGTTGGATACCTATAGTAATAGGTTTCATATTTCATGATTGATTATCGAAAATCCAAATATGCTCTGCTTTGTTACTACAAAGATCCCATATTTCCGGAAATCAGAGGTGTGTGAAATTACTTCAGATATTGAGGACCTTATTATATTTTTGTGGATGATTCAACAGTCTAATCTGGATCATGCCATGTTTCAATTTTGAGTTGTAGAATAGAGAAAGAAGTCTGTCCAAACAGCTTAATCTTGGCAGATAAGTAGTTCAGGTAGAGAAACAAAGGTTCCCAAAAGCCTAATCTGGGACCTTGGAAGAGATAAGGGTAGAAACAGATAGAGTAAAAAAAGAAAAAGCCAAAGAAAAGAAAAGGCAATTGAGGGTTGCAAGTCTAAGTGCCCCTCCAAGAAGAAACTAAAAAATGTTAGGTGAAATAGTTGGGTAGGCAGTTGTGGTTGCAGAAAGCACAGGTTCACCATTACATAGTTGTCAAAGATATTTTGCCAAGGCAATGGACATATCAGCAGAAAAGGTGGTGAATTTCATGGATTCACAGCAGAAAGCATCACTAACTTCACTTTTTCCCCTTACTCCATCATTAACATCCCCTTTCTCAAAGATTCCCCTCCTTCACTTCACTAACTCCTAATTCTACTATTTAACTCCCTTATTCTACCCCTTGCCCTAATAATAATAACACTAAGGTGTATAAAGCCCTAAATGTTATATATTCCCTCCCCTAGGCATAATAGCCGAGAAATCTGCAAAGAGGGATCATAGTGGCATCTGGCCACCATGGTGAACCTATCTCCGATACTTTCCCTTTGCTGCAGATCATTTCCCCTCAAAAAATACCTTTGCATGGGTAAAAACCCCTCTTTAAACCCCTCTAGCCCACAAAACCCTCTGCAAACCTTACAAAAATCAAATCCCGCTTTCGGCACATTCCCAAAGGCAAGCGCGGGTGGGCAGAAAAAACATTTGAAAAACTATGCCAAAACCCATAAACGTTAAATTTTCCGCCACCCTATCCGCCGTGCACCTTACACCTCCGCCAGCCGTCGGATCAAGCCCTCCAGATCCGACGGCCCATAACAATATCGGAACGCCGTCCACGTCCGCGCGTTAACTCCCGAGAACATGACGTTGCGCCTCGTCATGCCTCTGCCACGCGTCGCCCGTTAGACCGTCTCGGAGCTCCCTCTGACACCCTGGGCGCCGTACTCTAACCGCCCCGAGAGACCGTGACGGTTAGAGCCTTAACCGTAACCTTCACGGCTTAACCTCCGCCCGTCCGCTATTGACCGTTCTGCCACGTCCAGCTCACCGCTGACTGGACTGCCACCTCACCCCCGTTGACCTGTCGTCTTCAGCCACGTCCTCCCCGATGACGTCAGCTGACGTCACATCACCGTGACCCACCAATGACGTCATGCTGACGTCATCATAAAAAAGCGCCAAATGGGTAAAAAACTCATATTAACCGAATTTTGCGCGTTTTTTACCATTTCACTGTTATTTCGTCTGTACACTCTGCTCAGCCATTTCTGCCTGGATTTCCGCCAACCGGTACAATTAGCCCAAGCGACCACGTCAGCAGCTGCAGTACACCTTGCCACGACCTCTGCACGTCGAATTACAGGTATTTACCCTGCCCTGCCCTCCATACGGCCTGCATTCTGCTCTAATCTGCTCACAGGCATAATAGGACCGTAAAACAGACTTTTTCACCGCTAGAACCGGGTTATATCTCCACCATTGTCTCTGTGAAGTCCAAAAATTCCCTGCAGAGTTGTAACAAACTGCAATTCATCTAAAAACCCCTCAGCTCTGCGTTTCCCCGGCAAATTCACTGCTAAATACCTCCGAACTACTACCAGAAACTCACTTAGGCCCCAAAGAGGCTCTGTTACCAATTACCAGCAGTATTTCAATTTCTAGCTGGTAAATTCCCCTCTGACAATTCAAAAAATCAAGTTATTTTCCCACTGAGGGCAGTCTGCAGTCTGTTTTTGCCAGTCACTTGTCAAATTGCAATATTTGCCCATTCAGAAGCTATGGAGACCCCTATTGCATTAAATATCAAGCCTATCAATGCTCCTCACCGAGAACTAGCATGGCAAGCCCTGGGAGACATGGATTACCAGATGTTGGACTGGTTTCCTATGGGAACTAAGTATAATATCCAAATGTTAAATGAACTGAGAGCCCAGCACATGAGTGGAGCAGATATCCTGGGAATTTGGGAATCAAATTTGCCCATATACAACCTTCCCCAAGTTAATCCCATGCCAGAGCTTATCTACAGTTGCCAAGAGCGCTATGACCCCAGCCAAAGGGCAGTCATTAGCCCCACAGGCCTAGTCCTGTTTCAGATCACTCCAGAGAGTATAAATCAGATGCTGCATTTCCATACAGCCAAGAAGTTGACCCCTCTTTCCATGCAAGATTTGATAAAGAGAGGAAATAACCTGTCTAATGACCAGATTGTGAAGATTAACCAGCTATTTGTCACACCTAGCTCTGAAGCAGTCAGAACCCCTCCCATTGGATACCAATACCTGAATGAGTTGGGCAGGATGATGGTGGACTTGATTGGCTATGTCCTAGGATTCAGAGGACTAGAAGATGTAGATGACTGCATATTGGCAATGCTGTCCATATTTGCCCCAGGTAAGCCTCCAGCTATCCACTATGATTATGCAACTTATATAGCTGAGAAGATTCATGACCAGTTCATGAACTTGAAGAGGGAGAGGCTGTTCAGATACACCTCCTACATATACCATCTGTTCTTGTTCAACCAGCCAGCTACCTTCTCTGTCCCTTTGAGGCCACTCAACGCCCAAGGAACCCCAAGATCAGTTGTTTTTTGGACCCCTGTGTTCCATCGTACCTCACTATCACCTTATACATACTGTGAGTTTATTGATTTATTTGTTCATCCAGCCCTAGCAGTGCTGCAAGGTGCCACTTCTCCTAGACTGACCGATGACATGAAAAGAATTCTTCATTTGAACAAGCTTTACAACATCGGCAACTGGTACTTCTACCAGAATCACACAGTCATTAGGGTGTATGGATGTGAATTAAATCCATTTAGGCTGCCAAGGTACGTTCCCATGAGACTGTTTGCCTTAGAATATTTCAGGCAATTTGGGAACTCAGATTACCTACACTTTCAGAGTAAAAACAAGAAATCACAGTTGAAAGTGAGAAATCAGCTAGGTCCCTTCTTATACAACAGGAAGGAAGAAGGCTGGAAAGAGGCAGACAGGATCCTGGAAGGACTCCAGTTGAAAACTAGTTTTGAGTGGATTCCATATGACCCTAACCACTCTATTTCCCTCAGGAGGATCAGGTATAAGTTAGGCAACTATGCTCATGCCAGATTACCTGAAATTGAAAAATATGCAAATGCACCAGATTGGGAAGAGGGCACATTAGTAGAGCAAATGACTAATGAAGAAATACTTGAGCAAGAGGCTAGAAATGTCCAAAAACAAGCTGACTTGGAAACTTGTGGACAGGTGCCTATTTCCTACAGGAGGCAAATTGGGGCAGCCACCACAACACCAGCAACACAACAGCGAGCTGCCGAGCAGACAACCCAAGCAGCAAGCAAGGACAAAGGCAAACAGGTGGAACAACCACCTATATTAACAGAAGAACAGGTTGACACCTTGCTACAGCAGCAAGAAGAAATGGAAGAACGGGAGTTGGGGCAGCAACAAGATAAACCACAAACTAGTGGGCAGCAGCCATTACAGCAAAATAAAGAGACAGATTTGCCCGTTCTACAGAACAGCAGCCCCAAACAGAGTTGCCTCCAAGAACAGACATCAATGTGGACAGCTCAGTCCTCCAAACACCTCAGAAGGAGGACTTAACCAGAAAGAGAGAAAGAGAGACTCCCCAGACTTCATCCTTTATCAGAGGAGAGAAGAGACAAAGATTGAATGACTCCCAAGAGGAGGACATAGCAGTAAGGCAGGCCATGGGCATGGGCCCACCCAGTGGAGAACTCTCGGCCAGCTCATCTCAAAGAGGACCAGATATGACAATGGGAGGAGAGGTCAGCTCTTCTGGTCAGCATAGAGAGGGGCACTCAAGTATAAAGCAGCAGTTCATAGAAATCAAGAGAAGGAGTGATCCCATAAAAGTGCAACTCTATGATCACTTGTTAAAACTAGCTCCCAGCAACCAGCAGAGACTAATGTCTACTTTTGATGTGAGTGAGGGAAAAATGATAATGAGCCATTTCATGCCCACAACTCTACATCCTCAGTCCACCTCAGACTATTTGAGAACAAATATGGAGGTTCTGGCTAAAGATATTCACCCCATGGATAAGATAGAGTTACACAAACAAACGGGTGAAATGGTGTATGCCTCCCTGGCAGATGAGACACTGGAAAATTACAAGTTAAAGAGCAGCCTAGACAATACATCATCCCAGCTAGAATTGGAACGAGCATCCTCACAGGCCAAGGACAACAGGATCAAATCCTTGGAGGAGGTAATCATAGAGATAGGACATGATCCCAAGGATGTCAAAGGCATCCAAGAACTGCTGAAAATAAGGGATGCAGACATGGCAGCCCTAAGAAAGAAAATCAAACTCCCGGCCACCATCCATCCACAAACAGATGAAGTTGCCCAGCAACGGCAAGAAAAAGATACCACAGACCTGCTGGTATCCTTATACAAAGAGCTGGTTAGGACTCAAGACCAGCTAGGACAAACTGAAGCTGCAAAGGCAGCACTACAAGAAGCCATGAAACAGAAAGGGGAAGGTCAATCCTCCCAGCCTCCTCCATTAATAATAAATCTTGAGGAAACACCTCCGATCATCACTCCTCCTCCTCAGCAAACAGGAGCTACAGCACCATCCACAGCCCCCACAACAACATCAGAGCAAGCTGCTAGCTTAGACATGCAGAAGCTACAAGCAGAGATCCGAGCTATGGAAGCTCAAATGAAAGAGCTGGATGGGCTCAAACAGAACTTGGCTAATGTTAATGAGAAATTTGATAAAAGCAAACAAAATGAGGCAGCCAAGGAGAGAGAGGTGAAAACCCTTAAGAGAAGGATTGCTGAGCTGGAAAAAGAGCTTGCACTGGAAAGGGTGACAGCTGATATGAAAGCAGTGTTGTGGAGCAACATTGGGAGATCCATTGCCAAACAGTGGCAATACATTGAAACCATGGATGAACAAATGGTGCTCATCACCAAAGCAAACAAGGAAATACAGAGAGCAAGGGCAAGCCTTGGGCACATGCCAGAAGCAGCTACCAGGATGATCAATATCCTGAATTATAAAACCAGCACTCAATTGGCTAGCATGGGAATCAACAACAGGACAGAAACAATTGCCATAGCCAAGAGAGTTGTTACATTGAGAAACTTGATTGGAACCTTGGAGAGAAGGACACAGGACATGCAAACAGAAATTAACAGGTTCCTGGAGGAGTTTGTAACCCTGCAGAACAGAGGCCTCCCCAACATTTTGAGCAGCGTGGGAAGACTGCTCACCCTGGACAACTATAACAAGAGAATTGATGCCCATGCAGTAGCAGAGATTGCAAAACCTCCCAGCACTTCAAAGGAGCCAGGGCCAGCTACAGGGCAAATGATGTATGACAGAGTGGAGAACCTGTTTTTTCTCATGAATGAGATAGAGCATCTGTTTGATACACCACCCAATTTCTTCAAGTTCACAGAAGCAGATGAGACTCTAGGGGCAATTTTGGCACATCAACTGCCCACACAGGATGTCTGGAGGCATTTGACCCAGACAATTTTGACAGGCCAGAACCAATAGCGCAGAAGGAAGAAGCAGGTACATACAGTGACAATTTTGGGAATTAATACCCACATGAAAAGGCAGAGGCTGAGCCAACTCAGCCAGACCAGTCACTCGCCACCAGCAGCAGTCAAAGTCACAGCTGACAGGTCCGAGACATGGTGTACCAGCCTACAGTCGGGTTTTCTATGCATTAACTCCAAATATTCAGACCGACTTAGCTATTCTTATAAAGCTAAATATCTTCTGACAGAGCATTAAGATGCCTGTGCTGTGTATTAAATGTGTAATAAATTTTCAACATAATATCTTAGATAGTTGGTGAGAATGTAAAGACTGAGATAACGCAGAACTCAGATATTTCTGTAGACCACCGCTAGTATATATAGACCCTTCACAGATGCTGAAGAGGTTGCTGGAATTTTCTCTTGGATAACTTCCATCTGCTGTAATATTTTCAGAGAATTAATACAAAGGAGGAATGGAACTTCCAGAAGTTTGGTGTGTTTGATATCTTGTGGTGAAGGATGCATGTTACAGGATTCCATGGGTGTTGCATAAAACTATAAGTATTCTCAAATCTCTTTGTCGTGTCTGTTTTGAGTCTTTTGTTCTCTTTACTGTTCTTATGTTTACACTTGATAGCAAGGTGAAAGGATAGTACCAGGATTTAACTATGTTTACCCTGGACTCAAACTGAGCTATTATAAATGTTTTCCTCTTATACAGTAACAGAATTGTAATTCTTAAATGCTGCAATTCAAAACTGTGTTTTTATTATAACAGTCATTCTCAGGGATTCAACTTTGCCCCTAAGACCTCTGTTTTCTCTTCTTAAAGCTATCTGTTGGGAACACATAGATAAATAGTGGAAATTCTTGAATGCTTTCACTATTCGTGCTACCTGTTTCCAGTCTTTTAATCAAAAATCTGTTCTATTAAACTCCCAAATGGCCCTGTAAGTCCCATCTTTCATCTCAAAACTTCAAACACATACAGCTACAGACTCCATTGCCCAATGGTACTCAACTTCTCAGAAAACTACTTCACTAGAACCTAAAAGGAATTTCACCAACCAAACATAAACAAAACACAGTGCATAATAGCTAGCCTAAAACCCTACAACAAACAGTTACAAATCATAAAGAGAGAGCCCTCTCTGATCACTGTTAGGCTAGAAGCGGTGATCCAAAGATTGGTTAGTGGTTACCCCGGCCGTATTCCCTTGGGAGTCATAGGGAACAACCTGGGTGTTAACACATCCCATGAACAGAATTTGAAATCTCCTGACCAGCAAGGCATCTGGTGGGTCCTAGAATTTGATGGCTCAGTTAACAAGTTAGGAGCAGGAGCTGGAGTATGGATACATAACAAAGAGAAAGGCTATGCAGAAGGCCGGGCTTATAGATTGAACTTTAAATGCACTAACAACATGGCAGAATATGAAGCTCTGCTACTAGGCCTCAAGATTGCAAAATCATTACAAGCACATAGCCTCTCAATCATGGGGGACTCTGATCTAGTAATTCAACAAGTAAAAGGGAATTTTGTCACCAATGACAAAAGGCTGAGATCCTACAGATCTGCTGTAATTGAAATATTAGAGACCTTTCCTGAGTTTGTTATCACAAAAATTTCTAGGGGCCACAATCTCCATGCACATAGCTTGGCAACATTTGCTAGCACCTTCAAATTTCCATTAGAACCCAACAATTGTTTCATGACCGAGGTCAGATACAGACCCTCTATTCCAAACAACATCAGAGAATGGCAAGTATTTGAGGATGACATGCAAATAAACAATTTTTTAACCTTGCAACAAGAGTTCACAGGATTAAATATTGATCTTGAGACAGCATGTCAATCACAAATGCTTGAGACAGCATGTCAATCACAAATACAGTTTCAACAATCTGCTCACCCAATGTCACCTAGGACAGCAAAACAACTACTCAGTCCAACCATTTTTAACAATGAAAACATTCATCAAATTAACCAAATTGACTGTGAAGAGATGAGTAACGTTGAAACTGAAATCATACAACTCAAAGACAATTTCCTCCCAGTAGGCCTTAGCCCATTAGAGGATATTTTTGACTCAAATGACATCCCTAGGAAGCCAAAGATGCAGCCATTAGATGCAAGAGTCGAAGAATGCAATATTGGAAATATTGACAAACCTAAGATAGTAAAGCTATCTGCCTCTTTACCCCCTGATCAAAAGCCCAAATATATTGATCTCTTTAAAGAGTTCCAAGATGTCTTTGCTTGGGGTTATGAAGATCTAAAGTCCTATGACACGTCTGTCATCCAGCATACCATCCCCCTCAAGCCTAATCAAAAACCATTCAAACAGAAATTGAGAAGGATCAATCCTGTGCTCCTCCCTTCCATTGAAAAAGAGTTGCATAAAATGTTCAAAGCTGGTATTATAGCACCAATCAGGTTCTCTGAATGGATTTCAAATTTGGTCCCTACAAGAAAGAAAACTGGTGAGATCAGGCTTTGTGTAGACTTAAGGAATCTGAATCAAGTATCACTCAAAGATAACTACCCCTTACCCAAAATGGATCACATCCTTCAGAGGGTAGTAGGGGCTTCAAGGATATCACTGCTTGATGGATTCTCAGGCTTCAATCAAATTTTAGTGCACCCTGATGATCAAGACAAAACTGCATTTACTACCCCATGGGGAACTTTCAAGTATGTGAAGATGCCCTTTGGATTGAAAAATGCAGGGGCAACGTTTCAAAGAGCGATGGACATTGCTTTTGCAAAGGAAATTCATGATTTCTTGGTCATTTACTTAGATGATCTTACACCCTTTTCAAAATCTGACCAAGAACACTTGAAACATTTAAGACAAATCTTCATAACATGCAGAAAATATGGCATTTCCTTAAACCCCAAGAAGTCATTATTTGGTTTGGAAGAAGGGAAACTTTTAGGACACATCATTTCGAAAGATGACATAAGAATTGATCCAGATAGGATACAAGCTATCCTACAAATGCCTCACCCAAGGAATGTCAAGGAGCTGCAAGGATTCTTAGGAAAAATCAACTTTTTAAGAAGGTTTATCCCAAATTTAGCTGAGTTAATCAGATTACTAAACAACATGCTAAAGAAGGATTCAAAGGTTAAGTGGACCGTTGAAGCAAAGCAAGCCTTTGAAAGTATAAAATTGGCCTTGACTCAAACCCCAGTGTTAACTAATCCTCAGTTTGACAGAGACTTTATTATTTTTCCTTTTGCCTCCCAGCATACTATTGCTGCTGTATTATTACAGAAAGATGACCAAGGGAATGAAAAGCCCATTGCTTTTTTCAGCAGAGCTCTTAGAGATGCTCCTCTAAAGTACCAAATAATGGAAAAACAAGCCTATGCCTTAATCAAAGCTATCAAAGACTTTAGGATTTACATCCTTTACTCGCATGTTGTGGCTTATGTACCAAGTCCTATTGTCAAAGACATTCTCACACAAGAAAACTTAGAGGGTAGAAGAGGAAAATGGATTGCAAACATACTTGAATTTGACATTGAAATAAAGCCTACAAAGCTGATAAAAGGGCAAGGTTTGGCCAAGTTAATGACAGAAGCAAATTTCCAAGCCTTAGATATCAACCAACTGGACAGTGAAACAAAGCTGGCGACTCCAAAGATCAATGTAGCCTTTGAACAATCTCCTTGGTATTCTGATGTCTGTTATGTATTACAAAACCTGTGTGCTCCCCCAGGACTGTCCAGAACTAAGTCTAGGTTCCTAAAAATGAAAACATCTAAATTTTGTGTGATAGATGAGAATCTACTCTGGAAAAACCATGAAGGTATTTTGCTGCACTGTCTTCTTGAGAGTGAAACTGACAATATCATGCAAGAATTCCATGCTGGAGACTGTGGTGGACATTTGTACTGGAAGTCCACTGTAGACAAGATATTAAGGGCTGGTTATTACTGGCCCACTATGTTCTCTGATGTGAAGAAATTCACAACATCATGCCACAAGTGCCAACTGTTTGAAGGCAAAAGACAGTTGCTGCCACTTCCTTTGAGGCCCATTGCAACAGAGAGACCTTTTCAACAATGGGGCTTGGATTTCATTGGAGAAATTCATCCCTCATCTTCAGGACAACACAGATGGATCTTGACAGCAACAGACTACTTCACCAAGTGGATTGAAGCTGTCCCATGCAGACAAGCAAATGATTCAGTAATCATTCAATTTTTGGAAAACAATATACTGGCTAGATTTGGCTGCCCAGACAAGATAATAACAGACAATGCTGCTGCCTTCAGATCCAAGAAAATGGTGAACTTCTGCCATAAATTTCACATTACCCTGGGCCATTCTACAACTTACTATCCTCAAGGAAATGGTCTTGCTGAATCATCAAACAAAAGCCTGATAAACATCATAAAGAAAGTGCTGGAAGAGAACAAAAAGAACTGGCATAAGAAACTAGTAAATGCTTTATGGGCAGACAGATTAACCACTAAAAGATCAATTGGGACCAGCCCATATGAGTTAGTCTATGGATTAGAGGCCAGATTTCCTTCATCACTAGGAGTGCCGGTTATGAAACTTCTGCAAGAAAGTCAAGCAGAGCCAAATAATATGCAAAGAAGGATTAACCAGATAATCTGTTTACAGCAGACCAGAGAACAAGTTTTCAGCAGAGTGCAGATACTACAAGAGAAACTAAAAAAGGCCTTTGACAGAAGAACTAAAGCAGAAGATTTCAATGTAGGGGACAAAGTTTTAAAGTGGGATGCAAGAAGAGAAGAGAAAGGAAAACATGGGAAGTTTGACTCTTTATGGAAAGGACCATTTTCTGTCCAAGCAGTGCAAGGTAATAACACCTACTTCCTAAAAAGTTTGACTGTAACTGAACTGGATGAAGGTCCAGTCAATGGCAGGATGCTGAAGCACTATTTTGACTGTTCACTATGATAGAAATTCAGAGGTTCATTGTATATATGCAGCCTTACATATTATCTTCTATTTTAGAATGTAAAAAGAGGTTTTCCCAAATGCTGCACCTAGCAGCAACAGGCAGATAGAATCAGAGGTTCTCCAAGAAAAGGCACACAATTTTGACAGATTATATGCAGCAAATTTCAAAGATTAAGATGGGCAGTCAAGGAATAAGGCAATCTGACCTGCTGTTCTTGGTCTTTCAAAAGAAAAACCATCCCCATGTGGAGCCACTGTTGGATACCTATAGTAATAGGTTTCATATTTCATGATTGACTATAGAAAATCCAAATATGCTCTGCTTTGGTACTACAAAGATCCCATATTTCCCAGGAAATCAGAGGTGTGTGAAATATTCCAAATATTGAGGACCTTATTTCAAGTTTGGTGGATGATTCAACAGTCTAAACTGGATCATGCCATGTTTCAATTTTGAGTTGTAGAATAGAGAAAGAGGTCTGTCCAAACAGCTTAATCTTGGCAGACAAGTAGTTCAGGTAGAGAAGCAAAGGTTCCCAAAAGTTTAATCTGGGACCTTGGAAGACATAAGGGTAGAAGTAGATAGAGAGAAAAGGAAAAAGCCAAAGAAAAGAAAAGGCAAAAAGGGTTTGCAAGTTCAAGTGCACCCTCCAAGGAGAAACAAAAAATGCTAGGTAAGCAGCTGGGTAGGTAGTTGGGGTCGCAGAAAGTGAGTCCTATCATTGCAGAAATGGTGATGATGGGCAGCAAAGTAAAAGACTACAGCAGGAGCATGACTAACTTCCCTCTTCCCCTTTATTCCATTACTAACACTCCCTTTCTTTCAGCTGAGATTTATGGAGAGAGATCATGGTTTTATGGTGGTTCTAGTTCATTCAGAATCCACATTTCTTGTCTAAGATCTTTTCATTTTGATCTACTCTCAAAACCAAGTCAATTTCAGATAAACTCAGTAAAATCCCTTTCATTTGCCCCCTTCATTCATACTAACCTCTAATTTTACTATATAGCTCCCCTATTTTTCCCATTCCCCTAATAATACTAACACTAAGGTGTATAAAACCCCAAATCTTATGTATATTCCCTCCCCTAGGCATAATAGCCGTGTATTTTTCAAAAGGGACCAAAATGGCATCTGGCCACTTTGGTGAACCTATTCCACCCTATTCCCCCTTTGCTGCAAGTTAATTTACCCTCAAATCACCTCTGCATTGATAAAACCCCCTCTCCAAACCCCTTTTGCCTATAAAAACCTTTGCAAAGGTTAATACCCGCCTCTGGCACGTTCCCCAATCCTACCACATTATTGGTTAAGCGAAAACATTTGAAAAACCCATAAAAACCCACAAACTTTAATCTTTTCCGCCCGCAGTATGAAGCGCGCATCTTTCTCCTCCGCCAGCCGTCGGATCAAGCCCATCAGATCCGACGGTCCACATTAATATCGGAGCGCATCCGATGGCGGCACTTTAACCTCCGAGAAAGTGACGTTGCGCCTTGTCACGCCTCCTCCACGCGTCAATCGATCAACCATCTCGGAGCCGAGTCTGACAGCTTCTGCGCCGTACCTAAACCGCCCCGAGAAACCGCGGCGGTTAAGGCCTTAACCGTGACCGCTGCGGTTTGACTGCCACCTACCCGTCGCTGACTCGCCGCCACGTCCTTATCTGCTCGTACCTGCCCTTGTTATTGGTCCACCTCACTGCTGACTGGGTTGACACCTCACCGCCCCTTTGACCAGTCACCCACTGCCACGTCGCCCGATGACGTCAGCAGAAAAAAGCGCCAAATTGGTAAAATAACCCATATTTACCAATTTTCCCGTGTTTTTTACCACTTTCACTGTTATTACTGTTGGACGCTCTGCATGACCGTTTGCACTCTAATTTTCGCCAACTAGTCTATTAGCCCGGGCGACCTCCTCAAGCAGCAGTCACAATCACAGGTGACAAGTCCAGGATACAGCGTACAAGCCTTAAAGACAGGTCTTCCAGCATTTATTCAGAATATCTCGACCGACTTAGCTGTTTCCAAAGGCTAAAATACCTTCTGACAGAGCATTAAAATGCCTGTACTCTGTAATCAATGCTGTATTAAATTTTGGTCATAATATCTTAAGTGGTTGGTAAGAATGTAAAATCTGAGATAACTCAGAACTCAGATATTTTGTAAATCACCGCAAGTATATATTCACCCTTCACAGCAGTTGAAAAGGGTTGTTGGAATTTTCTTTTGAGAACTCTCTCTTACTGTAATATTTTCAGAGAAGTAATACAAAGGAAGAATGGAATTTCCAAGGCTTGGTGTACTTTGATGTATTGTGGTGAAAGATGAATGTTACAGGATTCCAGGGTGTTGCATAAAACAATAAGTATTCTCAAATCTCTTTGTTATATGTTTTCGAGTCTTTTGTTCTCTTTTGTTGTTTAAATGTTTTACACTTGATAGCAAGGTGAAAGGATAGTTCCAGGACTTAACCCATGATTACCCTGGACTCAAACTGAGCTATTATACATGTTTTCCTCAGATACAGTGACAGAATTGTAATTCTTAATTGCTGCATTTCAAAACTGTGTCTTTTACTGTGATAGGCATTTTCAGGGATTCAATTTTTGCCCCTAAGAACTCTGTCTTTTCCTCTTAAACCTGTCTGTTGGGAATATATAAACAATAAGTGAAAATTCTTAAATGCTTTCACTGTTTGTGTTACCTGTTTCCAGTCATTTAATCAAAAAATCTGTTCTATTAAGCACTCAAATGGCCTTGTAAGTTCCATCTTTCATCTCAAAGTTTCAAACACATATAGCCACAGACTCCATTGCCCAATGGTACTCAACTTCTCTGAAAACTACATCACTGGAATCTAAAAGGAGTTTCATCAACCAAAACATAAACAAAACCTGTGCATAATAGCTAGCCTAAAACCCTATCATAAACAGTTACAAATCATAAAGAGAGAGCCCTCTCTGATCACAGTTTGGCTAGAAACAGTGATCCAAAGATTGGTTAGTGGTTACCCCGGCCGTATTCCCTTGGGAGTCATAGGGAAAAACCTGGGTGTTAACATAATTGGCGACTCCACTGGGGACTTAACATTTTGCAATTACTAACTATCTTCCAAAGCTACCATCAAGCCTGAAACTAGCCAAGAGGCCTTAGGACTGTTTCTCTAATACAGGGACAGCTTTAGGGAAGAGTTAGCTAGGGAAACTTCATCTTAGCTTTGAGACCTATATAGTCATTCCAGAATGCTTGTTCCGTCCTTGTACATATAAAACTTCTGTATAAAGTTCTAAAAAAATACTTAGAAGCTGGCTCCCAAAAGAAACCCAAGGCACACTAGGGCAAACCCTGACCCTAATCAACCCATCATTGTCGATAACCCAAATATCATACCAAAGAACATAAGGAGACAGCAAAAGCAGGACAAGCCTGCTGATTCAAATATAAGTTCGGACCAACCTATCCTCATTCCCACTCCTTGCAAAGTTCTTTTCCGTTCCACACCCAATTCCCCCAGTTCACCATCAACCCCTCAAAGTCCTCTCCTTCCATCTTCACCATCTGCACATACTCCCTCAACCAGTTCCCCACTTATTACCCATCCTCTTAACCCGGTTACACCTGTAATCCCTGTTGTCCCATTTGTTCCTATTAACCCTATAAACCCCATAAATATGGCTAACAGATATGCACCTCTGCAGATACCAGCCAATGCTCCAGCTCTACCCCAAGACTACCAAACTAGACTCTCATTTTTTGACTCCCATGGCCCTTTGACAGCCATCCAGCATGCTAAAAAGATGCAAGACCACTTTGAGACCTATGAAATAGATGATGACAGTGTCAGGATGAGAATCTTTGTTCAAAGCTTAACTGGGGATGTCAGAACTTGGTTTAGATCCTTAAATGCAAATTCCATTGCAACCCCTGAAGTTCTATACCAGGAATTTACCAACAGATGGGAGAAAAAGAGAGATCCGCACCATATACTTGGTGAATATAACACTATTAAAAGAGGTCCCCAAGAAACGGTTTTGGAGTATTGTGCTAGGTTTAACAACATATACAATGCTATCCCCCAGAACTTAAGGCCCCCTCCTGATTTGGCCCTTTATAACTTCCCTGATGGTTTTGATTCTGATATGGCCTATCAGTTGAGAGAAAGAGACCCTCCAACCCTTGCAGAAGCCCAAAGGGTTGCAGTCACTGTAGAGGCCAACCTAATTGCCAAAAGAAACAGGGCAAAGCTGGAAAAGAAGACTGGTTTCAAAGAAGAACCCTCGGGTTTTGATCAAAAGTTAGATGCAATTCTAAATAGCATGAAGAGATTGGGAGAGAGAGTGGAATCAGTAGAAAGGAAATCATCATGGGAGGCACCACAAAACAACCCTCCTAGAAACCCAAATTTTAGAAGAGTCCAGAACCCCAATATAGGAAAGACAGGTGCTGACCAAGATATCAGACCCCCTTTTCAAGAAAACTATGCAGAAACTTCCTCAGCAAATCAGCTCAATGAGGATCTTGAAATCAACCTAATAGGTCTGGATGGCAAAAGTCATGTATTCTTAACTCAGGAGGACCATGAGGAGGATGAAAGCAAAACATTCCAAACTCAATCAGGAGAATCCTTTGACTTTAAACAAGGATATGATACTGCTGTCTATGAAGTCCATAAGAAATACAAACTAAGGAGTAGGACTGTGAACGTGAATCAGCCCGAAAAGATAAAGGAGAAACAACAATCTAAAGAAACCTTAGTCACTGAACCTAATGACAAAACAAACTTGCCTACAAAGGAAATAGTGGTTGAGGAGGTCACTGAACTACTGTCCCCACCACAACAGCCCATGGCAGCCTCGTCCTCTCACCCTAACCCAAACATTAACCCTCAAGACATCAATATAAGGGGCAGGTTCCAAAATCAGGATGAAATCCACCGAGAAGATCTAATGAACAGAGAAAGAACTGCTACCCGTGACTCCAAAATCCAAATTGATAAACCCTTTGACCTAGGAACAGAGATTGGCAAGTTAAAGGTAGCAATCCCCCTTTCAGAGCTAGCCAAGCATGACATATACAAACAACAGATCAAAAAATCCCTTCAGCTCACCAATAGCAAAGATGATGTAAATGTGTTAGATGACACTCCAGAATTACTGTTTGGCCCAGAGGTAGATGGAAAAGCAGTAGTCACAGGGGTTTTACCGTTTTATGTCAGCTTGCATATACATGACAAAATACTGCACAATGCAATGTTTGACTCAGGTGCCTCTCATAACCTGATGCCAAAAGCAGTCATGGAAAGATTAAACTTAGACATCACAAGACCATACAAAGACCTGTTTTCTTTTGATTCTAGTCAAGTCAAATGCTTGGGCCTAATTAAGGATTTATGTGTGTCCTTGGTTCAATTTCCCAACAAAACCATTTTAATGGATGTTGTTGTTGCTGATATCCCACCCAAATATGGGATGCTCTTATCAAGATCATGGGGAGCGAAACTCCAAGGCTCCCTGCAATTAGACATGTCATATGCAACCATCTCTGTCTTTGGACAACCAAAGAGACTTTATAGGGAAACACTCATGAAATATATGGTCAGCAGTGAAGAGAAACCCCAAAATTTCCCAATATACGCTGTTCATTCGGACATAGACTCCTTTATCCTCTTTAATGACAGTGCAGGCCTCTCAAGCAGTGATATTAAGACGGAGACACTTATACAAGAACAAAACATTGATCAAACAAGTAGCACCTGTCAAACATCAATCAGTTCAACAAGACACTTTAGCTCTCCTCTAGTGGTCAAAGATGGTCAAGCAAATGATGAAGTAATCCTAGAAAACAAATGGGAGAACAAACCCCAACTCATGCTCACACTACCATCCCATGAACAGAATTTGAAATCTCCTGACCAGCAAGGCATCTGGTGGGTCCTAGAATTTGATGGCTCAGTTAACAAGTTAGGAGCAGGAGCTGGAGTATGGATACATAACAAAGAGAAAGGCTATGCAGAAGGCCGGGCTTATAGATTGAACTTTAAATGCACTAACAACATGGCAGAATATGAAGCTCTGCTACTAGGCCTCAAGATTGCAAAATCATTACAAGCACATAGCCTCTCAATCATGGGGGACTCTGATCTAGTAATTCAACAAGTAAAAGGGAATTTTGTCACCAATGACAAAAGGCTGAGATCCTACAGATCTGCTGTAATTGAAATATTAGAGACCTTTCCTGAGTTTGTTATCACAAAAATTTCTAGGGGCCACAATCTCCATGCACATAGCTTGGCAACATTTGCTAGCACCTTCAAATTTCCATTAGAACCCAACAATTGTTTCATGACCGAGGTCAGATACAGACCCTCTATTCCAAACAACATCAGAGAATGGCAAGTATTTGAGGATGACATGCAAATAAACAATTTTTTAACCTTGCAACAAGAGTTCACAGGATTAAATATTGATCTTGAGACAGCATGTCAATCACAAATGCTTGAGACAGCATGTCAATCACAAATACAGTTTCAACAATCTGCTCACCCAACGTCACCTAGGACAGCAAAACAACTACTCAGTCCAACCATTTTTAACAATGAAAACATTCATCAAATTAACCAAATTGACTGTGAAGAGATGAGTAACGTTGAAACTGAAATCATACAACTCAAAGACAATTTCCTCCCAGTAGGCCTTAGCCCATTAGAGGATATTTTTGACTCAAATGACATCCCTAGGAAGCCAAAGATGCAGCCATTAGATGCAAGAGTCGAAGAATGCAATATTGGAAATATTGACAAACCTAAGATAGTAAAGCTATCTGCCTCTTTACCCCTGATCAAAAGCCCAAATATATTGATCTCTTTAAAGAGTTCCAAGATGTCTTTGCTTGGGGTTATGAAGATCTAAAGTCCTATGACACGTCTGTCATCCAGCATACCATCCCCCTCAAGCCTAATCAAAAACCATTCAAACAGAAATTGAGAAGGATCAATCCTGTGCTCCTCCCTTCCATTGAAAAAGAGTTGCATAAAATGTTCAAAGCTGGTATTATAGCACCAATCAGGTTCTCTGAATGGATTTCAAATTTGGTCCCTACAAGAAAGAAAACTGGTGAGATCAGGCTTTGTGTAGACTTAAGGAATCTGAATCAAGTATCACTCAAAGATAACTACCCCTTACCCAAAATGGATCACATCCTTCAGAGGGTAGTAGGGGCTTCAAGGATATCACTGCTTGATGGATTCTCAGGCTTCAATCAAATTTTAGTGCACCCTGATGATCAAGACAAAACTGCATTTACTACCCCATGGGGAACTTTCAAGTATGTGAAGATGCCCTTTGGATTGAAAAATGCAGGGGCAACGTTTCAAAGAGCGATGGACATTGCTTTTGCAAAGGAAATTCATGATTTCTTGGTCATTTACTTAGATGATCTTACACCCTTTTCAAAATCTGACCAAGAACACTTGAAACATTTAAGACAAATCTTCATAACATGCAGAAAATATGGCATTTCCTTAAACCCCAAGAAGTCATTATTTGGTTTGGAAGAAGGGAAACTTTTAGGACACATCATTTCGAAAGATGACATAAGAATTGATCCAGATAGGATACAAGCTATCCTACAAATGCCTCACCCAAGGAATGTCAAGGAGCTGCAAGGATTCTTAGGAAAAATCAACTTTTTAAGAAGGTTTATCCCAAATTTAGCTGAGTTAATCAGATTACTAAACAACATGCTAAAGAAGGATTCAAAGGTTAAGTGGACCGTTGAAGCAAAGCAAGCCTTTGAAAGTATAAAATTGGCCTTGACTCAAACCCCAGTGTTAACTAATCCTCAGTTTGACAGAGACTTTATTATTTTTCCTTTTGCCTCCCAGCATACTATTGCTGCTGTATTATTACAGAAAGATGACCAAGGGAATGAAAAGCCCATTGCTTTTTTCAGCAGAGCTCTTAGAGATGCTCCTCTAAAGTACCAAATAATGGAAAAACAAGCCTATGCCTTAATCAAAGCTATCAAAGACTTTAGGATTTACATCCTTTACTCCCATGTTGTGGCTTATGTACCAAGTCCTATTGTCAAAGACATTCTCACACAAGAAAACTTAGAGGGTAGAAGAGGAAAATGGATTGCAAACATACTTGAATTTGACATTGAAATAAAGCCTACAAAGCTGATAAAAGGGCAAGGTTTGGCCAAGTTAATGACAGAAGCAAATTTCCAAGCCTTAGATATCAACCAACTGGACAGTGAAACAGAGCTGGCGACTCCAAAGATCAATGTAGCCTTTGAACAATCTCCTTGGTATTCTGATGTCTGTTATGTATTACAAAACCTGTGTGCTCCCCCAGGACTGTCCAGAACTAAGTCTAGGTTCCTAAAAATGAAAACATCTAAATTTTGTGTGATAGATGAGAATCTACTCTGGAAAAACCATGAAGGTATTTTGCTGCACTGTCTTCTTGAGAGTGAAACTGACAATATCATGCAAGAATTCCATGCTGGAGACTGTGGTGGACATTTGTACTGGAAGTCCACTGTAGACAAGATATTAAGGGCTGGTTATTACTGGCCCACTATGTTCTCTGATGTGAAGAAATTCACAACATCATGCCACAAGTGCCAACTGTTTGAAGGCAAAAGACAGTTGCTGCCACTTCCTTTGAGGCCCATTGCAACAGAGAGACCTTTTCAACAATGGGGCTTGGATTTCATTGGAGAAATTCATCCCTCATCTTCAGGACAACACAGATGGATCTTGACAGCAACAGACTACTTCACCAAGTGGATTGAAGCTGTCCCATGCAGACAAGCAAATGATTCAGTAATCATTCAATTTTTGGAAAACAATATACTGGCTAGATTTGGCTGCCCAGACAAGATAATAACAGACAATGCTGCTGCCTTCAGATCCAAGAAAATGGTGAACTTCTGCCATAAATTTCACATTACCCTGGGCCATTCTACAGCTTACTATCCTCAAGGAAATGGTCTTGTTGAATCATCAAACAAAAGCCTGATAAACATCATAAAGAAAGTGCTGGAAGAGAACAAAAAGAACTGGCATAAGAAACTAGTAAATGCTTTATGGGCAGACAGATTAACCACTAAAAGATCAATTGGGACCAGCCCATATGAGTTAGTCTATGGATTAGAGGCCAGATTTCCTTCATCACTAGGAGTGCCGGTTATGAAACTTCTGCAAGAAAGTCAAGCAGAGCCAAATAATATGCAAAGAAGGATTAACCAGATAATCTGTTTACAGCAGACCAGAGAACAAGTTTTCAGCAGAGTGCAGATACTACAAGAGAAACTAAAAAAGGCCTTTGACAGAAGAACTAAAGCAGAAGATTTCAATGTAGGGGACAAAGTTTTAAAGTGGGATGCAAGAAGAGAAGAGAAAGGAAAACATGGGAAGTTTGACTCTTTATGGAAAGGACCATTTTCTGTCCAAGCAGTGCAAGGTAATAACACCTACTTCCTAAAAAGTTTGACTGTAACTGAACTGGATGAAGGTCCAGTCAATGGCAGGATGCTGAAGCACTATTTTGACTGTTCACTATGATAGAAATTCAGAGGTTCATTGTATATATGCAGCCTTACATATTATCTTCTATTTTAGAATGTAAAAAGAGGTTTTCCCAAATGCTGCACCTAGCAGCAACAGGCAGATAGAATCAGAGGTTCTCCAAGAAAAGGCACACAATTTTGACAGATTATATGCAGCAAATTTCAAAGATTAAGATGGGCAGTCAAGGAATAAGGCAATCTGACCTGCTGTTCTTGGTCTTTCAAAAGAAAAACCATCCCCATGTGGAGCCACTGTTGGATACCTATAGTAATAGGTTTCATATTTCATGATTGACTATAGAAAATCCAAATATGCTCTGCTTTGGTACTACAAAGATCCCATATTTCCCAGGAAATCAGAGGTGTGTGAAATATTCCAAATATTGAGGACCTTATTTCAAGTTTGGTGGATGATTCAACAGTCTAAACTGGATCATGCCATGTTTCAATTTTGAGTTGTAGAATAGAGAAAGAGGTCTGTCCAAACAGCTTAATCTTGGCAGACAAGTAGTTCAGGTAGAGAAGCAAAGGTTCCCAAAAGTTTAATCTGGGACCTTGGAAGACATAAGGGTAGAAGTAGATAGAGAGAAAAGGAAAAAGCCAAAGAAAAGAAAAGGCAAAAAGGGTTTGCAAGTTCAAGTGCACCCTCCAAGGAGAAACAAAAAATGCTAGGTAAGCAGCTGGGTAGGTAGTTGGGGTCGCAGAAAGTGAGTCCTATCATTGCAGAAATGGTGATGATGGGCAGCAAAGTAAAAGACTACAGCAGGAGCATGACTAACTTCCCTCTTCCCCTTTATTCCATTACTAACACTCCCTTTCTTTCAGCTGAGATTTATGGAGAGAGATCATGGTTTTATGGTGGTTCTAGTTCATTCAGAATCCACATTTCTTGTCTAAGATCTTTTCATTTTGATCTACTCTCAAAACCAAGTCAATTTCAGATAAACTCAGTAAAATCCCTTTCATTTGCCCCCTTCATTCATATTAACCTCTAATTTTACTATATAGCTCCCCTATTTTTCCCATTCCCCTAATAATACTAACACTAAGGTGTATAAAACCCCAAATCTTATGTATATTCCCTCCCCTAGGCATAATAGCCGTGTATTTTTCAAAAGGGACCAAAATGGCATCTGGCCACTTTGGTGAACCTATTCCACCCTATTCCCCCTTTGCTGCAAGTTAATTTACCCTCAAATCACCTCTGCATTGATAAAACCCCCTCTCCAAACCCCTTTTGCCTATAAAAACCTTTGCAAAGGTTAATACCCGCCTCTGGCACGTTCCCCAATCCTACCACATTATTGGTTAAGCGAAAACATTTGAAAAACCCATAAAAACCCACAAACTTTAATCTTTTCCGCCCGCAGTATGAAGCGCGCATCTTTCTCCTCCGCCAACCGTCGGATCAAGCCCATCAGATCCGACGGTCCACATTAATATCGGAGCGCATCCGATGGCGGCACTTTAACCTCCGAGAAAGTGACGTTGCGCCTTGTCACGCCTCCTCCACGCGTCAATCGATCAACCATCTCGGAGCCGAGTCTGACAGCTTCTGCGCCGTACCTAAACCACCCCGAGAAACCGCGGCGGTTAAGGCCTTAACCGTGACCGCTGCGGTTTGACTGCCACCTACCCGTCGCTGACTCGCCGCCACGTCCTTATCTGCTCGTACCTGCCCTTGTTATTGGTCCACCTCACTGCTGACTGGGTTGACACCTCACCGCCCCTTTGACCAGTCACCCACTGCCACGTCGCCCGATGACGTCAGCAGAAAAAAGCGCCAAATTGGTAAAATAACCCATATTTACCAATTTTCCCGTGTTTTTTACCACTTTCACTGTTATTACTGTTGGACGCTCTGCATGACCGTTTGCACTCTAATTTTCGCCAACTAGTCTATTAGCCCGGGCGACCTCCTCAAGCAGCAGTCACAATCACAGGTGACAAGTCCAGGATACAGCGTACAAGCCTTAAAGACAGGTCTTCCAGCATTTATTCAGAATATCTCGACCGACTTAGCTGTTTCCAAAGGCTAAAATACCTTCTGACAGAGCATTAAAATGCCTGTACTCTGTAATCAATGCTGTATTAAATTTTGGTCATAATATCTTAAGTGGTTGGTAAGAATGTAAAATCTGAGATAACTCAGAACTCAGATATTTTGTAAATCACCGCAAGTATATATTCACCCTTCACAGCAGTTGAAAAGGGTTGTTGGAATTTTCTTTTGAGAACTCTCTCTTACTGTAATATTTTCAGAGAAGTAATACAAAGGAAGAATGGAATTTCCAAGGCTTGGTGTACTTTGATGTATTGTGGTGAAAGATGAATGTTACAGGATTCCAGGGTGTTGCATAAAACAATAAGTATTCTCAGATCTCTTTGTTATATGTTTTCGAGTCTTTTGTTCTCTTTTGTTGTTTAAATGTTTTACACTTGATAGCAAGGTGAAAGGATAGTTCCAGGACTTAACCCATGATTACCCTGGACTCAAACTGAGCTATTATACATGTTTTCCTCAGATACAGTGACAGAATTGTAATTCTTAATTGCTGCATTTCAAAACTGTGTCTTTTACTGTGATAGGCATTTTCAGGGATTCAATTTTTGCCCCTAAGAACTCTGTCTTTTCCTCTTAAACCTGTCTGTTGGGAATATATAAACAATAAGTGAAAATTCTTAAATGCTTTCACTGTTTGTGTTACCTGTTTCCAGTCATTTAATCAAAAAATCTGTTCTATTAAGCACTCAAATGGCCTTGTAAGTTCCATCTTTCATCTCAAAGTTTCAAACACATATAGCCACAGACTCCATTGCCCAATGGTACTCAACTTCTCTGAAAACTACATCACTGGAATCTAAAAGGAGTTTCATCAACCAAAACATAAACAAAACCTGTGCATAATAGCTAGCCTAAAACCCTATCATAAACAGTTACAAATCATAAAGAGAGAGCCCTCTCTGATCACAGTTTGGCTAGAAACAGTGATCCAAAGATTGGTTAGTGGTTACCCCGGCCGTATTCCCTTGGGAGTCATAGGGAACAACCTGGGTGTTAACAGGAGGCCCAGTGACATTGGAAATCAACAATCACACATCAGTAACATCATGCAGATCAGTGATTTCATATCGATGATCACATGTTCGAGTACAATACATCTGTGCAGGAAGCCTTGGAGCTTGGAGGAGATCGAAACATCGGGAAATGAGAGGATCAGAACTTCTGAATGTGACAACTTTTAAAAAGTTGTGATACGTGTAATGTGCCGATTGTGCTTAAAACCGTTGGGGAATGTCGATAAAGTCTTACAAAGGATTTCATCACAAAACCAAAGGTGGAGAGGCCATTTTATCTCTCCTCAAGCGGGACACATGGCAACATATAACTAGTTCTGATAAGGACACGTGGCAGGCAGTTTTGGCATTTTGAGGGGGGAAAAGGGGGAAAATCTAGATGACACGTGTCACCACTCATGAGGTGCCACGTGGAGTTATGATTTCATATCATAGATTGACGATGTCGGCATTTTACAAGAGTTTACACTTGGAAAAGTGCCAGTAAGGGGGCTCTAATATTAAGGCTAGTACACGGTCGCAAAGAGTCAAATAGCCAAAGGTGTAAAGGCTAGGGCTCAGCACCATGGTCTATCGGCAAGCAGAGAATTAGCATGTGGTAACTCCAAAGTTATCTCCCCAATTGGAAACCTCTGATGAAGATGGGCTCCAATATTTGGCTAGCTCATGGTTTATAAGAAGTTAAAGAACCTCCGGCACTAGGTAGTTAACAAAGGGAGAATATCCCCTGACGTGATTTTAAATGCTCTAACACCTCAAGGCTAGGCGGTAGGTCAGGACTCACGGTCCTATAGTCAGAAATGCAGGAAGGGCTAAGAAAAAGGGGCTTGTAATATCAGAGTTCAACAATCAACATATTATAATACTACACCACTGTGAAGTATGGGATATGGAATCACTCTGATAAGGAAGTACAGAGCTTTGAGGGTGTATGGATTGGCATCTACGATAATTAATGAGGGTACAGAGGAGTTTGTGACTGAAATTGGCTAGTCCTATGGAAGACCCTGCAACAAGAAACCAAGGGAAATAGTGGTAGAAGAAATAAAGTCAACTACTTCACGTGGGTCAAAAAAAGAACAACATCATAGAGACGTAGCCTAATTAGAGGCCATCACATGAATGGCAGGGTGATATTTTCCTCAACCATCATTCATTTTTCCTTTTTTCTATTTTTCTATAATTTTTCAATTTTCAAGAACCGAATCAAATCCAATTGTAGTGATTTTGGGCAACAGAATCAACACACGCAGAGACAGCTAGTCGATCAGAAAACTGGAGCTCGGTTGAGATATTTTGTAATTATTTTCCAAAGGTTCTCCTCTCCTTATAAATATAGGATAAAAACACTTAACTAAGGTTCCTGAATTCTGAATCCAAGAGGCTCAAATTTTGTGGTTCCAAATTGGTTCTATTTCCCTGTTCATGATGGACTTGAGTGATATAATTTCTAAATGTAAACGGACTGGTAGTTTGGACTCCTTCTTGAAGGATTAATGAAACGTTTTTTTTTATTCGAATCATAGTATTGTGCAATATGTTTTCCCCCTTTGTATATCACTTCATGTATGTCTTTCCTCTTCTAAAATAGTGTAATGAAGTTGTCAGTTTCACTCTCATTTATGGATGTATATATGCTGCTAAGTACTAAACAATACCTATTCAAATAACATATTTACATATGTGGTTTATAGCTTGTAGTACATGTGTGTGAATAGATTTAATAATTATTTTTTGGTGATAAATGTGTGCATGAGGCGTAGAGCATGAAACCTTAATTTGCGCTCCACTATTTCTGCATTTTCGCCTCCTCACTCTTTCATACTTTTTCTGGAGCTTGCTTCTTAGTATTTTGTGTTGTATCCAACCCTCTGCATCAAATTCCCTCCTTTCTTTCCTCCTCTTCATTTTTACTACAACATCAATATTAAGCTTCCTATTTTTGTGTGTCAGCCACCAGAACCAAGACATTTCTATTTGAGATTAGTCATATTTACCCCTTGTGTATTTAGATCTATGTATTTGCTTGAGTTTACCTTGATGAAGGACTATTGAACCAATCCCCTGAATTATTTCTTTTCAATTACATGACATATGGAGTGCAAGAGAAATCCCTCAGATAATCTTCAAAAGCACTCCTCTCGAATTCCCTAGTCACTGGTATAATATCAACCCAAAGGTTGTCTCTAGAAGGCTTTTATATCTTCTAAAACACTGGTGTGACAGGAAATAGAAAAAGATACAACACTGAAAAATAGGGAAATACTTGGCAACTTCTAACATTTAATCTATGAAAACTTAACTAATTTGTTACTTCAATATCCTCTTCAGAGTTAGAGTTCCATACTTTTTTTATGTGGCACTGAAGCCCAAGAAAGATATGATATGAGGAAAACCAGTTCACTGTTATGTTTGAAAAGTGAAATCACTAGGGCAACAACTATGAAGGTTGCAAAGGTAATACCTTTGTAGTCATAGATCTATCCTACTACTTGTAATGATAATAACAAATACCATCACATTTAACGTGTAATGGACTTAGAAATTCTAGCCCCAGTTGTGTTATTCTGAAACATTTTAAAGTCTTGATTAACACATTGCCTCTTCATTAGATACGAAGCCCGCCAAGGTCCTATTGTGGGAAGTTGGCGAGCATTGGGACTGTATCATGGTGATATGACTAGGACATGACCATTTGTATCACCACTGTCAATATATTGAAACAAGTTTAAGAAATAGAGAATTCTCTCAGTTATATGTTGAAAGGGGATTCATGTATTGTGCACAAGATATAAATCATAAAAAAATGGAATACTTGTATACCCATATGCAAAAACCCTCTGCTATCAGGTTTTTTGTAAATAGGGAGTACGGAGAAACAAGAGTCTTACCAATTGTCACTGATAGATTCAGGAAATCATTGAACAAAAATTGCTTGAATGATTATGTAATTAGCACCATATACCTATCCTAATTAGAATGGAATATATATTAGGCTGATCATGTAAAGAACAAAATCATATTAAAATCCAATAAGGAATGTTTTAGTTGCATTTAATCCAATTCTTTAGTTGTGAGCCTTTAGTGATGTGAAGAGTTGTCTGAAATTCATGTATGTTGTATTAAACTTTGGCATGATCATCAACACAAAGGATCATATCCTGCCAACATCATGCTTCACCTCTTCTCCTACATTCCAAAATATTCAATCTATAGAGCTAGTAGTGCCACATTTATAGATCAAATGAAGTTGTGAAACTAAACTTTGAAGACATTGCAATGAACCATAATAGTTGACTATTTGACCTTTTTCGACTTAGACATTGTATTTGTGGGCATGATGTTTTTGTGAATGCAAATAGGCGTGTCTAGACTAAATATGTCTATCTCATTATGTTGGTTTGTAATTTCCATTAGTGCACCATTATATTTTTGGTTGCTCCAAGGGTTATTGGCATTAAAATTACAAGTCTTTTTAATGATCCCATGAGTTTCATTGGATACAATTGCATGAATCCATGCATAATCCACAAAACCTTCCAAGTCATGACCATCGCGTGTCTCTGGATTTTCCACCCACAAAACAGTTCCATGTAATGTATTCTGAAAATTGTTTAAAGAGTAAAAAAAACCTATGCATTGAGTTGGGTAATGATGATAGTTACCATGAAACCTTTAAAGTTATTATGAGTATGACTAGAGTCATTGTTGCTATGGTATATTATCTCAGCTAGGTTTGGAATGTATTTCACTAGTATCAAAATAGAAGATAATGAAAACCAATTTGTTACAACTAATAAGGTCCTAATTAGAATCAACTTGCTAAAGGAAAAATTGGAATAAATATCATTGTAAAATTTGAAATTATATGGTAGAACTTGCCTACGTAGCTTTCTCCCGCAATGTAAAAGTCATGTGTTCTATATTCAGGAAAACTGTTAAGGAAGTTCTGAAGAGATAAACCTTCTCGGCCCTATGAGATGGGTGGATATGGTATGAGAGACAACAAGTGCTTCAACTTAGAACCTATTTCTAGAAACCTATGGAGGGATATTAACTCTCACGGCATCTTGCAGGAGGTCGTACAAGGGAAATATCTTAGACTCCGTAGTCTAGAAGATTTGATTAATGTCGAGGCTCCACAAACCAACTGACAATCATACATTTGGAGGATCATGACATTGATGAAAGCTTGACTATGTGGAAACTTGCGATGGCAAGTTGGAGATAAGAAAAATATTCAGATTGGATTGGATGCCATTAAGGAATTTTCTGGGAACCACTGCCTTTCTCTACAAGTCATACAATACCTATATCAAAAGGGGTATATGTTTCCTAACAGGTTTACAGATCATTAATTTTCAGGAATCTCTTGATAATATATGGCGCCACTCATCGGACTTTGGGTATTCCAGCTGGTTTTGAACTGAAATGGGAAACATATAGATATAACTTAGTTACTGCAGGGATTTCAATCACCAATAGGGAAGACTCTCTTACTTGGGGTGGCAAGAATGTCAACGAAAAGACAATAGTTAGAGATTTTTTCTTATATATATATCTGGTTCTCCTATGACATCTCCCTCTGGGGATTGGACTATTTGTAAGTGGAAGTTGGAGGCCACTATATTTTGGGTTGTGTTATATTCTTTCCATAGTTAGCCCCCCTCTACGGGGTTCAGGGCAGTGCCCCGGGGAAACTTTTTTTGGACCCTATATTAGGTGGGCGGACCTACCTATGGTTTTGTGGATGGTTTTCGCACATGGTTTTGGGCGCGATGGTTTTCGGTCCATGGTATTAGATGCTTTGGCATGTATATATATGTATTGTAACATTGAAAGGAATAATAATGAAAAATCAAGATGGCAGTCCTGGTTTTGGGATCCAGGGGAAATCTCTGTGTATATGTGTTTTATGTGTTATGCTATTGCATTGTTTATTGTTTGTGTTTTATAATTCATATGTAGGTAATTTCTGTACAGGGTTAAAACCTACAGTTGGGATTAGAGTTGTTTTGGCTTCAAGGGGACACCTTTGTTGCTGAGGGGTTTCACTCGGGCCTATGGTAGACCTTGTTCAGTGGGAGATCTGCAGGATCGATTCTTGTCGTGAAAGAAGATGGTGAGTAGTGGAAAGATAGAGATCGAGAAATTTAATGGTCAGAGTTTTGATTTGTGGAAAGTCAAGATGGAGGATTTGTTGGTGAATAAAGATTAGTGGATCATAGTAGATCCGAGTACTAAAACAACAGGAATGTCTGATGAAGAATGGAATAAGTTAGATTGGAAGGAAAAGAGCACAATACGATTATGTGTCTCAGATTCAGTATTTTTGGATGTATCAAGGGAAGCTACGGTGAAGGCTTTGTGGGACAAGTTAGGGACTTTGTACCAATCTAAGTCTCTGGTGAATAAACTGTTCCTACGGAAAAAGCTGTATAACTTGAGGATGAAAGATGGAGGCTCGGTGACAGAGCATCTGAACACATACTTTGGTAAGTCAGTTATTATCTCTTGATATGAAAATTTTAGATGAAGATAAGTGCATCAGTTTGTTGTGTTCTATACCAAATTCATGGGATAGTCTAGTTATTGGACTAGGCAGCAATGCAACTGCCTTGCAGTTTGACGAAATAGTCTCATCCTTACTGACAGAGGAGATGAGATGGAAAAATATGGAGAGCTAGAATGGTGATTCCTTGTGTGTACGAGGACGATCCCAGAATAGAAACAAAAATAGGTCATCGAGTGGGAGATCTAAATCTAGAGGGACATATAAATCTCCAGGAAAGCTTGTAAAGGTGTGCTGGAAATGCAAAAAGGAAGGGCACTACAAAAGGGACTGTAAATCTAAAGCTCCTGATAAAGGAAAGGGATCTGATGATGCTCCTTCTGCAGAGGCCAAAAACACCTCATATGAAGTTGGGGATGTGTACATGGCCTCTTTAAGTACACATGTAGATCATGAGGCATGGTTGATTGACTCAGGTGCATCCTTTCACTTCATTCCCCATAAAGAGTGGTTCTGCTAGTATGAGAAATATGATGGTGGTGATGTATTCTTGGGGGATGACAGGAAGGCTAGAATCGTTGGTCACGGAAAACTCAAGTTGAAGTTGCAAGGTGGAAGGATTAGAACACTTCTGGGTGTTCTACATATTCCCGCATATGCTAGAAATCTTATTTCTGTAAGCAAGTTGGATGATGCAGGTGTAAAAACAATGTTTGAAAATGATACTTGCAGGATGGTTTGGGGAGCACTGGTATTGATGTGGGGAGTTCGAATTGGAACTCTATACAAGCTGCAAGGTAGCACTGTTATTGATGGGTGCAATAGTTCCGTGGTTCCTGGAAGTGGAGCAGAAAATCTAGTGGTCTCTCGAGAAAAGACCATGCTATGACATCAAAATATTGGAAATATTGGAGAGAAGGGCCTTAGAATACCTCATGGTAAATGTATGGTAGAAGTTATGACTAATAGCTCTCTGGATTTTGATTTCTATGAAAAGTTTTTATATGGGAAGAAAAATTGGGTCAATTTCCCCTCTGGTGGTAAGTGGGGGAAACAAATATTAGAGCTTCTACACAGTGATGTGTTTGGACCTGTGAAGGTTCCATCACTAGGTAATTATATCTACTATGTATCATTTATAGATGACTTCTCAAGGAATACATGGATATATTTCCTCAAGAAGAAATCTAAAGTCTTTGACAGGTTTGAAGAATTTAAGGCTCTAGTGGAAAACCAGACAAAGAAGAAGATAAAGGTGGTGAGGATAGATAACGGTGGGGAGTTTTGCAAGAAGAAATTTGAAGAATTCTATAAGAAGTGTAGTATAGCACGACAGAAGACTAATCCATACACACCTGAGCAGAATGGAGTTTCAGAAAGAATTACATGTTACCTAGTCAACAGATCACCTTCATCAGCGTTGGAGGATAAGACTCCATAAGAGGTATGGACTCGTAAGAAACCCTCTCTTTCACATCTGAGGGTATTTGTATGTGATGCATATGTACATGTTCCAAAGGAGAAAATAACAAAGTTAGATAATAAATCTGAAAAGTGCATGTTTATTGGGTATAAGGATGGTTTAAAAGGTTATAAACTTTGGAATTGAGTAACAAGGAAGGTTGTGCACAGGCAAGATGTGGTGTTCAAAGAGGTGAAAGATGTTATTAAACATGAAGTCCGACCAAAGGAACCTAAGAAGATAGAGTTTTAGCTAAAGGAGGAAGAATCAAACTCTACAGCATAAGAGGAATTAGAAAATGAAAAGCCAAAAACTATGGTTGTGAGAAGATTAGTTTGAGAAAGAAGGCAGCCAGAAAGGTATAGCCAATCTGCTTTCTGTTCAAATTTTGTTTTATCTATCACTGATGATGATCCCAAAACTATAAAAAACGTAGTAGATCCAGAGGATGGCAAACTCTAGAAAGAGGCCATGGTTGATGAAATGGCATATTTGCAAAAAAATGAGGCCTGGGATCTGGCGGAGTTTCCGGCTGGAAGGAAACCCATTAGCAGCAAATGAGTGTTAAAGAAGAAGACAAATTCAGAAGGAAAGGTGGAGAAATATAGTAAAATGTTATTCCCAGTTGTCGAGAATTGATTTTTGTTATATTTTTTCTCCTGTTGCCAAGCTAGCTTCTCTTAGATTACTTTTTTCTGTTGCTGCTGCTTTTGATTTTGAGGTAGAACAAATGGATGTGAAGACATCATTTCTTCATGGGGATTTGGAAGAGGATATCTACATGAAGCAACCTGAAGGCTTTGTAGTGAAGGGTAAGAAAGAACTAGTACGCAAGTTAAAAAAGTCTTTGTATGGCTCAAAACAGTCACCAAGGATGTGGTACCAAAAATTTGATACATTTATACAGGGACTTGGCTTCACCAGAAGCAATGCAGATCACCGTGTGTATTTTACATTAATTGGTGACCGTGTTATTTATCTGGTCTTGTATGTGGATGATATGTTGTTGGTTGGAAATGACAAAGAAATTATACAAGATTTCAAGACCCAATTGTCCTCCAAATTCGACATGAAAGATCTTGGTGCTGCAAACTATATTTTGGGCATGGAAATTAAAAGAGATTGGGCAAAGATGAATCTCTGGTTAAGCCAGAGGAAGTATGTCAAGACAATACTGCAGAGGTTTAATATGTAGGATAGTAAACTGGTGAAGGTTCCTATTCATGTAGGTGTAAATTTATCTGCTGAACAATGTCCCAAGACTCAAGAAGAGGAAGAGGACATGTCCCATGTTCCATATGAAAGTGCAGTCCGTAAACTGATTTATGCAATTGTCTGTACTAGACCAGACATTACACATGCAATGGGAGTATTGAGTAGGTTTATGTCAAAACCAGGGAAGGAACATTGGATAGAAGTGAAGGAGGCTTTCATGTATTTGCATGGCACTAGTGATTATGGTTTGTCCTACTAAGGAAGACCTTTATTGGATAGAGTTTTTGATATCCATGGCTTTGTTGATGCAAAATGGGTTGGAGATCTGGATCAAATAAGATCTACAAGTGGGTATGTGTTTAACCTATTTGGAGGTACGTTCAGTTGGATGAGTAAGAAACAATCTGTAGTGGAAATATCAACTATAGAGGTAGAATACATGGCAGCCTGTCATGCAAGCAAGGAAGTAGTTTGTTTGCAGAGGTTGTGTTCAAGTATGGGTTTAGTACAGCGAGCCATAAGGATAGACTGTGACAGCCAAAGTGTAATTTTCTTGGCAAAGAACCCTGCTTATCGTTCAAAGAAAAAAAACATTGATGTTCAGTATCACTTTGTGAGGGATATGATAGAAGACAAAAAGGTGTTCTTGGTAAAGGTGGACACTTTGAAGTTCTCTTGGTTTTGAGAGACAATGGGCGTTGCAGGGCTCGATAAATGACTAAGCTCTCCTGTGGCCTCTTGTGGAAAGAAAAAAACAAGTGGGAGAATGTTGGGTTGTGTTATATTCTTTCCACGGTTATCCCCCCTGTACAAGGTCTGAGGTAGCACCCCAGGGAAAATTTTTTTGGACAGTATATTAGTTGGGTAGACCTACCTATGGTTTTGTGCATGGTATTAACACATGGTTTTAGGCGCGATGGTTTTCGGTCTATGGTATTGGATGCTTCAACATGTATATATATGGATTATAACATTGAAAGGAATAATAATGAAAACTCAAGCTGGTAGTCCTGGTTTTGGGATCCAGGGGAAAATCTTTGTGTATATGTGTTTTATGTGTTATGCTCTCGCAATTTTTTTTGTGTTTTAGAATTCATATGCAAGTAATTTATGTAAGGGGTTAAAACCTACACTCTAAAGCTCAAATGCTTCTCTTTGATTTCCTCCACATATTTCTTGGATATGTTTGGAAGCATGCTGTTGAGATATTGGGAATAATAGTCAATTCCAAATCGCAGTCTCCCTACACATGCCTCTATTATTGGTCTAGCAGGCACATATTATTCAGGATAGTGCCGATATATGTGATTTGGGGAATTTGGACCTCTCGAAATGCTGCTATTTTTGAGGACAAAGTACCTAGTATTGTTGCTACGCATCTTAACATTATTTGAAAATTTTTGGAGATTGGTCCATGGATGCCTCTACTCTCTAGGCAAGCTGCATCCTACAAATATCTAGGTGATTCTTTCACAATGGGTTTTTTGATGGGGCTAAGAAAGGTGGCAATTATGGGTGTGGGACACTCATCAAACTCAGTCTTCAATTGGGATATCGATTTTACTGGAATGGGAAAAGGGTAAAAACATCGTAGCAGAAATTGTGGCTCTTTGGGGGCTCCTTAAATGTATGAAATGGTTGGAGGTTCTATCTATCAAGATTGTTAGAGATTCCAAATCTATCGTTGAGTGGGTGTTGGGGTAATATTCCTTCCATATCCCCCTTCACCATTAGAGAACACACATACAGAGGAGTTATCTAGACATAACCATCTTCTCTACTTTTTATCTCTATAAATTACTTATCTTTGATAATGAATAATATATGATTGGTCTTGTCTTGGTAATGTTCATTCCAGGCCTGACAGTATCAGATCCAAACATTGGATACTTCATTGCTGCAAACGAGGTGAAGAAGGTGTGCTTGCTGTGGAGCGAGCATTGAGATCCAGTTCTCAAAGGCGATAGAGCGTGAGGTTCGAACTGCCAGAGAACTCTGTTGTGGTGGCTCTTGGCTAAACCTTACGTGAATTAAACCACTGGCAAAGTATGCAAAGTAGTGGCTTTGCTGCAAGAGAACCCTATTATGAAAGCTCCCATCGGTGAATGGAGATGTATGTGATGCCCATAGACCTTTGTGGAGGAGGTATCATCGATTGTTACATCTGTGGTGGTGTGCTGCTAGGAGGAGGAACGTCATTGTGGAAAGGTTGTTGAACCCAATTGTCAACCTGCCAACATTTGGAACTCAGATTTTCTTTGGTGAGGAAAATTCGACTGCGTTTTTTTTTGGATTTCATTTGGTGCTGCAGTGAAGGTGACATTGTGGCATATCATCAAACTCTATGCAGAGTGACTTCCAACCTCGGTTTTGGAGAATTTTTTGAATCAATAAGTCAAAAACACAGTTTTTAAGAAATTTGTGTGACTGATTGTGGTTGAATCAAAATCATTGAACACTTTTGTGCGTGGTTATGGTTGCACCTATAAGTTAAATCAAAAAAAATTTAGAGCTGTGATTGTGATATTGCTTTTGCAACGGAAGGTTTTTTTTAGTTGAATCAGATTTTAAAAAAAAAGTTCTTTACAAAATCAGTTTCTTTTTGGTAGTTCAATACATTTATATAAAAAACATGAACTCCCTGGTATCTTTAATTGGGATTGTTCTGTCTGGAAAGGAAAATTTCCAAGAATGGTTCAGGAAGATTAAGAATACACTTATATTTAATGATTTATGGGATGCAGTATGTGAAGGAAAAGGAGGGAATGCACCAGATCAGTCTGACGAGGAAAAATAGTTAGCAATCTTGCAAAGTAAAAATAAGAAGGCTTATGCCTTAATCTCCACTTCAGTCTCAGAAGAGGTAAGCAGGTACATTGCTCAGAGTAAACCAACATATGATGCCATAACAAAACAAAAATATCTTTATGATTCACATTCTGAATTGGAGATAATTCAATTATTGTTGAAGTTACTTAATTTGGAAATGAAAGATAATGATCCCCTAAAACTTGCTTCTAAAATTAAAGGCATCAATCATGAAATTGAATCTACTGGAGTTAAAGTTGATCTACAACTTACTTCCTTTATAAAAGCTCTTTACCCTAGTTATTCACACTACTTGGAATCTCTCCAAGCTAGTGGGCAATTAAAAGAATCATATTTTGATAAATTAGCAGGGAAAATTGCAGAAAGAGAGAAGGCATTTGGAAAGAAATAAATGTCACATAATTCTAATACTGAAACCCTAGGTCTTGCTCAAAAATATCAAAAACCTCAAGAAGAATATGTCAGGAATACTAAGGGTAATAGAGGGCGAGGTAGGAAGAATTATAGAGGAAGGGTGGGTAGAAATATTCAGGGAGGTAGACAGCAGAATGATAAACAAAGAAATTTTCCTTATAAAACATCTGTAAAATGCTTTAGATGTGGTAAAATTAGACATACAACAACAAATTGTAGAATTCCCTAAGGGGAAATTAATGAAAGAAGAGAAAAGAAAGATCGTATAATTCCAGAAAAAGGACAATCTTCTAAGAATGCACATTATGTTGTTGCTCATTGTTATTTTCATATGGAAGATATATTTAATACCTCTTTTTCTTCATGGCATGATAGTTGGATTTTAGACACAGGTGCCACTTGTCATATCACCTTTCGAAGAGATTTGTTTGAACAATTCAGTGATAATATTGATGGAGTATTGTATTTTGCTGATAAGTCTCAAATCAAACCAACAGGGATTGGATCTATTTAATTAAAAATTCTTGGACTTTCTGATTATACTTTGAATGATGTTCTTTACATTCCTCAGTTCCAAAGAAATTGTACAAATAAGACAACAGGGACATTCCATCCACATATTTGATGGTAAGTGGAAATTCGAAGAGCAACCAACAATAAAACTGTAATGACTGGTGTAGAAGGAGGTAAATTTTTGAAATTGAAAGGTGTGTTGTCTTTTACATTGAACACTAATTATTTGGTTCAGCAAAATGATAATTTGTCACCTTCTTTATTGTGGCATGCACGCTTCGGTCATATTATTTATGAAAGTCTTAGAATTATGAAACGACAGTGGATTAAAGGACTTCCAACAGTGCCAAGAAAATTGACTCCATGTAATGCTTCTATATTGGGAAAGCGTCACAAACAGTCTTTTCATAATTCTACTTCTAGAGATATAAGGAAATTAAGTCTCATACATTCTAATTTATGTGGACCTATGCCTATTCCAACTGTGAACATAAATAAATACATACTAACTTTTATTGATGAATATTCGAGGATGTGTTGGATTTATCTACTAAAGCAAAATCACAAGTTTTTGATGTGTTTAAAAAATTTCATCTCTTGATTACAAATGAGGCTCAACTTAATATTGGTACTATAAGAACTAATAATGGGGGAGAATACACTTCACATGTTTTTGAAAAATATTTGCAAGAGAATGGCATCAAACACCAAAGCAAAATACCTTATAATCCACAACAAAATGGTATTGCAGAATGAATGAACATAACTTTACTTAATATGGTAAGGTCAATGATGTTTTTTAAAAATGTAAAATTGATGTTTTGTGGAGAAGCAGTGCTATGTGCAGCATATATTAGAAATCGATGTCCTTCCTCTGTGATCAACAACAGAACTCCATATGAAATTTGGTATAATAGTCTTCCTATTGTTAAACATTTCTGAATTTTTGGTTCTCAATGTTATGCTTTGATTCCTAAACAACACAGGAATAAGTTGAGTGAACGAAGCAGAAAAAGTATTTTTTTAGGATATTCTATGACGTCTAAGGCATATTGATTGTATGATGAAGAGAACAAGAAGTTTATTTTGTTAAGAGATGTAATTTTTCTTGAAACTGATAAATATTCCCTCACTGTTAGTAGACAACTTAATCATATATAAAAGTTTGTGCCTCAAATGTTTTATTATTCATCAGATAATATACTTCCACATCCTGAAGGGGTGATACCTATATTAGATTAGTCTGTGGAGTTTCCTTCTCTCAATGATGATAATTCTGCTATTGATGAGAAATTGGTTGATGCAAGCATTTCTACAGACATGATAGGAACAGAAATGGCAGGAACTGAGGCAAATGAAGAAGATGAACAACTTCGTAGACAACCTTTGTGAAGATCATATCATATTCAAACATTTCCGAAGAAATATGATGAGTTTAAGACTGGAAGTTCCTCAGGTAACTATTCTCATTGTGAATTTAACTTTTCTATGGATTGTGAACCTACTTGTTTTGAAAAAACTACTAGTTATGATCAGTGCAAAGATGCAATGCAAAAGGAATATTATGCTCTCGTAAAAGAATGGCACATGGAGGCTGGTGGATCCTCCTGTTGGCATAAAACCCATTGGTTGCAAATGGATTTACAAAACGAAGTATAAAGTTGATCGTTCACAAGACAAACACAAGGCAAGACTTGTAGTGAAGGGATATGCATAGAAAGATGGTATTGACTATACAGAGACATTTGCTCCTATAGCTAAATGGGGCACTATTAGATCTTTGTTTGCTATTGCAGCTCAGAAAGAATGGAAAATTCATCATATGGATGTCCAAATTACTTTTTTAAACCACGGAAGGAGCACTGGATATAAGTGAAGCGGGTTTTCAGGTATTTGCATGGCACTAGTGATTATGGTTTGTGCTACCAAGGAAGACCAAGATTGGAAAAAGGTTTAGATATTCGTGGCTTTCTTGATGCAGACTGGGCTGGAGATCTGGATCATAGAAGATCTACAAGTGGGTATGTGTTTAAATTATTTGTAGGTGTAGTCAATTGGATGAGTAAGCAACAATCTGTAGTGGCACTATCAACTACAAAGGCAGAATACATGGAAGCTACTCATGCAAGAAAGGAAGCAGTTTGGTTGCAGAGATTGTGTTTAAGTATGGGGTTAATACAGGGAGTCATAGGGATAGACTATGACAAGGAAAGTGCAATTTTCTTGGAAAATAACCCTTCCTATCATTCAAAGAAAAAGCATATTGATATTCAGTATCACTTTTTGAGGGATATGATAGAAGACAAAAGGGTGTTGTTGTTAAAGGTGGACACTTTGAAGAATATTGTAGATGCATTGACAAAAATTGTGAGCTCTGAGAAGTTCTCATGCTGTAGAGAAACAATGGGTGTTGCAAGGCTGGATAAATGGCTAAGCTGTCATGTGGCCCCTTGTGGAAAGAAAGCAAGAAGTGGGAGAATTTTGGGTTGTGATATATTCTTTCCAGGGTTAGCCCCCCTCTACGAGGTCCGAGGCGGGGCCCCAGGGAAATTTTTTTTGGACCCCATATTAGGTGGGTTGACCTACCTATGGTTTTGTACATGGTTTTCGCACATGGTTTTGGGCGTGATGGTTTTCGGTCCATTGTATTGGATGCTTCGGCATGTATATATATATATATATATATATATATATATATATTGTAACATTGAAAGGAATAATAATGAAACATCAAGCTGGTAGTCTGGGTTATGGGATCAAGTGGAAAATCTTTGTGTAATGTGTTTTATGTGTTATGCTCTCACATTGTTTATTTTCTGTGTTTTAGAATTCGTATGCAGGTAATTTCTGTATGGGGTTAAAACATACACCCTAAATCTCAAACGCTTCTCTTAGATTGCCTCCACTTATTTATTGGATGCGCTTTTTCAAAAGAATTTTGGAGGCGCATTACTGAGATATTGGGAATAACAGCTGATTCCAATTAGGAGTCTATCTACACATGCCTCTGTTATTGGTCTAGCAGGCACAGATTCTTCAGGAAGGTGCCGATATATGTGATCTGGGGAATTTTGACCTCTCGAAATGCTCTTATTTTTTAGGACAAAGTTCCTAGTATTTTTGCTACATGTCTTAGCATTATTTGAAAATTTTCAGAGATTGGTCCACGCATGCCTCTACTCTCTAGGTGAGCTGCCTCCTACAAAGATCTGAGTGATTCTTTCCCAATGGGTTTTTTTGATGGGGCTGAGAAAGGTGGCAATTGTGGGTGTGGGACACTCATCAAACTTAGTCCTGAATTGGGATATCGTTTTTACTCGAATGGGAAAAGGGTACAAACTTCATAGCTGAAATTGTGGCTCTTTGGAGGCTCCTTAAATGTATGAAATGGTTGGATATTAGATCTATCAAGATTGTTGGAGATTCCAAATATATCGTTGAGTGGCTGTTGTGATAATATTCCTTCCATATCCCCCTTCACCATTAGAAAACGTACATGATGCAAATCATACCTTCTTTCGATGACTTCTCCTTTGTTCATGTGTGTAGGGAACAAAATAGGATAGTTAGTGCCCGTCTAAATGTGGATTGCTCCTGTTTTGACAATATGTCATTTAAAATGCTGATGGATGGATCTATTTGTGCTGGAGGATCCATTGAATTGTGATTTGGGGTATATTTTGGCCTTCTTTTGCCTGCCTTCCTGTAGATATTGTGAGTTTCATTTTTTTGGTTTTGTACTTTAATCTCAGAAATCTGTGTGCGGGGTACTGAGAGTTTTACTGGTTGTTAATGTAAGTTGTATGGCTATATGCAGGCTATAGAGGATTGGTTTTTTCCATCTATTGTATCAAGCACTTGATTAATAAATTTGTTATGTTTTTTTCCTGTTGAAAACTAAAGTTCTGAAGAAACATGTATGTATCCGCAGCTGAAGAAATATTTCAGAAAAGTCTAAAATTAGAAATACGGCACATGAATTTGAAATTTTCTCGACTACTCTCTATTAGAAATGGCTCCCCAAAAATTAAATTCTCTGTTAGGAATGGCTCTACAAAAAAATAATTTTGACCTTTGATTTTGTCGCCGAGTATATTGTAGTCAGATGAAGTATTGGAGTAGGAAAACCCCACTCTCACTGGAGACTCAACGAGTAGTAAGTTGGATTTTGCTAACCAAAGCAGGACACTAGTATCATCTCATGTCTAAGGTTTGTCATTGTATAAGGGATTTTCAGAATAATCTCATCATTTCTTGAATTCAAAAAGTGATACAGATCATTCCTAAAAATCGCTTGTACGGATGCCTAGTGCTTGAAGGATTAAAAATATTTGGTTGGTAATTAGGGGAATGAAAGCAAAGTCATTAGCTACTTTATTTGAATTAGCAATAAGGAGTGAGAATAAACAAGACCTTGGTTCCATGAGTAGTTGTTGAAATAAGACCTGTTCTGCTTGCATTGACAACGAAAGGTCCAATCTCTTGTGTAGCTCCATATCCCACATAGGAACAGCTAGTTCCTGCGGGCATCGATGTCTAGTGCTTAACTTCATTGAGATAACAGATTGAATATACATACATTCAATAACGGAGCATATAATTCATTGAATATACCTCCATTGAGCCATAATACCAATGGTTTTTTCTCCTTTACCAAAGCAGCCTAGTGATGGTACAAGTCAATTGCGGATTGTTCGATAAAAATTTATTATCACAAGCTTTGTGGCTAATTAATCATGTGCCAGTGATTCCGTTATACGGCCAGGCATCGTGTACTGTCAATAGCACCTAAAGACGATCTTAGCTCAAGTAGTTAGTACTTTTCCATTCTTACAGAATAGGAACAGACCCGATAAATTTGAGGCCATGGCTTGATAAGCCATCGTCGGATCACATGTTCATACCAATCATAAACTTTATAGAAATATTTTCGGATAAAATTGTAAAGAACAGAGGCGCACAACACAAAAAAACTGAACCCAAGACTTGCATCTATTCATCAATTAACATGTATATATACAACCTAGAGAAGTTTTTGGAGATCAGTTCAGGCGGTGGCTTCCTGGAGAAGCTTGCCTATTTTCAACGTTTTCTAGAACTAGCATTAAATCATTGTTGAATATTGGTGGTAAGTAGTTGGAATTACGTCTAGTTTCTTCCAACACTCCCCCTTAATTCCAACTATATAACAAATATACTCTTAACTGATATGCCTGCTGGTCTATGTCTCAGTTAGGCTTACAACATAATTTGGATTTTCTACAATGTACAACTTATTTCTACACATTTCAAATTTAGCCTTTCCAAGAGGCTTGTTGAATATGTCAGCCACATTTTCATTTGTATTACAATATGATAAGTCAATTTCTTTTGATTGCAATTTTTCTCTTACAAAATGATGTTGTGTCTCAATGTGTTTTTTCCTTGCATGATATATAGGATTGTTTGCCAATTTGATAGTTCTTTGATTGTCACATCTGATTATTGTAGGTGCTTGCTGTGTTTCTCCAACATCTTCAAGTATCCTCCTAAGCCATATTGCTTCACAGGTAGCACTGCATAATGCTTTATATTTAGCTTTAGTGGATGACAATGAAACAGTTGGTTGTTTCTTACTACTCCATGATATTGTTCCTGAACCAATATTGAACACGTATCGAGTAGTAGCTTTCCTATCATCTGGATTTCCTGCCCAGTCAGAATCAGATTAACCTGCCAATTCAACATCAAATTCATCAGTATACATAATACCAAAATTAAGTGTTCCTTTAGGATATCGAAGGACTTTCTTTGTTGCTTTCCAATGGCTTTCACACATCTTAGCCATGAACTGACTGAGTATGCTGACAGAGTATGCTATATCTGGCCTGATAGTGGTGAGATAGTTCAGACATCCCACCAGTTGACGATATATAGTTCCATTCACCTCTTTGGTTCCATCATCACTGCACAATTTGACATTTTGTTCTAAAGGAGTAGATGTTGCCTTGCATTCAATCATATTGAACCTTTTAAGGATTTCCCTTGTATATTTTCTTTGTGTGATCAGTGTCTTACTAGGTTCCCTCCAAACTTCAAGACCTAAACAATAATGCAATTCACCAATATCCTTCATCTCAAATACATGTGACAACTGATTTTTAATTTCTTCAATCAACTTGCATGCATGTCCTGTTATGATAATATCATCAACATATACAGATATTAAAGCAACATTCTTGCCTTCATCTTCCTTGATGTACAAGTTAGGATCATTTCTGCTTCTCATAAAACCTTTTTCATAAAAGAAAGAATCAATTTTCACATACCATGATCTTGGTGCTTGTTTCAAGCCATATAAAGCTTTCTCTAACCTGCAAACCAAATGCTCATGTCCTTGTTTTACAAACCCTTCAGGCTGAACTAAATAAACTTCTTCTTTTAACTCACCATTCAAAAATGCAGATTTGACATCTAACTGATGCATTTTCTAATTATATTTTGTAGCTAATGCAATCATAATTCTAATTGTGTTCAACTTAGCTACAGGTGCAAAAGTATCTTCATAATCAATTCCCTCCTTTTGTGAATATCCTTTAGAACCCAATCTAGCTTTATGTTCATCAATACTTCCATCAACATTAAATTTAGATTTATAAAGCCATTTGCATCCTATGGGAACTTTATTTTTAGGCAATTCTGTTAATTCCCATATGTCATTCTTCATTATAGAGTTATATTCTTCATTCATTGCATCTCTCCATTCTTCATATTCTTTAGCTTCATCATAGCTTGAAGGTTCTACAACATTCATAACCTGAGACATTAATGCATAATCTTTATACTTTACAGGTACCTGACTTTGACGTGATGACCTTCTTGGAGTTTTACTGCTTTCATCTTTCTTTTTGCTTTGCGGAGTCCCCTCTCCTCTTCTTGGAGTATCATGACTGCTTGATGCTCCTTGCTCTTCAGCTTGTATCTGTTCCTGTGCTTGTTCCTGTTCTTGTTCAACACTTGTATCTATTTTGACATAATCATCAATATCATGCCATACACTAGTATTATTTATTTTATCACCTTCATTTGCATTCTCATGAAACACCACATCCCTACTTGCAAGCAGTCTATGAGTACTGGGATCAAACAACTTGTATGCTTTCTGATTATCACAATAACCAATAAATATGCACTTAATTGACTTTGCATCAAGTTTTCTTCTTTCATCTTTTGGAATATGAGCAAATGCCTTGCAACCAAAAACTCTTAAATGACTCACTTTTGGTTTGTACCCATAAAATGCTTCAAAAGGTGTTTTAAGCTGTAAACTTTTGGTTGTACTCCTATTTTTAAAATAAACAGCAGTATTAATGGCTTCAACCCAAAAAACATTAGAGGTATTTTTACCTTGAAGCATACTACATGCACATTCAACTAGTGTTCTGTTTTTCCTCTCAGCAACTCCATTTTGCTGAGGTGTATGTGGCACTGTAAATTGTTGCTGAATCCCATTGCTTTTACAATATTGATTAAATTCTCTTGATTTGAATTCCCCCCCTTGATCAGATCTCAAAATTTTGATGTAATTACCAGTTTGTTTTTCTATCATATTCTTAAATTCTTTAAAGTACTCAAAAACATCATTCTTATTTCTTATGAAATAAACCCATGTATACCTAGATCTATCATCCACAAAAATAAGAAAATACCATGCTCCACCAATAGATCTAGTTTGCATAGGTCCACATACATCAGTATGAATTAATTCAAGTATTTCCCTTTGCCTTTTTCCTTTATGGACAAGAAATTCCTCCCTGTGTTGCTTTCCAAGTACACATGCTTCACATTCAATATGATCATTCTTCAAGAGAGGAAGCCCTTCAACCATAGTGTTCTTTTGAAGTAGCATTAAATATTTGTGATTTAGATGTCCATACCTTTGATGCCATAAATATACTATTGATATTGCTGTAGATGTCAATGCTTGATGACTTTTCCTGGTCACATCCAACTTGTACAAGCCTCCAACCCTAGTTCATGTAGCAATAACCTTGTACTTACCTTGAATGTCTTTCACTACGCACTGTGATTTAACAAATTTCACCTTCAAATCTTGGTCGGTAATAGTGGAAACAGAAATTAAATTCTTTTTGATATCAGGAACATACATCACATTATGAATCTGTTTCTCTTGTCCATTAGGCAAATTCACACCTATTACTACATAACCTTGCACTTTAAGTGATCTGTTATCTCCTAGGCAAAAATATGTTCGTTCAATGTTTTCATGATATTCATCAAACCACTCCTTATTACAAGACATATGGAGTGATGCACTAGAATCAATGAACCAAGCATTCTTATCATCATTTTCCACAGACAATGCAGCATCAGAAACAAACAATTTAAGATTTTTAAATCCATCACTGATTGAGGTATCTTTGTCCACAAAATTTCCATTATGCCTTCTGTTTCTTTGCCTAGACTCATTATATTTCCTTTTATAACAATCTTTAGAATGATGCCCAGGTTTGCCACAATAATAACACTCATCATTTCTCTTTGGAAATTTAGACTGTGTCATACCTTTTTGTTTTGCTTGAAACTTGCCTCCTTTGTTCTTGTCCCATGATTTGCTTCTGTACGGATATTTTCCCTTGGCCACCAATGCCAAATCTGAACTGCTAGAGCCCAAATTAAAGCTCTTCATCCTCTCCTCCTCTTGTAGAAGAATTCCTGTCAATTCATCAAATGAAGGGGGTTTCTCTCTAGCTGCAAGACTTGAAACAAAAATTTGATAATCTTGCACTAAGCCATTTAATATGATAGTGACTAAGTCAGTATTAGACACCTTCTCACCAATATCTCCTAACTTATCACTTAAATCTTTTACACGAGATATGAAATTGCTTATACTTTCATTTGCTTCCATTTTTAAAGATAAAAGCTTAGTCTTCGAAAACAAGATTCGGTTTGTATTTGTTGTTTCATACAAACCCTTCAGTGTATCCCATGTGTTCTTTTGATGTCTTTCAATCTCTGATGTGAGGAATAATGTTGTCCTTTATGAACATATGCAGCAACACCTTTGCTTTTGTCTCCCTCCTCTCCCAATCTTGAATAGAACCTACAACAGTGGGTTTGGGCTCATCCCCACCTACAATGGACCACAAATTATTTCCTTCTAAAGTAGTCATTAACTTGAATTTCCAATTCACATAATTTTCTCCATCAAGTTTGGTGGATTCATTCATATAAGTATCAAGCAATAAATTTTCCATGATGGAAAAAAAAAACTTTCTCCAATCACCAAAATGCCACCAAATCTAAATCTGAATGCACCAAATTTCACTAAATCTCACACATGCACCATAAAAAAAATTGTCTTTCACAATTTCAATGTTTCCTTACTCAATAATAAAGTGTCAAGATAAACCAAATTTCCAACAAGAAATACCTCTGGACTCTTATTTTGTTGTTTATCACATCCACTATATTGGCACCTCCACACTCCTCTTTATACTACGAACAACATATCTCTATAAAAACAATCCATTACCACATTTATATGCCACGTATGCATAAATGCTTGATAGAGTTTAAGGCTACTTGGCACATAGCAGACTTAGTCACAGAATCACAAAAAAAAACTCAGCCAACCTCCCTGTCTGTTCAGTATATATATAAGCACTAGCTTACAACATAAAAAAAAACATAGATGACATGCGCGTTACAGTGACAGATTGACCATAATCAGCCAGATGTTGTTTTCTTTTGCTGGAATACCACTGCAAAGATTGGAGACACCAACACCAATACTAAAACAGGTCCACACAGCTATACTTCATTATCAGAGTCGCCAAGCATAAACATAACAGATTTCAGAAATCCTCAATCCTTCAACAAATTACACCGAAATTTAGCCAAAACTTACTTTCCAATGATGTCGTTCACCCTAATTATGAGATGTTCAGGAAATGCCTTCGCGGCTCCGGATTGTGCTTCCCGGCGTTTGACTTTGGCGGCATCCCACACGCCCTTCGATCTCACAGCCAACGCTAGTATCAACAACGCTCTTTCAAAGAACTTACTCAAACTTTGGCTCAGTCGCCCACGCTTCTGCTACACCACAGCGGCTGCTGCAACCTCCACCACAACGCACAGCTAAGCCCTTAACCTCGCTCACAGCTCACCTATACTCATTGAGCTCACACCCTCAGCTCCTATACCATGTAAAGAGCAGAGGCGCACAGCACACCAACACAACACAGAAACATTGAACTCAAGACTTGCATCTATTCATCAATTAACATGTATATATACAAGCTGGAGAAGTTTCTGGAGATCAGTTCAGGCGGTGGCTTCCTGGAGAAGCTTTCCTATTTTCAACGTTTTCTAGAACCAGCGTTAAATCATTGTTGAATATTGGTGGTAGGTAGTTGGAATTACGTCTAGTTTCTTCCAACAAAAATCACATCATAGAATATTTGTCGACCTGTTTCGAACCAACGAGTGTGGTTCATTATCAGGACAAGTTGTCCTGATGATGAACCACACTGGTTGGTTCGAAAAGCATGGACAAAGATTTTATCATATGATTTTTCCGAAAATATTTCTATAAACTCAGATTATGGATCAAAGAAGTTTAAATTCAAAAATCATGTAGTTATTGAAATATATCTCAGCAATGATTTCAGTATGCATGATAATCTTATTCAATTTGTGTAACTAAAAAACGCGTTATAAGATGTAGGTGCATAATCAAAACGTCAGTGTTTGAATAATTTTTTAATAGTGGAAAATGGATTGAGTATTTTTAATATTTTTTTGGTATTCAAAATCTTGAAATTTAATAACTATAATCTAAATTTTGAAAAATATTTACTAGATTTTATTATAATTTCATCAAAAATTTCTATTATTTTTTAAGCTAATTCGTGAAATCTTTAAACTACTATGTATCAGAGAATTCTGGCAAATGAACCTTAATCAACGTGTCTCGATAAAAGTGCGTTATGATGCGTAGATTTGTTGGTGCAGGGTAGCTTTAACTAAAGCAATATAATAAAAAGTATGAGATAAAGTGTAGGATGAACTACATGGCGGAATTATAACGATTTAGAAAATAAAAAGGGATTACATTATAGACTGAGACGACACTAAGAGTTGGATAATGAGACAACGTGATAAGGAATAATGAGATATTGTGATTAAAAAACAAAAAATGTATCGGAATATTACTCAAAATGATTATAATATAAACAGATATGACATCAACAATTCCATAATGAATTATCAATAATGGGATAAAGGTTTACTTTATTAAAAAAAAAGAGTTATGTACAGTCATAAGGAATGTTTAGTAGTAATTACTATTTAAATTTAACTGTCAAATTTATTTAATAGAAAAATACCTCTAAAGTAAATTAGATGGGTTAATAAGGAACCATACTTATTCCTAAGCGTGTCTTCTCGTAGGGATCTCAGCGATAAAAATTCAATAAGCATCGGATCTTTCACTAGGATATTTAAGAAAAATATATAAGTAGAATGACGATATGATAGGAATTTATGGTCTCAGCGGTGGTGGTCAATTTAATTAATTTTCTTAGTGGCAAGTACGGTTCAATTTAATAGAACCAATTTGAATAACGGAATTTCTATTGGAACATGATAAATTTGTAGTAAACATACTGTATTTTCAACATTTTCAAGGTTTTCGTTACATTATATGCATATGTTTAAAATATTGATGAGAGGTTCAATCAATCAAAATTTTAACTTATCAAATATCCGTATTCACCAAAGCAAAAGATTTCTATAAGTTTGACGTAATCCTTTCCATGTTTTCAATTACTCGACTAGATTCCCACCTGGATACCTGTATGAGGCTAATATTGTATCTTCGCGAAAAGTCATAGACCTCCACGAAATTACCTCCGCGGTGCGCGAAGCTTGGTGCGCCAAAGTAGTTTCACCAAAATCATAACCCTCAGCCCCTCGGTGAAAATTATCTCTACAAAAATTTTCTTCGATTTTTCTAACATTAATTAGGAATGCTTTACTTGCATGTACTCCAATTCTTTAGTTCAAATCCTTTGGTGACGTGAAGGATCCAGGTCCGGGTGTGGCGAAGGACCCTTCCAAGACCTTTTACTTTCGTGATTTTTTAAATTGATTTTTTAAAAGAACATAAGTGAATACTTGTGCATGCTGTAAAGAAGAGGAACATGACAATCATCAACACATGAAGACATAAGTCGTTGATAATGGAGTTCGTCCAGGAGGGACTGTCTCTGAGCCCCGATGTCAAGATGGTGTATGCCGCTGCATTAAGTGTTGTTAATACTGATGATATACACAGAGGTGGTGTCACTATCATACAAGGAAAATTCCCCCATGCAGGAGTGGTTCCAAGAGATGTTCCACTACAGGAACTTTCAATCAAAAGACTCCTATCAGTGTGACACAAAATCATGCATGATGAGCATCCCTCGAACATGGGATAAGGGGGATCTCAATGCAAAACATGCATGATGACAACATGAGTATCCCATCAACATACAACAAAGGGATCTCAAAACATAACATGACAAATCATGACAACAAGTACATCACATAGACAATTCCGTGTCACATCAAGTAGGAATCATGAAAGAAATTAATAAACTAGATTCCTCATCAAAGATCAAACAGGGATTTGTGCAGCACAATGCATAGCAAAAAGAAGTACATGAACACTTCATATACCTCACATCCAGGGGCCATCTGAAGAAGCAGATGTCAAATTGTTAAAGCTGCTCAGACAATCGATCTCACGACATCAATCGTGTGGAAATGATTTCTCGCACATGAATGCTGACACCTGCATTCCACTTAGAAAAGTGGCTGAAAAATAGAATGAGCAAACGAGAAATATGAAAACACCATTAGATTTGTGGCATCAAATAGTGTAAAATCGACTGTCCAATTTTTGAATTCTGAGAAACTGAGAATCTAAGGCTCAAGGAATCTTTTAGATCCCCCTTAGATTCCTCAAAGATTATGCTCCATGGGTGGACTGGAAATCTGCAACTCGAAAGGTCAATTTTCCCTCGCCATTGCGATCCCTGTGAAAAACCATGAAAAAAAACTATAAACTTGACTATATTCTGACATGGAGAAAAATTACCTCCTCAGGAAAATTTCAAGAATCATGGCTCTGCTCCCTGTTTTTGCAGCGATCATGGTTCCACCTGCTTACTGAAAAATGGCCAAAAAATTCAGAACTCTAACGGAGAAATGGAAAACATCATTGTGTTCGTGGCATTGAGAAGTGCTGAAACCATATAAAATTTGTCAAATTCCGACAAAGTGAAATTTCGCCCCTCCTATAAAACTCTGCCTTGAACCGTGTGCACTGCCTCCTCCGCCTGAGCGCACTAAAAACTGTGTTTTAAATAGAAATTGGGTGAGGGATTTCCCAATAAAGTTGTTAGCGGAGTTGGTTTGAGATCCAACTATTGGGGAGGAGGTCGGGCGGTCAAACCCTACATCCTCTTGTTTTCACATAAAAAAATTTTAAAGTGGGAAGGGAGGTCGGGTTGGGCTCGCCTTGGGCAGCCACCAACCTCAACTATCCCCTACTCCATTTCCATTGTGCAGATAGTGGTATGTTGGGTCCGCACACCAAGGGCCGACCCACGTTTATAAGCAACGGTGGTCTCCATTTTAATGTTGGTGGTTGGGTCTGTGCCCCAAGGGCTGGCCCACCACCTTAACTTTGAGCTTACGTTTATGGCTCGATGGTGGAGGATCTATGGGAGGGGCTAGGGGTCGTGGCCTGCCCCTCTAACATATAATATTTTTTTTAAGTGAGAGTTGGGGTGGCAGGGTTGGTGGCCCACCACCCTTTATATATATATATATATATATATATTATTTTAATAACAATAATGGGCCATTTTTGAAATTCATTTTTTAAGCCGTAGGAGTCTTTTTAACTAGGCCACAATTTCACCTAGAATATGGCTAGAGTTGGCTGGAATCTAGGTTCTATCCAAATTGTGGCCTCCTTAAGCCTGCCTAGTGAGCAAAAAGTCAACCCAACTTTGACTGCGTCTAGCTTCTTCATCAGGACTCGGATTGGCGAACCATTCACACCGCCGCGATCAGGATGACGAGATCTATGCTCTGGTCCTAGTTTGAGCATAATCCAAACATTTTGATTTTTGAGCTTTCTTGAGTCCTCTTTGTCCTGTGTGTGTCTCTGGAGCCACCTAGATCAATCCTCCCTACCGAGGAGCTTTTGGTATTCCAAAAGCATGAAAAATACTCTGCAACTTCTTTGTACCTTGTCTGCATCACAAGCATCCTAAAAGGTCTCGCTTCCATCTCCTTCACCTTTGTTCTTTGGAACCTTAAGCGATGAGCTGACACTTGCAACCTCTCCAACTTGTAGTACACTGTTTTTCAAATTACATGCTTGTCTTAACTAACCAACTAACGACCCAAGCGTCCCACACTTTCCATAATTTTATAACACATACTCGGTGGTCAAGTTTACAACAAGATGGGCGCAATACCCCAACTACGAAACCAAGGCCAAGATATTATTGTTGCTTCAACAAGTGATGGAAAACTCATCATCACTGTTGGTGGCTTATATGGGCCTGACCCAGGTTCAGAAGAATTACTTAGCCAAGAAAATCCCGCAACTACCAGCCCTTTCGGCAACAGCCCGTGAGGCGCGGACTAAGGTCTCACTCGAGGTAACAGGGGAGGGTGTTGGAACCAGGGTTTCGCACCCTTGGGGTGTCTAGATGTGGTTTGGAGGTGTCGCGCCCCGTTCTGCAGCTTCACGTTGCGTAGATCTCGAATACCTCTTACTGTCTATTAGCGTGCAGTCTACAGATATAATCTATTGGATGAAGTATTGCAACTTGGATCTACTTTAGAATGATCTTTAAGAAAACATTTATCAGATTTATCCAATTTGCGTATTAAGATTAGACCCAGATTCACAAATATTAAAGAAAAAAACATATGTGCATAGATCAAAACAGTCTTATTAATTATAAAAAATGCCAGATTCGCGATAATTCAGTTTGGCCACAGAATTCTCAAAAGGAACTTATATTTATTTCCACTTATCTCTAATACATTTAGATCCACCCTGTGCACATAGCTGCAGGGGTCCACGTACATAGCTATAGACTTCTTCCCGGCTTCTACGCACACAGCTATAGAGCCTATACTATCCCCAAACCCTTGACTCAGACTTACAGACACTTCTGACTGCCTTTCTCAAAAACCCATTACAATTTAGATCCAAGATCATACCCAAAAAGAACTGCCTTTCCCTCATAGAGCTGCACTCTATTTATACCTATCTATGGTCCGTGGACCAACTTACTTCCTATTATTTTATATTATTTTTCGAGCAGACAACCCTTTGACTCAGTGTTTTACATTTCACGCTCTGCATATTTAAGAGGTTTACAATATTTTTATCCTAATTTCTAGGCTATCAGACCCAAAACTATTACACAGGACCTCCACTACCCAATAGTCCCCCAACACAATCATCGAGACTTGTCCCAAGTCACTCGTTGGTGCGGTGAGACCGCTTCCATGGCTTCACGGTTCACCTCCCTCTAAGTGACACTCATCGTCCTATTGCTTCTTCATTATCTCTTATAATGCTTCCTGTAGCTCCTCCTTCAGTGTTTCTTCCACTTCTTGTGACCGATGCTGCTCATTCTGCTCTGCTTGGTTAACACAGAACACCCCCTCATTGGATTTTAGATCAAGTGGGGGAGTCGCGTATGGAACAACCTTGTACCACCACATCCACTTCCAACCTTCATATCCGCTCTTCACCCTATCTGCTGTAGCTTGTGTTGTAATTTTGCAAGACTGTTGCTGCTGTCTGTGAGATCCCACTCCTTAAGGTCTTTTAGAGACGCCTTAGTAACTTCGGTTCTTCCCGTGGTCTCCATTTTTCCATTCTTTTGCTGAATTGTTGTGGTTTTCCGACCTACCCGCGGCTGGGGCGACGACATCTAGACCAATTCTACTTCGTGTCTCCCCTTTTCCAGTACATCCCTTACTATTGAGGCAGCAGGTTGCAGAATGCCCGCGGCTGTCAACACCATGCTCCTTAGATAGTCCTGCTGCTCTATCGGCCATATCACCACCATCGGGCTTATTCCTTGTACAAAGATACTAACCAGCTCCATATCAATACTTAGCATACACTTTGCGGAAGTGTAGTTTGCCCAGTGGATGCCCCTCAGTGATTTATAAGCGATTCGAATTTCAAATTCCGTGATTCCCACCTGTTCCGTGGAAGGTCTGTGGCAGCTCGTGCCATGTCTGGCTCGTACTCCTCCTCTTAATTGCTCGTCGCCTGCTCCTTTTCGCCATAATGTAGACATCTTTTCGTGAATAGTGACATGAACAGTCACCTCTGCTGGGAGCAACACAACAGCATACTTCTGAATGCGCGACCGCGATCTTGATGATGAGTGAAATCGACGGGTATCCTAGCACTCGCGCCTCTTTCTCCCAAACTGCTTTACCGTCTCGTGCTCTCTTTCAACTAGCTGGAGAGGTGAGATTATCCCTTGAATGGTTAGTTAGGTAGCCAACCCGCCCGTATAGAGCTTCAGGCGACTACCATTCACTCGGCCTGGGAAGGGGTCCCCATTGAGTTTGGCAAGCTGAAACACGCCCCCGTCGGTAACTTCTTTGATGACATAGGGTCCCAACCAATGCATTCGGATTTTTCCAGGGAATTTTTTGAATTCACTGTCGTATAGCAATACTAGATCATTCTCCTTGAAAGTGTGCACCTTGATATGATGATCATGCCACGCTTTTTTGCGTTGTTTCTGTACATGCTGATGGAATCCAGCCAAAAATCGTTCCTGTTCCAGTTCTTCGAGCTACGTGAGCCTTTCCTCCAAAGCCTCGCGGTCTTCCATACCGATGATTGCCACTATTCGTAGACTAGGCACAATATATTCCATAGGCATAATAGACTCCTGGCCGTAGACTAACCGAAAAAGTGTCTGGCCCATCAACTTCTTGCATGTGGTGCGGTATGCCCATAACATAATAGGGATGCACAAGTCCCAGTCATTTTGTCATTCATTACAAACCTTGGTCAATGCAGTCTCTAAGATTTTGTTGAATGCTTCAATGGTCCCATTCGCTTGCGGGTGGTATGGCATACTCTGCTGGTGATATATCTCGAATTCTTTAGTGAGTGCGCTGATTGTTTCATTCAGAAAATGTGTTCCCTGATCGCTCAATAGAATTTAGGGACATCCAAACCTTGTTAATACGTTCTCCAACAAAAACTTCACAACTGTTGCAGTCGTACAATCCTTAACCAGCTATGCCTCAGCCCATCGGGTCAAATAATCTGTCGTGGTGATGATATAGCACGCACCCGTTTTCCCTCATGGCTCGATAGGTCCTACGAAGTTGATTTCCCACTTCTCGAAGGGTTGTAGCATCATCTGTGGCTGGAGTGGCATTTCATCTCTCCATAATGGTTTCCCCATCCGTTGACATACGTCACAGGCTCGGCAGTGTGCTTTCGAATCCTGATGTAGAGTAGGCCACCATAATCCTGCGCGAAGGATCTTCTGAGCTATGGCGCGACCCACATAATGTCCACCAGCAACCCCCCCATGTGCTTCGACCAGGATCTATCCTCATTCGAACTCCGGGACATATCGGCGCAATATCTCATCGTTGCCCATTTTGTAGAGGTGGCCTGCAATCACGGTGAAGTCTGTTGCACGTATCACCAATTCCTTCTTCTGCTAAACAGAGTATCCCTGTGGTGCAGTTCCTGTAGTTAAGAAATGGATTATATCTTCAAAGTGACCATCCACAATGTGCACCGCATATAGTTGAGCGTCCAGAAGTCTGTCCAATAGAATTGTGGGTTCTTCGCCAGTCTCAATTCGGGACAGGTGATCTGGGCCTGAATTTAGATGTCCTGGTTTGAAAACAACCTCAAAGTCATACTACTGGAAGAATAGCAACCATCTACAGATATGCCCCCCAACATAGGCTTATTCACTAGGTATTTTAACGCCGAGTGATCGGTATACATCTTAAAGTGATCTCCAAGCAGATAGTGGCAGAATTTTTGAAGTGCGTATACCATCACTAATCCATCGGGTGGTCAATTCCCTTTGCTCCTGGTTAAGTAAGTACCACCCCCAATGTGATACATGACGCGTCGACATGCACATGAAATTCGATGTCCCATTTTAGAAAGACCAATATAGGGGCCGAGGCCATCTTTTCCTTAAGTGTCTCCAGACTTTTGTTACATTCCTCATTCCAGTGATAAGTAGCGTGCTTCTTCAGTAACTGTTCCATTGAAGCCATGATCTGGGCATAGCTTTTGGTGAACTTTCGATAGTAGCCCGTGTGTCCTAGTGTGGTGCATAATTTCTTAACACTTCACGGCACTTGCAGTTGAGTATGACGGCGATATTTGCTGGGTCCACCATCAAGCCTTTCTTACAGACCACATGGCCCAGCAGGTTCCCGAATGGCACAAGGAAAGTACACTTCTTCAACTTTAATGCAATCTGATGTCAGCGACAAGTATCCAGCATCAACCGTAAGCTCGCTATGTGCTTCTTGACCAATCCAAACATGGTCCAGTCATCAAGATAGACTTCTAGGAACTTGTGGATAAATTCTTTGAATACTGCGACTACTATTCGTGAAAATACTACCAGCGCATTCTTCAGTGCAAAGGGAATTACGGTGTACTAAAAGCAACCCCATTTGGTGGAAAACATTGTCTTACTCCTATCCCCTAGCGTGATCTTGATCTGGTGGTATCCTGAGAACCCATCTGTTAAGGAGTAGGCTTCCTATTGTTATCGAGAAAACTAGTGTCTATTTAGAACTACTAGTCCCACTAAGACGGGTAGCTATCTTAGAAACAAACAAGCTAAAGTCACTTGTGTTTTCCTTTACAAGAGATAGATGAGAAAGAAGCAGAGAGTACCAACCTCAGTCTTTCGCTTGGCTCCTTGCGTGTTTCCTTTCCCCTTTGACAGAATCTCGCCACTGCTTCCTTACTTGTCTCGCTTCAAAGAGCACCTGTAGAGTCAAAGCAGCATAATACCATCAAAGCATAGAGATCTATCACCGTAAACAACATAGGATCAGATATATATTGACCATACAAATGCATATATCAACACAATATTCAGAGATATACAAGAATATGGAGGAAAACTCAAATGGCTTTATTGATAAAAGTAGTAGAAGAGAGGATTAAAACCACTTGGTCTGACCCAACGCCATCCTCCCTGCATGAAATCCCTCTTCACTTCACACAAAGAAAGATCACCCAACAATGTCTTCAAAGAGAAACCAACAACACTTCCTTACAAATTACAAAATTCTAGCCTTTGGATCTCTGGGATGAGGGATCCATATATAGATTTTTGTAGGGGGGTGAGTCAGCTTCTGGGATTTTGATTACTGTCATCTCTCTGATAGTTCTTGGTTCCACTTGGAGATTTCATGATCTCTTACTCATCGTTGGGCGAATTCACAGAGGCAAGTGGCAAATGAGCAGCTTCTAGAAGATTCTCAGGGTCTCCACCTAGCAAACTGCTTGTGCCATTTTTCTGCTCTCGCTCATTGCACCTATAGAAGGGCTTTCCAATATTCATCACACTTTTTGCATGTGGCAGGTGAGATGGATCACACCCTTAGCACTGGGCAGTCTGTATGGTCCTGTTTTGACCAGTTCTGAGTAGTTTTTCTTGGAGAACTTCTGGGAGATGATGTAATCAGTTGACCTTCATCCTTTAGGGTATGAAACAACGCTTTTAGGGACTTAGAAGCCCTTGGTTTATGGACATATGTGATTGGGGTTGCAGTGCCCAAATATGTCTATAACAATTGCCCCCTAAAGCATGAGGTCGTAAATCTTTTTGATGTCAGGTGAAATGCTTTATAATGAGGATCCGAGGTTTTTCGAACTGGAAGGTGACATGTAGTAATATACAACACAAAACATTAACTCCATAATATTTTCATGATCTAGCTGAGGCGAGCATTCCCATGCTCAACTTTATAAATTCATTTTCATGTACATAGGATAGACAATTTTCTGTGTAGCAGACTGATGATTTTGGTAGAGCCATCATCCTTTGGTTTGGATGATTGTCTGTGAAGCAATGATGTACTTTTGATGTCTTTATTTTCCTGAGGATATCGCAACCCAGATGGATGAAACTAGATCTGGGGTCTTCAAAATTTGTCCAATCTTTGCCCGAAGTACAAGTCGGCCCATGTGAAAAGATGTTCTGATGTCGAACATGGAAAGACATCGCCTGATTACAGGCCTATGATGTAAGCTGTTAACAAGCATGAGAGGAATCACTGATGATGATGATGACCCTCAAGGTACTGCAGTACAATTCACATGATGTGAATACATCAGTCGATGTCGAACACCACTCGAAATCTTTCGGTCGAAGGCCATTAATGTAAACATGTTGCCGAAAGTGAGAAACTTGCCATTGAGGCATGCAAGATTCAAAGTACTGAAAGGGTTGTTCCTAGGTCGACTTCTTGGATAATGGGCTGATGTCGACAAGAAGTGACCCGTCGTAGGAGGGAATTAATGAATCCCACATCTATGACATGGAACGGAGAAAATGATTTTGTGGATGTGAAAACGATTTGATGATACAAGGTTCAGGGTGGTGGTCATGAAAGGATGAAGCGTGAAGGTATTGCAACGGATGAGACACAAGCTGGGTAGGTGAATTCTCTGAGCGACTTCTCTTAAACATATCGACGACACTGAAATGGATTGGTAGCATTAACTCCAAAAGTGGATGGTATGGTGGACTAATGGTAATATGACTGGTGAACGGAATACCCAACCCTACTCAATCATGGTGACAGAGTGAAAGTGTCATGTTCAAGAGCGACCTGCTACCAATAAAGTTTCTTCTAGTTTTCTTCCCAATTTTCCCCAGTCATTTCTGACCAGTACCTCTTTATTTTTTTCAAGCTTGAGGAGGATAACATATGCTTTTTATATAATTCGCCCTTCGGGCAAACCTATCGCTATGTTTTAACGAGCCTAGCGACAGTGGGACTCGCTCTTGTCTGGATGGACAAGTTTGTTGCTATTGCTTTAACGAGTTTAATGACAAGGATAACTCAGTTCTTTTCAATTTTAGAGAGTCTGAAAGAGACGGAAAGGAAACTTTAATATTCCTTTTTTGTAATGTAATCCCTTAAGTTTGAAAAAGTATAAAACAATGCGAAAGGGATGACTTTTCTATAGTTTTAATAAGCTGAATAAGACAAACGCTCGATATTTTTGTGTAATAATCCCTTAGGTCCAAAAAGATTAAAATCTAGAGGAGGGATAACACTTCCAATCGCTTTAATGAGCTAGAGAGGCCAATTGCTTGGCAATCTTTTCATATTTTATGAGTCAGATGAAAAGAGCTTAAGGGAGACTCGTTTTTTGAGGAATGAGTGATATTTTCGGGTAGCAGCTAGTTCCAGGTGAGCCTTGGAACTTTTCAATCACGACAGTGTAAAGAAGGTGCCTAACAGGATCACTCATCGCAGTTGTTCCTCAATAGGGGTAAACAATCAAATGAAGGCATATGATCAGCTAAAAGAGAGTGGAAGTGATGGTAAGAACACGACCAAGGCTCATGAGCTAATAATAATGCGATCGCAATGGCTATTTACCGAAGGAGGGTTTATTTTTTAATGAGCTTAAACTCTGGTGGAACATATGCTCATTGCTAGGTTCATTTTTTAACGAGCTTGAACTTCGCGTAAAACAACTCATGTTAGAAGTATAATAAGGATGTCTCATCAATAGGTTCATTTTTCGGGGAACTTTCACCATTCGAAATTTTGCTCCGACTCCTTTTATTATTTAAGCTCGGAATGACCAATACTACGAGTTTAAAGGGTTAAGAATCTACAAACTAAGAAAATAAATGGTCGCTTTTCACTTTCATGTAAAAAGGTTTGCATGCCCCGAAGTATAGTGAAGTAGAGTTTCTAGGTTACCCTTCAATTTGCAGACAAAACATTTGTTCTGTCAGGAAAGGCATACCTTCTAACAGAGGTATCTTATTCCAGTCTAATCCCATTTTCCTAAATGGACGGGTGTGTCAGACTAGTCATATATTCTCCGCGGAAACCCACCCTATACCTGAAGTTTTCCTGCTGAAGCAGACCAGGGTGCATGCCCCCTGGGTTTCAGTCACAACCATCGAATCACTCGCACTCATCGGGTGGATGGACTAGAGATTGATGAGACATTCCTTACGCAAAAAGACCTGTTAGGGACGGCATTTGACTATTAGCTATGTGTGAAGCGGAGAATGAGAGCTGGTCTACGAGCTGGACCACTCTACCTTCATGTGGAAAACACATCACTCAAAAGAGTGAGGAAACAATAGCTCCCATGCTATAAATGTAGTCGCGCCCAAGGAGCAGATTGTAATCTAAAGGTCCTTGGACTACCATTACGTTCAAATAAATGGTTTTCCTTCTCAAAGTTATAGGAAAATTTGGAAGGATCCCTAACAGTCGACTGGTTCCTTTGTCAAAGCCTGTCAGATTTCACATCTTAGGCAAAAGCGATGGCGAACCAAGCGCTTTCCAAGAAGTTGAGGAAAGGATACATACAGAAGCCCCTTCATCTATGATGGTACCAACCATGACCATTTTGTAATTTTGCACTATGATTCTGAATGGTAAATTAGATGGTAGACGAGGTTTGCCTAGTAGATTCTAATCGAAGGAGACGACTAGGTTGCTTGGAGGTGGGACCGAACAAACGGCCGAATACATCTTTGATTAACTTCCTTCCTGCGGTAAAGGAATAGGTAGATTTCCCCCATGTTCATCGGAGTCTGTGTTTATGAAAAGAATTTGAACGGTGTCGTTCTCATTCTGTTTGGTGACTGTATCATCTGAAGGTAAATCCAATGAAGACAAGATGGGGTCGACTGCCGTCTCGACCTCTTGACTTTGGTCTGATGTGGACTCAGAGGGTTTATCTTCAATGATAGGTGCTTCAACCAACAACAAAGGTGTGTCAATCGGATTTTCAACTAGGAATGGACTCGGTAAAAGTTTCTTATATCCAAGAGGAAGTCGCTGTGGTGATGCAGGACGATTATCCAAGACTCTTTTAGCTTCGTGCAGGAAGGGACAACGGTGGAGGGCATGATCGCCTTCACACACTCTGCAAGGAAATTTAGATTTTCCTTTCCGTCCAGTGACTTCGTTTTCACTAGTTGACGGTTTACTCTCAACATGATCGTCAGAGGTTGATGACACCGGATTGTGCAAGCGGGGAGACCAGTCTCTTAAGATCCATTGGATGCAAGGACAATCTCAATGATAGTGGTCCCCTTTGCAGATGACACATGGAGATTTAGGTTTGGATGGTGCAGTGTGTGGATTTTCATTGGATGACATATGGTTGCCCCTTTTTGTCGTTGGCTCCTTCTTCCTCTTCTCCTTCCCTTTCGTCTTCTTCTTAATTACTTGGTTTTTAGTTTTACTATCTTCACCAAGCGAAGAGGAAGAAGGAGATGGAGAAACAAATGAAGTAGAAGGTTGGGGGGTAACTCTAATATCATCCAATCGCTAATTTGATTGCTTAGGAATCATGGTGCTTTGAACGACAGAGGTCGAGAAAAGCCATACTGGCAGGTCAATTGTCAGTCTTGGAAGGGACAATGTGGCCATATGAGGTGCACCAACATCTCCCCAAGAAGGGAAAGGACCAAGATTTTCCCCAAGGGGAAATCCTTGATTGGTGGACTCCATTTTTCTCAACCTAAGATCAACGAGAGAATAGTGACGTTATTCCGATTAAAATAAATTTTAGACGCTTTGACACAACTTTCTTTTTCAATTTTTAAGAGTCGAGAAAAAGCTAAAGATGACTCTAATTGCCTTCGATTTTTAATGAGCCTGAAGTGACAGGTGCTCAGATGGACCTTTTCCTTTAAGGAGTCTGGAAAGGAACGAAAGAGACTACTCTGGAAATCTAGATAGAGGGATTACCAAACCAATCTCAAAACTACAGAATACTTTTTACGATACGGCAGTCAATCTTCCCAAATGTTGTGTTCATTGCATTGCGATCGATAGGGCAACAGACATGGCTTCCTAAGGATAAAGGGTATAGCCTATTGTGGTCTCCCAATATATACTCGATAGTACATGGGAGCATAAGTCCGTACTGGCACTTGTCATCTCAAAGAGGAGGAATCACCCAACCTACGATGAAAGTGATAGTTACCAGGTTTTACGATGTCAAAATATGTCTCTAGCCTAGACTTCTAGATGTTGTGCGTTAGGTTCCAAAGAGTTTTTATGTTCATTGAATTTATTTTACAGTTGATCTTTCTAAAGAAGTTTGCCTTTAAGGTTCACCGCGTGATGTAGATATACAACCCCTAAATATGCAATCTAAGATGATAAACAATCATTTACTATTCTTTTTGCAATGAAAATCCTAGCTACTAAAGAAAGAGAAGCGAAATCCTTTCAACATAGAGCAAAGAGCACACACTAGATGCACTGTCCTAAATCAAAATCAACAAGCAGTCTAAATGCAAATGCACATGTATGTATTTTTTTCCGATTTTTTAATGTGTGAATGACAAAAATAACGCTCAATACAAATCTAAATTATTTCTTCTTTCAAAGCGACAGTACTGATGATTTTATTTTCAAAAAACGAAAGGAAGGCAAGACGACACTTTGTGATTTGTAATCAAAAACTGCTTCCGACACTTGAAATACTATAAATTCAGATCAAATACAAGAGTAACAATGTAATCGACTATCAAAAAGAGGAGGATTCTTTTCTTTGACTGAAAACGACACTTGCGACACTTTCAAATCAAAATAAGTCAGTTCGATTAAGCTACTATTTTGTAAAGGAGAACTGTAAATGGAAAAAAATACATAAAAAAGCATTAATAATTCTTTGTACAGTCGAGGTTGAACAATGCAAAGGAAGGGGGTTTCAACGCTGGTATATTGATCACAGACAGAAAATCTCCTGAATAAAGCCTAAGACAGTGAAGAAAAAACTAAAATATGGAGGAAGAAACAGTCTTACCTGATCATTGCACCTGTAACATAGGGAAACATGGATGCATCTCACCTACTGCACACGGGAGGTGCGATGCATCCAGTCTGCCAAGAGGAGAAAGTGCGATTGTCCAGCGACGAGACTTTATCTTGATTTTTGGTCACAGTTTGCAGCTTAGTCCATGGATTTATGTTGAGATAATGATAGTCAGTAAATACAAAGTATAGGGGCTGACCTAATGAGGTTACTTGAGCTACCCCTAGGGCACTTATGATGTTTGCAAGTCAATTGTTCAATTCATAAACAAACCCGGAGATTCACTGAAGCAACATTGATCTACTTTGCACTTGCATAGAAAATGCAGTTCAAAGGCTAGCTGGCTTAACTTCATGCTTCATCTGTAGTTTATGAAGCAAACAAATAGAAAGAAGCAATCAAACTATTCTCTCCCCAGCGGAGTTGCCATTTTGTTATCGAGAAAACTAGTGTCTATTCAGAACTGCTAGTCCCACTAAGATGAGTAGCTATCTTAGAAACAAACAAACTAAAGTCACTTGTGTTTTCCTTTACGAGAGATAGATGAGAAAGAAGCGAAGAGTACCAACCTCAGTCTTTCGCTTGGCTCCTTGCTTATTTCCTTTCCCCTTTGACAGAATCTCGCCACTCCTTCCTTACTTGTCCCACTTCAAAGAGCACCTATAGAGTCAAAGCAGCATAATACCATCAAAGCATATAGATCTATCACCATAAACAACATAGTAGAAGAGAGGATTACAACCACTTGGTCTGACCCAGCGCCATCCTCCCAACATGAAAGCCCTCTTCACCTCATACAAAGCAAGATCACCCAACAATGTCTTCAAAGAGAAACCAACATCACTTCCGTGCAAATTACAAAATTCCAGCCTTTGGATCTCTGCGATGAGGGATCCATATATAGATGTTTACAGGGGGGTGAGTCAGCTTTTGGGATTTTGATTAGTGTCATCTCTCTGATAGTTCTTGGTTCCACTTGGAGATTTCATGATCTCTTACTCATCCTTGGGCGAATTCACAGAGGCAAGTGGAAAATGAGTAGCTTCTAGAAGATTCTCAGGGTCTCCACCTAGAAAACTGCTTGTGCCATTTGTCTTCTCTCGCTCATCGCACCCTATAGAAGGGTTTTCCAGCATGCATCGCACTTTTTGCATGTGGCAGGTGAGATGCATCACACCGTTAGCACTGGGTAGTCTGTATGGTCCTGCTTTGAACAGTTCTGAGTAGTTTTTCATGGAGAACTTTTGGGAGATGATGTAATCAGTTGACATTGCTCCTTTAGTGTATGAAAAAACACTTTTAGGGACTTAGAAGCCCTTGGTTTATGGACATATGTGATTGGGGTTGTAGTGCCCAAATATGTCTATAACACCTGTCCACCCACATTTTCCAGTAGCTCATCTATAAACGGTGTTGGAAACGGGTCATTGACACTGGCATCATTGAGCTTCCTTAGATCCATGCAGATGAAAATCTCACCCTTCTATTTCTTCTCCTCCACAACCATCGGACTTACCCAGTCAGACCCCTCGACTAGTTCAATGGTTCCTGCTGCCAACATCTTCTCCAGTTCTTCGCGGAACTTTGCTTTATATTTTGGATTCAATCGGTAGGGTCGTTGCTTCACCGTTTTCATGTCTGGCTTCAATGTTATCTTCATCATTGCTCAGTCTCCTAGAATCCCTTTTAGCTCCATAATCTTTGTTGGGAACAAATCTCAATATTCCCGTAACAACTTGATGACCTTATCCACTGTGGCATCATCCCAGTAGTCTCCAAGGGTTGCATACTTCGGCTCTTCTTCGGTTCCAATATTCACTTGTTTCATTTTTAATGGCGCCATGATATCTGGGTCTTCGATTTCGGGTCCACGCACCTCCCGGCTCCCCTCTGATTCTGGAATATTGACATTTTGCAGATCATCCTCATCATCTTCTATCTGGAGATTATAGCATTCGAGGGCCTGTCTCAGCTGCCGCGACCAGTCGGGCTGCATAGTTTCCTCTGGCTCCAACGGTGTCTTGAATATGGTGGCCTTTACCAGCTGTAACGCTTCGTCCACGGGATCCATCCATTGATCTTCAAATAGGAATGTCAACAAAAACCTCGCACGCAGGATATCCCACTCACTTGTATCGTTTCGAAGCTCTGCTTCCATGTACCAATTTCTAGGAATGACATCCAAGGTGTGATAAAAAAAGTGTGCCCATTCTGGCTGAGGTTACTCTCCATAGGCTTTGATCCACTTGGTAAGGTGCATGCGTGAATCATCACGTCCATCGTATTTCTCCACTACGCAGAGTTCCGACTTCCCAAATCTGATCTTCATCATGCGCCTGCAGGCATGCCAATCTTCGAACATCCCTGCATGTGTGCCCCACCATCGCACAGGCATCACGCACAACACCCATCTCATCGCATCAAACCCTTGGTTCTCTGGTACTGCGATTTCAAATTTGGTCAGGAATTCATCTACCTTTGTCAACCCATCATACTTCAGCAATTCATGATCCTGGGCCCTTATGTAGTATAGTGATTTCGTCACCATGTTGCAGTGTAGCGTGGTTACTCCATTCAACTTGTTGCACCACTGCTCGTCTTCCTCATTTGAATCAGAAGTGCAAAATTCTTCATCACCTTGTAATATTCTTCTATCCCTCGATATCTTGACCCATCCTTGCTTTTGGGCAGACATTCTGTAGCTGCAATTTATGTCGTCATCGCATTCTCCATCGTGCACCAGTTTAATGTAGTGCAGTCTTTCAGCCAGATCTAGCGGAATGACGATGAGGAGCGCCGTTGTTTCAAATATCATTGTCCATTTTTTAAGATTAATAACTCTGTTCATGTCGGTGGCCCAATCTATTCCTGACAACATAGGATAGGGCATACTTTCATTCATGAGCTCAATAACTTCAAAGTCCATGTGGGTACTTGCGCCATCAAGGTCTACTATAACCCCTTGCAGCCTTCCAATGGGCAGCACCTTCTGTTGATTTGCCATCCGTAATTGGATAGGGGTCCATTGTAGTGTAGGCTTACCCATGCGTTCTGACATCTGTTTCAGGAATATGTTAGCATCTGAGCCCAGATCTAAAATGACCTGCTCCATCTCATAATCACTGATGTGCATTGTTAATCGCATTTCCTTTCCGGTCCATGATGCATGTCTTCACAACTTTCGAATGATGCATGGTTCACTCCATCCTGTGCATCTACTTATCACCTCCTGTAAGCATTTAACCACCCTGTTGTCGCAAAGCAATTTTATACGTCTCTGAAAAGGTAGTTATAATGAAGGGATCCTTGTCTGACTCGGGCTGATCCCTTTTACCTGGGATAGAGACCTCTGCGAAACTCTCTCGAGCTTCCTGATATGTCTCCTTATCGCCCCTTGAGTTCCATCCATCTTCTCCTCTGGTCGTGCCTCCTCAGCACCATGTTGACCTTGGGATCTTCCTTGCGGGGTTCGGACCTCATCATCTGCACATTCTGGGTTGTTGTTGGTTGCGCTTCTCTTCTTTCATGAATTTGCGCTGTCAGTGTAGGACAATCCATCCACTCATGATCGAACTGCTCACAATAACTGCACAAAATTCTTCTTGGGTTGGTACAATCTTGCGCGTAATGTCCGTGTCCTCCGCAGTTACAGCAGATTAGCTGACTGAGACCCCTTCCTGGCCCCATTCCAACCTGTCCTTGTCCACGGCCCCAGAACCCACCACGCGCGGTCGCCGCGGCTGGATCCTGACCTCGCACCTCAGTCTGCATTCTGTAAGTAGGTGACTGGTCCATTAACAATTGGTAGCTATGACAGTCTCCTTCCTTGTGGCCCACTGACCTGCAAAAGTTGCGAAATAGCTGCTAGGGGGTCTGGTTGTATTTTCGTAGTAGATGACAATTATCAGTGTTGTGCTTTCCTCCCACCTAACAGATTGCGCACCAGAGCGGGGTTGTGGTGCTCAGTCCTGTCTGTGCCTCTGGTCGCAATAGCGTTGGTCCCCCCATCGCCACAAAATTTACTAAGACCGGGCAATGATCTTTATCATGTCCCTGGATTTTGAACTTTATACACCATACTTCCTCCCGAGCTTCTGCTCGTGGTATTTGTTCTGGTTTTAGCTTCTTCATTTCGACACACAAATCCTGGATCCGCACTTGGATTTGCTGCAATCCCAACCCTGGGTCTTGCAACGAAGTTTCGTGTAACCTGATCACTGTCTCTAGTGCTTCGGCCTAGGTTGAGATCTTCTGTTGTGATAGAACCACCCTTAGATGTGGTTTTAAGGATGCCATAAACCAAGTGCAGTGTTGCGTGTCCGTCAAGGTCATGTTAGCCTCGCAAATAGTACTTTTCAGTCTTTGGTCCAAATCCCACAGGGTTTCTCGAGGCATCATCATGATTTCTTTGAATCCTATAATCGACTGTGTTTCTAACTTCGACTGGCTAAACTCCTTTTTCAATTCTGTCTGAATTTATGCTGTCCCCGCCGTTGGGTTCTTTCTTGAGTACTTTATGTACCATGCCAGTGCTCTGTCCTACAACACGCTGACTAAGATAGCCTTTCTAATATGATCATCCACAATTTGCTGCACATTCCATACTGATGTTAGCACAAACTAGAATTGTTCCGGGTCTTCGCCTCCTACTCCTTTGAATACCGGCAACTGAATCGTGCTCGCAATAGTTACCCTTGATCTACTACCATTCCTGATCCATTCGAACCTTCAACGTTCTTCTAAGTCCCCGCATTTCACACCAGACACCCCTTAGGTAGATCCTGGTCCTAGCAATGGAACCATTTGTTGGCTTATATGGGCCTGACCCAAGTTTGGAAGAATTCCTTAGCCAAGCAAATCCCGCAGCTACCAGCCCTTTCAGAAATAGCTGGCGAGGCGCAGACTGAGGTCTCACCCGAGGTAGCAGGGGAGGGTGCTGGAAATAGGTTTCGGCACCCTTGGGGTGTCTAGATGTGGTTTGGAGGTGTCGTGCCCCATTCTACAGCTTCGCACTGCGCAGATCATGAATACCTCTTGTTGTCTATTAGCGCGTAGTCTATAGATCTAATCTATTGGATGAAGTATTGCAACTCGGATCTACTTTAGAATGATCTTTAAGAAAACATTTATCAGATTTATCTAGTTCGCGTATTAAGATTAATCCCAGATTCACAAATATTCAAGAAAGAAACATATGCAAAGATCAAAATAGTCTTATTAATCACAAAAAATGCCAGATTCGCGATAATTCAGTTTGGCCACAGAATTCTCCTAAGGAACTTATCTTTATTTCCACTTATCTCTAATACATTCAAATCCACCCTATGCACACAGTTGTAGGCATTCACACACAGAACTGCGGACTTCTTCCTGGCCTCTGCACACACAGCTGCAGAGCCTCTACTATCCCCAAACCCTCAACTCAGACTTACAGACGCTTCGGACTGCCTTTCTCAACAACCCATTACAATTTAGATCCAAGATCATACCCAAAAAGAATTGTCTTTCCCTCATAGAGTCGCGCTCTATTTATACCTATCTATGGTCCATGGACCGACTTACTTCCTCTTACTTTATATTATTTTTCAGGTGAACAACCCTTTGACACAGTCTTTTACATTTCGCGCTACGCATATTTCGAAGGTTTACAATATTTTTATCCTAATTTCTAGGCTATCAGACCCAAAACTGTTACGTGGGACCTCCACTACCCAACAGCTGCAACACATGATTTACAAAGATAAGGCCAGACATTATTTTCTTTGACAAGTGATGGAAAGATGACATCACTTTCATAGTTCATCATGCAACAAAAAACAAAGACCAAACATCATTGTTGCTGAACAAGTGATGAAAAACACATCATCACTTTTACATTTTAAAATGTAACGAATGATTTAGAAAAGTACGACCATGAAACACTAACATATCTAGAAACCATTTTTCACTTATCATTATGAATGGGTCACCTCCTTATGGTGGTGATGGTCGAACAACCGTTTTGTCTAGTTCATGTATCGAAACTTTCTTTTTAAGTGACTGCTCTGGATGGAGCCTCCAACAAGTGGCTCTTTGATGGCCACTTCTGTCGCAATGACTACAATACATCTTCTTTCTCCAAATCTGTTTAACCTATTGTTTAGAAGGTATTTCACGCCTCATCCTTTTGTGTGCTGCCATTCTTTTCCAACACTTCAAAAATGTATGGTTATGTAATCCACAAAAGATACATGTGTTTCGATGCCATGTTTTAAGTTCATCATCAATACATGATCATAATCGAAATGAACTTTTGAATGTCGAAAGTGATTATACCTTTCCTTGTTGTCTCTAGTGTAAGTATGGCGACGAGAGCTTGCCTCAACTCTTTCCTTGCAATGGAAACTACCATGGGATGATGGGGATGTTTTCCCATCATTCTCTTTCATTGACCATTTCGACGATGTCTTGGACAAATATGACACCTTCGAGCATTCTCCTTTAGTGTATCTCGAGCCTGCAAATTGAGCTCTCTGCATAACCTCCAATTGTTGAGTTATGCGTTGGTTACTAACACCAAGTTTTTCTTCCTTCTCGTGCCTCGTTCTTGTAAGCAGCCTCATGCTTATCCCTGTAATTGGGATCTCCAAATCACCAGTAGAAATCATACTATGTGAATACGAAACCGAAAGGAAATCAACATATTTTACCTCCTCTATCAATTTGGAAATAACTGATGAGGGCTTCTCATCATCTGTCATTGGTGGCTCACTAGTTGTTACGATGCATTCCGCAACTTCCTTTCTGACATGCCCAAGTCCTGTTCGACATGGTAATTCCTTTACCTTGATGGGGTTGACAATGCCTTGGCCATTAACGCCCAAGCCTTTTCCTTCATACCTCATTTTCTTCAACAGTTTGGAGCCAATTCCTATGGTATGATTTTCAAAAACATTGAAATCATCATTAGGACACATATATGAATTCAAATAATTACATTTTACCTCACATGGGTCACGCTGTAGCTTTTCCAAGGCCTCGTCCTTTGCTTGCCACTGTCGTAGCAAACTATGTTCTCCTATTTCTCTTCATGTAGAAGCATCTTCAATTCAACGTTCTTTGTTTGAATATTCTATTTGTTGTGCTTCAATTCTTCCAGGGCCTCTTCCATGGCCTGTAACTGAAGTTGCAATCACTCATTTTCCTCTGTCTCTTTTTGTAGAGTTCCATACATTATCTCTACCATTTGGAAATTTTGAGCATGGTCTCACACATCGCTTTTTCATTCTCTGTCGCTGCACATTCCATTGTTCACGTTGCAATTCACATACATGCAAAGACCACTCTGATGCCACTTGATCCAGGTCCGAGTGTGACGAAATACCCTTCCAAGACCTTTTACTTTCGTGATGTGTTAAATTACATTTTTAAAAGAACATAAGTGAATACATGTGCATGTTGTAAAGAAGAGGAACATGACAATCATCAACACATGAAGCCATAAGCCGTTGATAACGGAGTTCGTCTAGGAGGGACTACGTCTCCAGGCCCCGGTGTCAAGATGGTGTACGCTGCTGTGTTAAGTGCTGTCAATAGTGATGATGTACACAGAGGTGGTGTCGCTATCATACAAGGAAATTTCCCTCACGCAGGAGTGGTTCCAAGAGACGTTCCACTACCAGAACGCTCAGTCAAAAGACTCCTATCAGTATGACACAAACTCATGCATGATGAGTGTCCCGCCAACATGGCATAAAGGGGATCCCAATGCAAAACATGCATGACGACAACATGAGCATCCCATCAACATACAACAAAGCGATCTCAAAACATAACATGACAAATCATGACAACAAGTACATCACATAGATGATTCTGTGTCACATCAAGAAGGAATCATGACAGAAAGTAATAAACAAGATCCCTAATCAAACATCAAACAGAGATCTGTGCAGCACAATGCATAGCAAAAAGATGTACATGAACACTAAATATACCTCACATCCAAGGACCATCTGAAGAAGCGGATGTCAAACTACTGAAGATTCTCGGACCATCGATCTCACGACATCAATCGCATGGAAATGGCTACTCGGACATGAATGTTGACACCTGCATTCCACTTAGAAAAGTGGTTGAAGAATAGAATGAGAAAATGAGAAATCTGAACGCACCATCAAATTCGTGGCGTCAAATAGTGTAAAATCAACTGTCTAATTTTTGAATTCTAAGAAATTGAGAATCTGGGGCTCAAGGAATATTTTAGATCCCCCCTATATTCCTCAAAGATTCTGCTCCATGGGTGCACTCGAAATTTTCCCTCGCCATTGCGATCCTTGCGGAAAACCATGAAAAAAACTATAAACTTGACTATAATATGACATGGAGAAAAATTACCTCCTCGGGGAAATTTCAAGGATCATGGTTCCGCTCCCTCTTTTTGCAGTAATCATGGTTCCACCTGCATACTAAAAAATGGCCAAAAACTGCAGAACTCTGATGGAGAAACAGACAGCGCCATTTCGTTCGTGGCATCGAGAAGTGCTGAAACCATATCAAATTTGTCAAATTCTGACAAAGTGAAATCTCGACCCTCCTGCAAAATTCTGCCTTTAACCCCCTGCACTGCTTCCTCCACCTGAGCGCAATGAAAATTTTGTTTTAAATAGAAATTGGGTGACAGATTTCCCAATAAAGCTATTAGTGGAGTTGGTTTGAGATCCAAATATTGGGGAGGAGTTCGGGCAGTCAAACGCTGCCTCCTCCCATTTTTACATAACAAAATTTTAATGTGGGAAGGGAGGTTGCATTGGGACCGCCTTGGGTGGCCCGCCCACCTCACCTGTCGCCTACTCAATTTCCTTTGTTCGGGTAGTTGTATGCTAGGTCCACACCAGCCAGCCCACATTTATAGGCAACGATGGTCTCCATTTTAATGTTGGTGGTTGGGTACGTACCCCAAGGGCTGACCCAACACCTTAACTTTGAGCTTACGGTTATGGATCCATGGTGTGGGCTCCATGGGAGGGGCCAGGGGTCATGGCCTCCCCCTCCACCATATATACTTTTTGCTATGTGTGAGTTGGGGTGGCGGGGTTGGTGGCTCGCCACACTTTTCTCTCTCTCTCTCTCTCTCTCGATATATATATATATATATATATATATATATATATATATATATATATATATATATATATATATATATATATATATATATATATATATATATATATATATATATATATATATATTGTTTTAATAACAAAAATGGGCCATTCTTGAAATTTGAATTTTATGTCATAGGAGTCTTTTTAACTAGGCCACAATTTCACCCAGAATCTGGCCGGAGTTGGCCGGAATCTAGGGTTCGGGTTCTGTCCAAATTGTGGTCTCCTTAAGCATGCTCAGTCAACAAAAAATCAACCCAACTTTGACTACTTCTAACTTCCTCATTCGGACTTGGATTGACGAACCGTTCACACTGCCATGATCAGGATGACGAGATCTACGCTCTAGTCCTGGTTCGAGCATAATCCAAACATTTTGATTTTTTAGCTTTCTTGAGTCCTCTTTGTCCTGTGTGTGTCTCTGGAGCCACCTCGATCATGAAGAGTTGTATGAACTTCATGTCTGTTGTGATAAACTCTGGCATGATCATCAAGACAAAGGATCATATCCCGTGAACATTTTGCTTCACTTCTTCTCTTACATTCCAAAATATTTTAGCTATAGAGATGGCATATGAAGTTGCGAAACTAAACTTTGAAGACATTGGAATGTACCATAATAGTTGAATACGTGGCATTTTTCGACTTAGAAATTGTATTTGTGGGCATGTTGTTTTTGTGAACAGATGTAGGCATGTACAGACTAAATATGTCTATCTCATTATATTGGTTCAGAATTTCCATTACTGCACAACCACAGTTTTGGTTGCTCCAAGGGTTATCGGCATTAAAATTATAGGTATTTTTAATGATCCGATGACTTTCATCGGACACCATTGTATGACTCCATGCATAATCCATAAAACCTTCCAAATCCTAAGCATCACGTGTCTCTGGATTTCTCACCTACAACACAATGATATGAAGTAATGTATTGTGAAAATTGTTTAAAGAGTCTTACAAAACCTAGGCAATGAGAAGGGTAACAACGATAATTACCATGAAACCTTTGAAGTTGATATGAGTATGACTAGAGTCCTTCTTGTGATCGTATATTAGCTCAACAAGCTCTGGGACGTCTTTCTGTAGTATAAAAATTGACAATAATGAAAACCAATTTTCTACAAGTGATATCGTCCTAATTAGAATCTAGCTACGAAATGAAAAATTAGAATAAATATCATTGGAAAATTTAAAATTATATGACAAAACTGGCCTGTGTAGATTTCTCCCGAAATGTTAAAATCATGCATTGGGTATTTGGGAAAAATGTTGAGCCAGTTCTAAATGTTGACAGGTTAATTTTATTGTTTGCTAAGTGTCATCAGAAAAGTGTTATATTTAGTTCAGAGTTATTTCAATTTAGTCTAGTTTCACTTGTGTTAGTGTTATAGTCAATTCAAATTTACTTGAGTTTAATCTAGTTTCACTTTACTCAATTAATGTTAATATTTTCCATATAATTTATTTAACTATTTTAAATAAAGAAAAAAATCAACTCTTCTCCACTCTTTCTCTTCATCTTTTCTCACAAGAAAACGTACCTATCCATAACTGAAGAAAGATTTCAGAAACATATAAAATTAGTAAAATGATACATGAATTTGAAGTTTTCTTCACTACTCTCTATTATAAATGGCTCCCAAAAATTGAATTCTCACCAGTTATATTGTAGTCAGATGAAGTATTGGACTAGCAAAGCCCCACTCCAATGGAGACTCAACGAATAGTAAGTTGGCTTCTGCTAATCAAAGTAGGAGACTAATATCATGTCATGTTGAAGGTTTGTCATTGTATAAGGGTTTTTTTGGAATAATTTCATCATTTCTTGAATTCAAAAAGTGATATAGAACATTCCTAAAATAGCTTGTAAGGATGTCTAGTGATTGAAATATTAAAAACAATTAGGCTAACAAAAGAAAAAGAAGTAGTTGCTTTATTTCAATTAGCATTGAGGAGTGGGAGTAAAGAAGACTTTGCTTCCATGAGTAGTTTGTTGGATAATCTAATACCAACCACCTATTAGGTGTCAAAATCGTCTTTCCAAATGTCATAGTTAAGTTTCATCCAGTTTAGTGAGTTTAACTCCAGTCATTTATTACTTATGTTTCCAATGTAATTGTCACTTGTTACTAATGTTTCCAATGTAATCTTATTTAAGTGATTTGTAATACTCAAAAGAACAAGTCCTCTGCTCCACCGCCTTTTGCTCTCTCCAATTTTTGTCATGGTATCAGAGCTTAGACTATGTAAGACTCTTTGAGAGCAACATAGAGATGTGGGTTTGCATAACACTCCATGGGAGAGCAGCAACATGAGAAAGTAAGAGCCACAGAAAAAAGATGGCATCGGACTCTTTGAGAGAGCACCATAAGTTTGAAGAAACTGCAAAGAAACAAGAAGAAAAAAAATAAGCTAGCTATGGATAGGTCAGCGAAAGTGAAAGATAAACTAATTAAAAAAGTTCATTCCAAAGTCAGATTAAAAAAAAAAAATTGTTTTGACAATGCTGTGCATTATTTCGATATATTGTGTTACTAAAGAAGTTGAGAAGTTTGAAGTACCACATTAGTTTCAAAAACTGACAATGTTTTTTCTCACATGGGGCTAGAGAGCCTCCAAAAGGGCATATGGGATTTGTGAGAGTTGATCAAAGAGGGCATACGTGAATTCTTAAAAAAGTTTTGAGAGCACTATATGCTCATTATATTGTTTATGGTTCATGATTTAGAAGAGTTTTTTTAAAAGAAGGAATTAAAAAAAAATGGGGGATACAATTTTTTTTGTTGCTTAAAAGAAGTTTTTTAAGATGGAATTCGAGAAAAAGGGGTGTTGCATTTTTTTTGTTAGAAAAAGAGATTTAAAAAAAGGTGCATTATTTTCCACTCTAGGAGTTGTGATTTTCTTACAAGTTTTTGCGAAAGCGTCATCCTTGTGAAAATTTGTAGACTTGTTTATTTGTGGAAGACAAACAACAACGACATTTTTATTTCAGTTAGATGTGATGTCTACAGTTTGTTTTGTTTGTTGAGTCGTAGTGAGCCAACACTCAACAAATGGGAAAAGCTAAGATACTTCCCTTTATTTCAGAAGCCAAGACAGCCAAGGATCCCTCAGATACCCTTGAGAGGAGTTTTGGTGCAAAGGGGAGCACTGAAGTTGAAGATGAGCCACAAGTGGATGATATCTGTGAAGAAGTCACAGAAGCAAGAAAGAAGGAGCAGAAAGATGCTCGTGAACCCCATTGTGCACAGCCACAAGTGGACAAAAATTTCGTGATTCCAGAAACAGAGCTTGCTGATAAAAATATGATAAATCCAGCAACAGAGCTTGTCGATGAAAGTTTAGTGAATCCAGCAACAGAGCTTGTTGAAGACAATGAAGCTGCCATTGGAGTAGTCGATACTATGGTGAATCTAGCAAAAAATAACACTGATGTAATCTTTGATGAAGAATTATTGGCTAATGATGAGTGGTTATAGGTGACGCAACAAAAACGTCATATAGATATGATGTTATTTAGTGAGAAAATCCCAAGTGAATCAATGAAAGACAAAGTCGAAGAAGCAAAGACAGAAATAGAGGAAGAGGCAAAGGAGGAAGCCCATAAAGAAAAAACAAAGACAAAGGAAGAAGCAGAGTTGGAAGTGCAACAACTAAAAGTACAACAGGAAAAATCTCTCATTGCATAGTAGAAGGAAGAAAACCAATGCGGTTCTACAGACATTTTTAAACTTACTATTGATTTTCAGTGTGCAGGTACATAGAGTGATTACAAAGAAGAGTTAAATTTCCTTCAAACATGGCTTCCAACACAATGCCTTGATAAACTCTGCATAGAAGTTCCAGAAATGAATGTTGAAGACAACATCAATGACGAGAAAATCAATGAAATTTTCAGGTATTGGAAACCTGAAGAAATATTATTTTATTATAATATTATGTTGCAGCAGATTGATGATGAAAAGAACACTACAAAAGATAATATGTGGCATGAGCCCACATACAACTTATTTTTTGAAGAAGTCTAGGATATTCTTAGACAACGTGGAACAATGGAAGACCTACAACAACAAATGAAGAATTTGTAATTTCAAGCCTACAACAAGTCGAAAAAGTTGAAACAATTTAGAGGCTATAGGATTGGAAAAAGAGAAGAAGAAAAGTTGAAATCAATTTTTAAATTGTAAACCTAGCGGAGACATAGACCAACAGGTTTCTTAATTGAATTTTTTTATGTGGTTGTAATTAAGGGGGAGTGTTGGAGAATCTAATCCCATCCACCTATTAGGTGTCAAAACTGTCCGTCCAAGTGTCATAGTTAATTTTCACTGAGTCCAGTTTATTTGATTTTAACTCCAGTCATTTATTACTGATGTTTCTAATCTAATCGTATTTAGGTGATTTGTAATACTCAGAAGAGCAAGTTGTCTAGTCCACCTCATTTTGTTCTCTCCAATTTTTGTCATGGTTGTTAAAAAAAAGACATGTTCCGCTTGCATTGACAAGGAAAGGTCCAATCTGTTGTGTAGCTCGATATCCCATGTAGCAACATTGAGGTGCATCAATGTCTAGATCTTAATATTGAGATATCAAATTGACTATACATACATTCAACATCAGAGCATATAATTCATTGAATATACCTCCATTGAGCCATAATACCAATTGCTTTTCCTCGACCAAAGTAGTCTAGAAGAATCAGTAAAAAAGAGTTTTCCACTCACTAAAACATAGAGGGGGTTTTAAGACAATATTTGAGACAATTTTTATGTATATCAAAAAAAACAATTATGTATTGTCTTTAAGCCATTGTCTCAAATTACCATCTTAAAAAATTGTCTCTCTAAAGGCAATATATAACACAAGCATTGTTGTCTTTTGTTAGATAAGTTTAGTTTTGTCTCTTCAGAGACAATAATTGGGATTATAGACATTGTCTTTACAGAGATATATGTTTTTAACCTTAGCTATTGTCTCTCTAGAAACAATGAAAAAAATATTTAAAGACAATACAATATTAGTTTTTTCTCTTTAGAGACAATATAAAACAACGAATCCATAAAATTATGACACCATTCAAATTATTTAATTAAAAAGACACTACAATACCATCGATTAATTCGTGTGAGGGCATGGAATTGAGCCACCGACCTCCTGTTATAAGGCAAGTGCTCTTCCATTGAGCTAACACCCTTTAAATAATTAAGAGGAGTTATGGCAGTCCTTGAAATTGCATATATAGGAATTGATTTTAAAGCTCAACACATAATGACATAATATTTGTATTATATAAAATATATAATTAGGCAGTATTTTTAACTAATAAAAAATAACTCAATGGAGTTAGCTTAATGTCACACCCATGTAACATGACCCTCACAAGCTAATAATATAAAATAATTTTTAAACAATGTATATCGTCATAGAAACCAAAGTAACTAGAATTAGCACAAATTGTTAATATCTTGTCAGAGCTATTGAATGGTTTCTGTTTATCTTGTTTTCTTTGATCAATATGAATTGTACACAAGTGAAACTCAAATTTTCTATTTTATTAAATATTTCAAATCTTAAGCTACTAGATTTAGAGTTTATTTTTCTAAATGCAGAATTATATGATTTGAAATTTGACACATTTTTCATTTATTATTATTATTATTATTTTACTCTCATTGTTGCATTTATTTTCATTTCATTGCATTTTACCTTTCTGAAATTGTGCCAAAAAAATTTGAAATGAAGGGGGATGAGTTTCCATCTCCAGAACACTGCACCAAAACTAATTTAGATATACATTTGCACAGATCTGAATCCATTATCTTCTAATTCTATTCACTGGAACAGCAACAAAGATATGCTCAAATTGGCTATGGAGAGAACATATCTGATGTCCATTCTCTTATAATTGTATGCACTGAAGCAACAACAAGATATGCTCAAATTGGTTATGGAGAGAAATCCTTGCATCATTAAAAATAGACATGCTGGTACTATTTGGTTAGAGCTCTGATAGCCATAGGTCTTAATCAATGGATTTATATTACAAGTTGTCCCATCACTCTTCCAAACATGTCTATCATATAGTAGCAAACAATGGCAAGGGTATCTTCTCCTGATTGTACAGATTATTGTATATTGTTTCCCATACAGGTGAATAAAATGATATGCAATGAGTATGGTGGAGATGGATCCACTATTGGATGGTTTATTTTCGCCTACTAGCAAATAATGCCAAGGTTATCTTCTCCTGATTATACATATGATTGTATATTGTTCAAATACAGATGAATAATATGATATGCAATGAGTGTGGTGGATATGGATCCGTTATTGGATAGTTTTTTCACCTAAAATCATCCATGGTGGAGAAGGATGTTAAATGAATATCCAAGAAGATTGTTTATGAGTAGTCACCTAGATTGTTTAAAAGCTCACTATTATTGGTGTAATTCCTTGATCGAATCTCTAACTAATCATTAGGACAATGGAGGGTGCCTACCAACTGTTTCACAAAATTTGTGAACACGGTTTTCGTTTTGTGGATTTCATTTATTATTGGTTATGTGCAGATTGGGTATTATAGCAAGGACTTGGAGCTCTTTGAAGCAATGAAGAAATGACATGAAATCCATACTTGGTTATGGGAAGTTCCTAATTGAGGTTTTTGCATTAGGACTTAATACATAACTTATTTGATGAAAAGCTATAGTGAAACAAATATGATTTGGAGAAGAGAAATCGGACAAACGAACGGGTGATGGCGATGGCTAGGGTTTGCTTAAGCAGGGCTCGTTCTGCAGCCACATCGGGCCCCAAGACAGTTTCAGAACCTGAAAGCGATCCAGGGTATGGGACAACAGTTAACGTCGCTGGGAAGCTGTCTGCGCCCTCAGAGAAACGGTTATCCTCGCCTCAAATAAGTCCAGATCAGTGCGGCCGTGTACCTGCAGGGCTTTTGGTCACATCGAGGCTAAAGATATTGGATTGGGAGCGAAAAACAAGCCTCCAACGAGACCGTGAGGCAAGGGTTTTAACGGAAGCACACCGTTATGCATGGATCCGCGAGGAGGGTGTTCACTGGCGGGAGATCGAAGACCTAAACTGTGCATTTGAACAAGAAAGTCGTCGGGTTGTATGGCGCTTAGGGGCCAATGCTCATCAAACCCAGAACGCATGGGAAAACGGCAGGAGGGGACTGCATGTTGTAGATCCACTTTCCCCTTCATCACATGGACCCAAACTTAGTAGTTTCGGCTTGGATCTACACGATCTAGCCTGTATTCGAGTCCAGCTTGACCCCAGGCAGCAGATCGAAGGCACCAATCATAGATTGAGCAGGTTTTCGGCAGATCTAGACAGGCGCAAGGAAAAACGAACCAAAACAGAGCCAAATCTGGAATTTTTCCTTCAGCCAGAGCAGGTAACAAATTCTTATTTTCAGATTCTGACTAATCCCCCTCAGGGGAAAACTCGCATAGTTTGGGTTCATGCAGGAGATACCCCCTTGCAGTTGAAACAAAAAATACGGGCAGAATTGGGATACCCAGTCCAGATCCAACATCTGGTCAGTGGTAGGCGGTCCCTCCAGGACTATAGATCGCTAGAAAGTTATGAGATAGGGCCAGGATCAATCATCATGTTAAACTTCAGACTGAGAGAAGGGGCTCTGCCTCAGGGACAGAAAAGCTCCTCAGGGGGAGATAAAGGGAAAAAAACTACAGCCCAGCACCAACCCAAGGGAGGTGTATCCTACAAAAACATTTTACAGGGCAGCAGGAACCCAGGGCCCTCTCCAGACCAAGGCGGACACATACCCAGGCCATACATAGTAGATCAGTCAGAGCAAACCCCAGCATTAAACTTAGATTCGTCAGGGATTGATGACTTCGTAAAGTCCTATGAAACGCAAGCTCTAATTTGTCGTTTCAACAGCTTCTGGCCTAAACCCATGGATCTATTCCATTGGATCTTCACCAGCTGGACCATGGAGTGTGATATTCATCTATGTTCGAAGGGTTTCTTCATAGTAAGATTCACATCCAAGGAAGTCAGAGATACAGTCATCAGTGTTGGGCCATGGTTTCGGGGAACATCGGGGCTGTTCATGACCCCATGGTTCCCAGATTTTGATCCAAATAAAATGACTATAACCAAAATGCTAGTGTGGGTTAGACTATACAACCTTCCACTGCACTTTTGGAATGAACGAGTGTTGGAAGGCATTGGGAACAGCATAGGGAAATATAACAAAACAGATCTAGAAAGAATCGATGAAAGGATCTACACTTTCGCACGTATCTGTGTGGAAGTAGATTTAAGTAAAGGGCTGCCGGACAATATAAGGCTGATCTACAAACAACAGAACTGGTTACAGGTACTAGATTATGAAAAAACCGGTTTCAGATGTAGGCTCTGTAGGCAGACAGGTCACTTACAAAGCTCATGTCCAGAAGCAAAGAACAAAAAGAAGCAGAAAGGGAAGCAGAAAAAAGGATGGCAATTTTCACACTCTGATTCAGAGGACGAAGAATCAGAAGCAGCAGAGGAAGAGATCCCAGCAGAGAAGACTGAGGTATCTCAAGAAATGGAGAATCAGAAGGAAACCCCATCAGACAACAAAGCAGAGAAGGATAACATGGATCCTAGCACGGGAGGCATCAAACGACACCACCACTCAGATACTTCAGATTCAGACAAAGAAGCTGGCCCACAGAATGCAGAAACACAGTTAGTCATTGCTTCGATCGAGCCCACTCAAGCAGAGTGGCGTAAGGTTGAAAAGAAAAAGGGGAGAAAAACTTGAAGCGTGAGTCCTACTCACTGTCGGAATTCAGTTTTTTGCCTCTTTTCTTCTCTTTCCTCCCTTCTTTTCTTCTTATTCGTTGTGCACGTTAGTCTTCTAATGATGCGAGCCCTTGTGGCAGCTTACAGAATGCTTCAATGCATTTGCTAGTGTAACTTTTCATTATCTTTTTAATAAAAAGTTACCGTTTTTTTTCCTTGGAAAAAAAAAGCTATAGTGAAACATGATTTAAAAACACGTGCTTAGAATGCGAGATAGGCTTAGGAATGTAGCATAAAATGGTGAGTACAAATGCATTCTTTAGATCTTGATAATGCGAGGGTAGCACTGATACTGAATGGTGAGCATAAATCATCATGAGTTACTATTCTAGAGATTTATCTACAAGTCAAAAGGGTTTCTTAAAATTGTTTGGTAGTGGTTAAGGATGTCATTGATAAAGGGAAAATCCAATGTCAAGAGATGCCTATAAAATCTAGTGCACAAGAAATAAGGAAACATTCTAGAAATAACCTGTCATCTATGGCTATTGGCATGTCTTCTTGTTGTTGGTCACCAATAATAAAATCCTCTTTCAAAGAAGATGAAAGTTCTTTGGTAAGTTCATCCAATAGTTTTTCAATATTGGCTATTGGAGAATAGTATGGTAAATTTTCTTTATAAAGAGTCCTTGAACCACATTTGTTGAAATATTGATAATTACATGCAACAACTAGAAGTTAGGTTTATTAGCTTTCTTTAGGTGCCTAAATCTTTAGTTATTGTAGTGAGTTGTGCCATGTGCACTCTAAATTATTCTCGAAAATGGATGTGGATAGTTTTAAAAAAAACTTATTTTTTCCACTGGAAATTTTGATGCAAATGCTAAGCTATTGTATAGGGATCCTGGAAGCCTCAATATGTGTCTTCTACTACTAACTATGTTCATTTAGGTCTCTTGAACGTAGCGATATCAATTGACTCAATACCCATCTTAGCAGTTTCCTTGGTCATAACTCCAAAATCCCTAGACAAGGCTCTTATAGTGATTGGAAAAGGTTTTTTCCTTCCATTTGTTTTGATATGTTACACCTCTAGGTGTAAATGTCACAAGGCAGGTCATTAAAAGGCTTATGATGAAGTGGTTACAAATATTGCATGGGAATTTCATGGAAGATTCCTATACAACAATAGCAACGAAAACTCTGTTTGGAGTTGGATCGAATATGAGAGTTCTCTTCTTCAAGTACCTTTCTCCAAACTATTTACCTAGCCTTGCTTCAAATTTGTCTTTTGAAAAATTGCATGGGTATTTCATCATATATATTTGGAAGTTGCTTTGGGTTGGCTATATCACTAGGAAATATTTATACGAAGAATTGATATTGATTTAATAAATTCCATCTATCAATTGAGGTCCTAGAAGGAATCTACACAATCCTTCTAGATAGGGGGTGAACAATTGAAATCATCTCTGGGAATATTTTTAGAGTGTAGGCCTGAAATTTACAGTGGTTGTTCAAAGAGAGGCATTGTTTTTTGAGGGTAAAATGTGTTATTGTCTCTCATGCATGTTCCAAGAGGTTCATTATTTTTTATTATGCTGGAAGCAGAGTTTGAATAATTACCACCCTCCCATTGTGTACAAGTTTCCAAACCTGGTACCCAACTCTCCAAAAGGCTTCGACAAAATCTATGTCTGTAATAGAATACCCAAGAGAGAAATCATTTTATCATTACCTTTGGTATTTAAGTCAACTATTCGCGATGGGGTTTTGGTATACAGGAGTATATGACTCCATTCAAAAGTGTTGCAAGGAATATGAAATGTTGCATGCCTGAGTGTAGAGATTGACGGTTGTTGTGTGTGTTTTATATTATTTCCATGACTAGCACCAGTAGCGAAGCCGGGGGGGGGGGGGGCGGGGGCGAAAAACCCCATTTTTTGCATCGCATGCAGCTAGGGGGAGGCAACACCCCCTGTCAGGTGTTTTGAGGGGAGCGGTGCCCCCCCCCCCCCCTACGAGGTTCATGGCGGCACCCCAAGGAATTTTATTTTTACCCTATATTAGGCGAACCTACCTATGGTTTTATGTGTGGTTTTTCGCACGTGGTTTTAGGCATGATGGTTTTCTGCCCATGGTATTTTGTAGATCCGGTCAAGGGAGCTATGGTTATATTCTAATCTAACGTTAATAGATTAGGGTTTATGGATGCTTCAACATGTATATATATGTATTGCAATATTGAAAGGAATATAATGAAAAATCAATTAGGTAGTCTTGGTTTTGGGATCCAGGGGAAAGTCTCTGCGTATATTTCTTTTATGTTTTTATGCTCTCACCATTATTTATTTTCTATTTTAAGAATTTGTATGTAGGTAATTTCCGTATGGGGTTAAAACCTACACTAGTTATAGGTTTTTGCTTGCTCCAGGCAAGAATAAAGTAGAATCCAAATGAGTTCTAATGGCTCAAGGAAAGGAGGTTGTCAAAGTCAATTGCAAGAAGATATTAGAGATATTGAACCTCTATTGTATTTTGTTGAGGAAGAGAATGATAACATTGGTCACACTCTAAATGAAGCCATAAGAAATGACCAGTTAAGTGATACAAAAGACAATGGACATACTAGAAATGATAATGCAACTATGAATTGACAATGTGAATGTATCGAATTCAGAGAAAAGGAGGTTGATTTTATTCCGCTTGCTATCCAACAGAAGGTAGTTTTGAATGAAAAGAGTAGTTTAGATGGTTTTTTCTTTCCACCTATAGTAAGCTAGGAATCAGGAAACATGAGCTCAAATAATAGTGTTGCTAAAGTGGGGAAACCAAGATCATGAAGGAAGTTGAGGAAAGAGAAAATTAAAAATGTTATAGATCTGTTTAGGAGTATTTTCCTGAAGGAAATTCCATGGATATTGTAGTTGTTCTTTATTGGGCCTCCCAGTACTTGAAATTCCTTCAACTCAGAGTCGAAATGCTAGAGGCCAATTATAATGATAGAGCTTCCACGAAGCCCTGAGATCTTTAATTGATGTGCTAAATCACATGGCATATGTGATGATAAATATAAGGAATATTTTTCATGTCCTTTTTAAAAGAGAAAATATAAGGCATGTTCTTGATGTCCTCTTTCAAAAGAAAATTTTTTATATTTGAATTTTTTCCTCCATACAAGCCTAATTGTCCCTCCTCCTAGTCAAGTCGGCCTCCAAAGGGGCACCCGTTCGGTGAGCCAGAAATGTATATGTAAGGAACTCAGCCTCCTTTCCTTGGCACAATTTGGATTACACAGGAAAATATATCTTCTAAGCATCAAAATAAAAGAAGAAGGAGGCATGAAGAATGAAAAGTATCAAGATCTCTCTCTCTCTCTCTCATCTGACCTCACACGTGTGAATATATCTTTCTATTGTGACCTGACACATGTGACAGAAGCGACAAGTTTTTCTGAGGCATACTAGGGTAACATGATTGAGATTATTGGGTGTAGAAGCAGGTTGAATTTCTTCCCTAGCAGAGAAGATTACGAAAAATTTATTGGGAACTGTTTTATTTGACTCGAGGGCAGTTAGACCAATTTTGACCAAGTCTACTTTGCTCGTTAATTTGACCTCATGATTGACTAAAATATCTATATGTGTCTCTTGTTGAATTGAAGAATTTATCTAAGGTTGTTGGGGTTTCCAAAACAAGCCGAGTCATCCCTCCTAGTCAAGTCAGTCCCAGTTAAAGAGGCACCCATTTGGGCAGCCAAAAGTGTATATATAAGGCACTTTATCTCCTTTCCTTGGCATATTATCAATTACAAAAGGAAATATATCTTCTATGCGTAAAAAAAAAAGGAGACAAGAAGGATGAAAAAGTATTAAGATCTCTCTCTCTCTCTCTCTCTCTCTCTGGCTCTCTCGCATCTGACCTCACACGTGTGGATCTATATTTTTGTTGTAACCTCACATGTGCGAAAAAACATAGTTACCTATCAAATAGGAAATATTACTTTAAAATGGGTGCTTGAGCCCAAAAACCCCAAAAAAATTTGAAAAAACAACCTGAAAATAAAAAGTATTGATTCTGCATAAATATATTTTTTTCAGGGTATTTTTTTTTTTAAATAAAAGTAAAAAACAATAAAGGCCATTTTTTTTTGTGCAAAAAATACCTTGAAATCGAAAAGTGTTGATGTCAGAATAACAACTTTCTGTCAGGGTACATTTTCAACATTTTTTAATAATGATGTTAAAAATAAAATATCATGACTCTGAAAAACTTTAAATTTCCAACGATTTTCAAGCATGAAATTAAAGATAAAATATCACATCTTTGAAAAGCCTTAAAATTCCAACTATTTTTAAGCATGACATTAAATTTAAAATATCAATTCTTTGAAAAACCTTAAAATTCTAACAATTTTCAAGCATGGTGCTAAGAAAAAATACTTATAACTGTTTTCAACCATAGCATTAAAGATAAAATATCATGACTTAGAAAAACATTAAAATCTTTCCAAATTTTGAACCATGGAATTAAAACCAAAGACCGTGACTACAAAACAATCTAAAGTTTTCAAAATATTTCAAACATGACATTATGGAAAAAATTTGTAACTAAAAAATACTTTAAAAAGAACAAGTGAATGAAAGAGTGATTATACCAAGAGAATTTTTTTTTAAAATTCTAAATGTATAGCGATTTTAAAATCTTAGCCTAAGACAATTTGATGCATTGCAATATTTCTTTTTAAATCAACCATCAAATTGACACAGAGTGTAGGTGAGCTCAACCCATTGTAATGAAAAATTAAAGACCAACCATAAAATTGACACATTATGGGGGCAAACTCAATTCATTATAACAAAAAATTTAAAATCAACTATCAACTTGCACATAATGGGATTGGATTGCTAGACAAGCATCGACACAGACCCTACAATATATATATATATATATATATATATATATATATATATATATATATATATATATATATATATATATATACTAAATAAATATGAAAGAAACATAATAAAACAAAAATTCAAATATTGAAGAAATGTAAAAATAATAAAAAATAATAAGTAAAAAAAAAAAATTATATATAAAAAATATATAGAAATGACATAAAAAATATATAAAATATAATTAAAATAGAAACTAACTTGTAAAATTTTAAAATGAAAAAAAAACAAACAAAAATAAAATAAAATATAAATAAATGGAAAATATTTCAAAAATAGACATAATTTAAGAAAAAAACGTTAAACATTAACGAAAAAAATAAAAAAACAAATTTATTTTTTAATTAAAAAAATAAAATAAAATAAAAACCAATTAAAAAAATAAAATATAAAAAATGAGAAAAATAAAGAAAAAGATAAAAAAAAAAAAAATTTAAAAACAAAAATTAAACGATTAAAAAACTAAAAAAACTAAAATTTCTCAGCCACCGGAGGCCCAACGGACCAGCAGTGGCAAGAGGATGATTCATGACCAAAAAAAAATTGAAAAAACAAATTAACTTTTAAAAATTAAAAATTGAAAAAAAATAAAAATAATAAGATACTATGTTTTTAGTTAAAAATTAAAGAAATAAATAAATAAAGGGAGGGATTTGTTTTATTTCTTTATATATATATATATATAATATATAATTTAATGTTTTATTTAATAGATTTTTATAATGTTAATTTAAAAAAGAAAAATCATAAATTTTCTTTTTAGTTTATGTTTAATTTTTTTAAAAATTATTTAATTTAAATATTTATCAATTTTAATTGATTTTAATTTAAATTAATTTTTTTTCTTACTTCTTTTTATTTTAATTTTTTTTGGTAATTATCTTTTTTTTAATGAGGTTTCTATTTTTTATTTTTAACTTTAAAAAAATGGTGTTAGATTAACTTTTTGGGTTTAATTTCCTTTTCCTTAAATTATATTTTCTTTTTGAAAATTTTCGAGTTATTTATTTATTTTCTGAAATTTTTTTATTTATTTTTTCAGAAGTTATTTTTTTTTTTTACATTTTTATGGTTTTTTGTTTTCTTTTTTTTTATATATATTTGTTTATATTCTCTGAAAAAAATGTTTGATGCTCATTAAAACTTTTCAAAATCAAGATGAACATCACTAACAAAAAAAAAATGTTCACACTTTATACATAAAAATTTAAAGTGTCAAAAATAAGTCCTCTAAAAAAATGTGTTGATGTTGCATCAATACTTTTCAAAATTAGCTTAAAGATCACTAATATTTTAAAAAAAATGTTCATACTTGATACATAAAAAAATTTAAAGTGCCAAAAATATGCTCCATAAAAAGGGGTGTATTCTGAATAACCATTTTTCAAAATCGAGTGAGTCTTTGCCACCTCAAAAAAATGGGTACTAAGTAATTTTCTCGTTTGATTGGTATCTATGTTAAAAAAGGGCCTAATCTTTTTGAGGCATACTAGGGAAACATGACCGAGATTCTTAGGTGAAGAAGCAAGCCAAATTTCCTCCCTAGCAGATTAAGGAGACATTCTTTGGGAGTTGTTTAATTTGACTAAGAGGTGATTGTACTAGCTTTGAGCAAGTCTACTTTGTTGGTTAATTTTACCTTGTTATTGACTAAAATATCTAGGCATGTCTCTTGTTGAATTCAAGAATTTATCTAAGGTTGTAGGTTTTTCCCCCATGTGGGTTTTCCAAAGGGAAATGTTTGTGTTCTTATTTAGTTGTCTCTTTTTGATCCTATTAGCATTTAGTTCTACTGTTGAGATCTTCTGTGTAATTGGTTTATGATGAGTATGAATGCAATAAAAGAGTAACTAAAGAAATCATAAGAAGTAATTATCACTTTTAAAAGATCCTATGAAAAATCAACAATCTATTTCGAAAATGTCTTTACTTTGGAAACCTGGTGAAACCATAAGAATGCCATACAGGGATAATAGTATCTAGTTGTGTTTACAAGATAATTTTATAGGGAGGCATTTTTCGAGAAAACCCTATTTAATGGGATGAGATCTATTTTTAATTGTGTATATGAATTTACTAAAGAAGAGATTATGCAAGAAATTAGTCTCAAATTTTGAGTGAATTTAGCTCTATGTTTATCAATATTGTGAGTATGGTTTAATTCATGGTTTTGTATTTAGTTTATTGGATTTTTTTTTCATTTGTTGAATTATCCACTCAAAATACATGTTGAGGTTGTTAAAACATGGCTTTATACTCCCATACAAAGATTACAGAAATCAGCAATTAAGACGTACATGGGATGGCCTTGCAGAAATTCCTTTTAAAGTCCCACATGTCTGGCGAGAAAAGAAACCTCGCCTATAAATGAAAGAAGAAATTAGGATATACCTGCCCTATGAAAGATATATGTGGCACCATACTAAAAGATCAATATATTAGAAGATTAAATGTCGATATATGAAGTTATTAAGACAAGAATATTTACTTACCTTAATTGACAATCGGAAGAAATGTCCGAAATTAACAAACATAGCATTAGAAGTTAGAACCTACAAAAAAGACATTGGAAAACCAATATAAATGAAATAAATTTCGATGTATTTGGAAAACCAATATAAATGAAATAAATTTCGATGTATTTTCATCATGCTTGACCTCAACATTCAAAATCACATAAGAGTCAAAAGACCACAAGCACACTTTTGAAGCTCAGGTGAAATATGGGTACGCACGTGTAATGCAGAGGAATATGCCTCCAAGGGACGCCCAACCCTATGCATGATGTATTCGTGAGGAAATTATATATATAGTAAGAGAAAGTGCTTTGAACACTTTTGGATTCCAATGTATAATATTGTAAATTCCAATGTCACTAATACAGATGAGCCAAGCTATTACAACAAATGCAAACAGAAATGAAACCTTGTGTGTGCCATAACGGAGTAGAACAAAAACCCCACTAAGATGGTTGAGGAAATGGAAAAAAAGTATTCCTATAAAAAAAAATGAGTAGAATGTCAAATATGGAAATCAACATTCGCATCTAAAGGGAAGAGTAGAAAATGTTAAAGAATCTGATGGAGAGGTTTCTTTAAGCATAATTTTTAGCATACATAATTTTCTAGTTTAGAAGCAATATTTGAATAGTCCAAAGAACAATGAGTACACATAAAAGCAGTTAGAATTTAGTAAGAAATAATAAAATTCTATTTCTAAGGTTATGGGATAACAAGTTAGAAATAATACAAAACAATAAGGAATCACTTGAAAATATAAGTTAGAAATAATACAAAACAATAAGGAATCACTTGAAAATATAATGGAAATGAAATATTGGAAAAAATGGCAAATCAACAAAAGAAGTGCATATATAAAGCTAATGCCCAATACATAATCGGAAAAATTCTAGCGATGCTTGATGTACGATTTGATGAAAGAAATGTTTTACTTACTCTCATGTAGATTATGAATTTTAACTTTAAGCCTTGATACCACAGAAAGAACTGGAAAATTCACAAAACCATTTGTGGAACTAATTAGAAACTATGGTTCCACAGCTGATGTCAACCTTGAAACAACTAGTTTTATAGCACTAGAATTGTTATAAGCCAAGATAGGCTCATAAGGAAAAACAATGTAGTTCCACCTTTCAAAAATAAACTATCCTCAAACCATCATGCCAATTTATAGAGTGTAACCCTATGCGCTGAAATTCTATGCAGCCCTATGATGGAGGATGTCCATTTTGATCATCCTTTCAGTAGGAACAAAACTCCATCGATGCATATTGATAGAACTCATCTACAATAGTTGTGTCACGGTGTGTAATGTCCCAGGGTAATTTTTCCCTTAGGGGTTTTCCTTTGCCTAGGTTTTTTTCAAACAATCATTAAAAAAAAAATTAACTTTATAATAATGCCCATTTATAGAATAGTAGGTAACCCTTCAAAATTTAGGTATGCATGAGTATAGAAATTCTCATAGCAATATGAATTTTTCAGCCAATACCAAATATATTAGGTCTCACTACCCAAAAAACAGAAAATGTGTCCAAACCAAAAATCCAACAATATAGAATTCCTTCACAATTTCACAATAATTGTAACTATGCTATAATATTCAACCCAATTTCCCTCAACCTCCATGCAACTAAAAAAAAGCCTCCAAAAGTTGTTATTCACCCTAGAAGAGACCCTCCATGCATACACTACCTTAGAGGGCTACCATCCACCCTGAATGCAGCTCCTAAAGGCCTCCAACTGCTAGTTATGGCTTGTGGCCTAGCCTATCAGTGGATTGTAACCTCATCCCCTAAAATAGTGCCCCAATATCACCTTTAAATAATAGTCATACATTCCTATCCTCCTTGGCCTAGCTTCCCACTCTTCTAGTACTAATCTGCACTCAATAGCAACCTAGATAGACTTGTCTAGCCCACAAACAATCTGATGTCACCTACAACAACTCCCACGTTGTCCAAGGCAGACTTTCCCACGTTGAGACTTATCCATTTTATATATAGCTTAGCTCCTCTTCTGCCCTGCAATCCAAGCCTAAGAAGATCCCTTAACTCACTCTTGGAACAACCCGTAATCTCCACGTTGTCACCTATAGCAAACATAAAATCCCACGTTGTTCCGAGGGCTCCTCTACGGTGTCCCTGTTTTTATGCCTCACGAAAGTTTATAGCTCCTTTGGAGATGTATTTCTACAAAATGGATGCCTCAAATAGCCTCAAATAATCCTTAATTTATAGGCTTTAAGGCCCAACGAATTTTCTTGAAGCGACACATCTATTGGCTCTCTTTTGCACCAAGCCTACATGACTTGGTAACCAATAATTACCTTGTCAAATTCAAAAATTCATTTCTCTCTAACGACAACTAGAATTCGGACAATTCTCAATGTGTTGGAATCATGTCATCAAGAACTATGATCATCTTCCATCACATGTCATACTTCCATCATAATTTTGGCCCCAATCATGATGGCTGGAAAACCCCACACTTGGGTTCCAAGCCCACAAACTACCCTTGTGCTGCTTTTCTCTCCAAACCCCAAACCCTAGGGTTTGGAGTACTTACCAAGCTACACAAATCAATAATTGTGTCATGAGAAAGAAGGAAATAGTGACAGGGCTATTTTTTCACCAGAAAGACGGAAAACGTGACGGGTGATGACACCATCATTTTGAACATTATTTAAAAAAAACTATTATGTCACTAGGGAGACATAAAAAAAAAAAAAAAAAAATAGAAAGTTGAAATTATTAGCTACCCAAAGCTCTTTATTTTCTCTATCATATATTTTCCATCAAATATCGTATCAGCATATAATTTTATACTTATAATCTTACCAATATTCATTATGTAACTTACCAATATTCATCAGGTAACTTTTTAAGTTATCAATATAAAATCCCTTCAGCCCATTCCAAAAACATATGCAACATTGAACAAACTTAAAATATGAAACCTTAATAGTCAAGATAGTGCAAATTTAGAAAGGAATAGTTATGCATGACTAATTTAGTTGGAATAGAAGTTTTAATCTCATTATACCAAAGAGGAAGGCTCTCCCAAGGGAGTTGTGTATTGAATGAGATATCCCTTTCCAATGTCTTCAGAAACAATCTTCGACTCTTTTATAAGAACTTCCAAAATATGTCACTTGACCAGGTACCATTCTCTTAAGACAGGACTCTCCTTTCCAACAGCCAGTCCCCCACTCCCATATGGTAGCAGCAGGCCACTCCCTTGAGATAGAGAAATGCTCCACAGACCAATTCTTTATCTAACGCTTCAAGATAGTTTTATATTACATGTTTTTGTTTTCATCCTCTGATGGTAGAAATAAACCACATGAGAGAAATGTTTTCTCCTATTCAGGTGACATGCCTAGGGGGAATTGAGTCATATTCCCTCCCCCTTTACCTTCTTTGAAGGCATCCCTCCTCTGCACTGTTTCTAGTCCTTATTAGTCCAGCAACACTTTCTTTGCTAGCTTACTTAGGTTCAATTTGTTTTTTGTGTTTTTATATAAGAGTGGCCCTTGAACTCCCATAATTTATTGAGGTTAATGCACTTAGCATTCCCATTGACATAAGGCTAACATAAATCTTGACCTTCATATGCAGAGCTTTTCCCAATCAACAACATCCACACAATTACACAATTAAAGTTGCTTCGCATTCCTACATTTAGAATTTCCTTCATGTTAGTGGATTGTGGGTACGAAAACCTTGTCTCCCCACTCACATACCTATACACCCATAGGGAACTCTAATATCCTTTCTATGTAACATGATTTTCCACACAAGGTTTTAGTGATTGTTCAATCCCATCTTGTTAGAACCATTGCCATAGTATGTGTTTCTGACCTAAATCATATCATTGTTACGAATGTACAACCAAGCCATCATCGTAGATAATTCATTTTTCTTTGTACCTTAATTTACAAATGAAACAACATGCAACTTGCAAGGAAGGAAAAGTTAAAACTTGAGCTTCTCTTATATAGAAAACAGTTCACTAAATGAAATTAAATCCTAAGTTTTAGAGTTTTTAAAATGCCTAAAATCAACCCTCTTCCTCCTTCAGAAATAAAAGACGATAGCTAAAACAAAGAAGCTATACGATATGAACATAAAGGAATTTATCTAGCAATTTCATTAAACTAAGAAAACTTGTCATGAAAAAAAATGTTTAGGAATGCTTTCTTTGGATAATTTTAAATTCCCTACCACTAAAAGTAAAAAACATAAGTATACATGTTATAACCTTAAGCTAAAGAGGACAAATTTATCAAAACAACAAATAACGTCTTAAGATCTCCAAGGGTCTTTGCAGCTAATGCCTCTACAAGCTCCGTGACTGCATGATGGAGATATATTGTGGTAGTATGTTGCAGGAGATTTTTCCACTTTACGATAGCATCAACAACTCCAAGGTGATAGTGCCAACAAGAAATACAAATGATACTGGCATAACAATCTAGGTATCGACACCATGTTTGTCAAATAAGTATTGAATCTTTCCTTCAACAATATTCAATTGCCGAAAGATCAAGGTATACAAGACCATTGTTATAATCCATTGTACATGAAATGTTAAGGATGCAAAAAAAATTACTGAAAACAAAAGTAAATATACTCCAACACTTAGCCAACTACATCCTTCGCTATCTTGTCCTAAACAAATGACCCACGACATATTATTAATTTTTTTTAATCCGTTGCAACCTTAATATTATTATCTTGGACAATAAATGTCAACTGCAATATTGCGCAATCTATTCCATCAAAATCACTCAGCGATAACACCCAAATTTACATAGTCCCATGAACCTCTTTCATGTTCTTCTTTTCCTTATAATTTTTGTTTCAAAAAGTCTCAAGTTTTTCTCCAAACCTCTCAAACTATAATGTCATTATAATAGAAATTTATACTTTCCATAATTATATTTTTTTGTATATAATAATAGGTGTGAAATATAGTTTATTTATTTATTTATTAGAAAACCAAGTAGTTGGGGCCCTCTTTAAGTTCATTGAAGCAACACCCCATGATTTTTTTTTTAATTCTAAACTCTTCTACAACACAATCGTCTTGTCTATTGTTGGTTGGGCTTCATATGTAGTCTAGGTTAATTGAAGTTACTCAAACAGTAGGAATTATATCATATAACCGATGCATCCAAACATCTAAGGGAACTATGTATTTGAATCTTTCATTTGGAGACCTAATCAAAATCTCAAGTATTCATACTATTGTTTCTACCTAATACTCGTTTTGAAAATTATTTTATTTTAACATGGTCATTGCCATATTCATGATGGTTTAATTTTTCCAATCTGTTACTCAATTTTTTCATGGATTGTACCTTCCTATGAATTTCCTTTTGATACCTTGATTCCTACAATATGCTACAAACTACTTGGATTCATATTCATATCCTCCATTTGGTATTAATACTTAATTTGATTGTCACTTTGTTTCTCTAAAATGGCTTTGAATTTTTTTTGAAATTTTGAAATGTATGATATTGTATTTTTATGAGGAAGATCCATGTCATTCTTTAAAAATCATCAACAATGGCTCAAAAGTAAAAAAATTGCTCGTATTGAATGGGTCTACAGTGGACCACACACGACTATGCTTACTAGCCCAAGTGAAGTTCGGGATATATAGATGGTAGCATTTAGAAAATTGTTTCTTTAGTGTTTGCAAGGATAGAACTTTCACGTGGATTATGATGGATACATATCATAGTTATACATTGTTCCATATATATATTTTTTTAAATATCTAGACTATTAAAAGCTAAATGGTGGTATCTAAGTTGTTATAACAAAGTTTCAATGGGATTTTTTTTGGGAAATTTTCTTTGTTGTTAAGTATGCAACTTGAAGTTCTTCATATTTTGTGACTAGTACTTCCCAATAGTCCAAATTATTTAAAATATCTTCTCTTGACTTCCCACCGTGCATAATTTGTGTTATTTAGTATGGGATACTATTTGTTCGGATTGTTTGTGGAAGCCATTACTAACTTCTATAACAACTCCCCGTTACTATGGATTATGGGGCTTCAATATAATTTTTAACTCATTAAAACCCTAATAGAGTTCATAAAGCCTCAGTGCTAGATACTCCAGATTAAAACAATGATTAAAAACTACAAAGAAATATTGGGACAGTTATGGTTTGTCCCTTTAAGACTTTTTATGGGATTTTCGATGGTGACTACAGAAAAAAAATAAAAAATAAAAAAAATAAAAAAATCTCAACGTAAATAGCTTTAGTGGCAATATCAACCTATGATTCTCTCTTGGGTTTCTTAATGCAAGGCGGGTTAGAGAAATTTGAGTGCATGGGTTCTTCCCTATGAAACTTAATGGGTGTGGCTTACTAATTTGAAAGCCCCTCTCAGGCTTCTCCTTTGCAAAACTTCGTGATTATGACTATTTTGAAAACACTTTTTCAATGGTTACAAAAAAAATGGAGACCCCTTCAAAATGAATCAATGGTAGCTACTATGCCTGCACCATGGGCTAATAATATCTACCGATTAACTCTAGAAAAACATAAAAACACGAAATCCTCTTTGAGAGGTTCTCTTCAACTTTATGGCTCGAGCTACAATGTCAAAATTTAAGAGGAAGAGTGAAAAACCACATTAAAGCATAGAGTTGCCAAGATTTAAAAAGCAATGGAGCTTGAGAGATCTTCTCAATAATAAAAAGGTACTTGTTTGATTCAATCTAACACTTTGCTTGATATGGTCTAAATCATTATTGCAAACTTGTACTTCTACATTGAATGCACTACACTACCACAACTATTGACTATGTAAACTAGCTAACTAGTCAACAATTGCATTCAATAATTGTAGCAATAAGATATTTTTGTTAAACTTCACTAAAAATGAGTTTAAGGAAAAATAAATATTATAATATGATGATTTAATATCTGCGAAGGAAATGAGCTCTCTCATATTGCTATATTATAAAAATTTAGAGTTCTAGTTGTTTAACCATTGATGTCCTAATAATTTGCATCCATTTCATAGAATTAGGAAGTATAATCTAAATGATGTTAGAACCATGAAGTTTATCTATATCTCAGAATACAAAGATTGTTTAGCAAATAATGTGGACTAATTGTCAATAAACAAGAAATCGTAAAATGAATATGTCCTCAACAACCCCATAATGACAACGTAGATAATGGAATGAACATCCAACGGAAACGTATTGAAATCTCGCCTACAGAAGTAGTTATGATTTATAACATAAGTGTATATGGCATATATTGCAAAGATACAACATTATTTTTAGTTTGATAAGCTATGTTTCACTTAAATGTAAGGCATAGTTCCTTTCACTCAAGAGTAGACCAAATGTACTGTGAAATGTTATGAATATTTTCTTGGAATACAAGGTGAATGATCATATGCATCTCTTCAAATTGTTGATTTAACCACTGTACATTTGGGAATCAATCATGTAGATTAGCTGCCACATTGGGAACATGTGACTAACCACCAACTCATGGTAATGGTGAGGATTTGGAAATTTATTAATGCATGTTGGTTTCAGTGTAATGGAAAACATGAACATGGTATTAGAGCCTTTGCCCACGTTGAATTCCTTTGAGTAATGTGAGAGGGTGGGTGTTGAAGTAACTTTGACACCCCTAAGAATCAATCATGTTTCCTAAATTCCATGTTGGGAACCTAGGACTAACTGTCCACGCAAACTATGATAAATAAGTTAGTACATAAAATGGAAAAAGGTGTTGGCATAATGACTTTTTGGCTTGTTATTATTTTATTGACTTGGGCCATTAGCATTCAAGTCGTTAAAATAACTCACCTATGATGGGACATACCAACTTTTAATATGGTCGGATTTCTTTTTACCAAAGATGTTTAGAACATTTTATTTTTTATTGTTGGTTTAACCCACAAGATTCAATCTCATAGTTTACATAATACTTCATAACATGACTATCGTTAATTACACTACCCCGTAGGCAAAAATGTTAAAAATATCTTCATAAAAAAGTTCCTTGTAAAAATTAAAATTAAGTATTATCTTACTCTACTCTACGTGAATCACACCAATTTGTAACACATCTCAATATTTCGTACTTAACATCTTACTTCCACATAAGGATTTCCTTAAGAATAAACTTATCATTAACTCTTTACTTCCACATAAGGATTTCCTTAACAATAAACTTATCATTAACTCTGCAAAAAAGGATTTCCTCAAGAATAAACTTTTCATTAACTCTTACTTTCACATAAAGATTTCCTTAACAATAAACTTATCATTAACTCTTCAACGGTTTGTTTGTGGGGTGTGCTTTTATACACTTATAATGATGTAAGTCACATATCATTTGGTATGATGCAACTATACATTTAATCACTACCGTTCCGTTAATAATTTTGATTTAAAAATATAACTATTAAATTATTAAATTAATATATATAATTCCGTTAATAATTTTAATTTAAAAATATAACTATTAAATTATTAAATTAATATATATAATGATTAAATTTATATTAGAAAAAGAAGAATTAGAAGTTTAGTTCTATAAATGTTCGGCTAATCGTTATTTTAAGTGAGCACCTTCACGTTTATCGAGATATCTCTATCCTAAAAGACTGGTATTAGAGTGATACCCTCGTTATCTCTGTATTTAGTATGGTTATTTTGTTGAAGCTATTGCATTTTTAGGTCGATAGGCTTTTCTATGCATCAATAATCGTCAACATTTTTATCCTCTTCAGTTCCATCAGCTGAGACATTTTCAATCATTAATTTTTGTACTTTGTACGGAAATTGAGTAAATTGAGTAAATTGGAAAAAAATGCACTCCAAAATTCCTTTCCATGGCTTTTAAGTTGGTCTGGAATGATCTTAATGCTATTAAACAACACGCAAGAAAAGCTAGCTTGAGGAACATCTAGAGGCATCTTGGATCAAATTTGAAATCGGATCTTCCCTTTTCCTGGTAGGAGTTGAGGGCTAGTTAGAATTAAGATACCCATGTCATGTGGGTCGGTGCCGTAATACTGTGTGGGTTCGCGGTCCGACGAACAATTGAAAGGAAAAAGACTCCTTGTAGAAGGAGAAATATTGGAGATGCTGTCAAACTAATCGAGTGGAAGTGGTCGCGCGGACGAAACAAGACCAAAGTAGAGGAGTTGATATTAAAGTATTAGAGTGATGCCGATCAATGTGCAAAAAATCAACGATATTATAATTTTTCACTAGTGCAGTTCGACGACAATAATTGTTTTGAATAATGTATTTTATATAAGTATGCTCTGTTGTCCGCCGCCATCATACTCCGGGTTCAGATAGAAGTTAGTAACAGAAGCAAATTTTCCACATTAAATCCTCCAAATGTCAAATAGTTTATTTCTAGTATGGTTGATAGCCAACATTTTCATACCCCGGAAGCAAATTTTCCACATTGAAACCTCGCAATGTCGAATAAGTTATTTAAATTTCTTTGTTAAATAATTTTCACTTAATCTAGGTGGCGAGGTCAGGACTTCATCGTGACAAAATTTAGAAAACGAGAAATAATGGAAGGAAAGTAAACGCAACGTAATATCCTAGCATTGTAACTGAATGGATGGCAAGAATCTGGTAATTAAGAAATCTATCGCAATATGTTCGGCGTGCCGTACCCAACGCTAAGTTGTATTATTTTATGGTTTTCTTCTGCCCATTCCATCGTGCTATCGTTGAAATTTATTAAATAATTCGACTTTGCATGACTGTTTTGGGGACTGGACATTAGATCTAAGAAACAAATACGATGGCAAGGCCTAAGCATTTAGCCACTCGAATTCTCCTCTATTGCCGGGTACATCTGTTTCAGAGAGGCGTGTAGTCTCTTATCTTCTCTTCTGTTCGTCACAGTATTGTATGGTCTCTTCATAATACATTAGAGTGTGTTTTTGCTTTTATTGTGACAATCTCATTGGGTCCAAATAGAAAAGTTGCCTTAAATTACTTCAACGATGAAGAGCTCTGCTATCATTTTTTTAATGTTGCTTGCAGCACCGTTATGTGTGGCTAGTCGCATTTTCGGCTTCAAGCCGTTCTTTCTCACTAGCGATTATCAGGTTAGAGCTACTCCTGCAATTAGTTATCCGTCAGTCGAGGAAAGGGCTCCTGAGGTGGAAGCCGTGGAGCTGAGCGAATGTTTTAGAGGAAGAGCGAACCTTGAAAAGAATGGTATCCTCAAGCCCAATCTATCTGCGAAGTCGAGGGCTTCACATCATGGTTCTGATGAACTACTTCAGACAATCCTTCCTTCTCTAAAATTTAATCACGAAGTGGAGAAATCTGTTCCACTCTTTGAGCCGTTAAGTCACAGCCCTGGAATTAGTCACGATGATCTACCTGGATTGAGACACTGAACGGCAAAAGCTGGCTAATTCATTGAAACGCTTTTTAATATTAGGAAAGGAGAATCTAACAGTCGGATATGCATGCGATGGTTACTTTGTATGTCGTTACTTTGTATGTCTGATATTATAGAAAGTATTGTGTAGTTAACTCTTCAAATAAGAATATGTTGTAAGATATGCAGGTTGTATTGTTGGGAACTTCTGATAATTCCATAACAGAACGAACAGAGAATGATGCTATGTTTTCACACACAAAAAAAACTTTGTATTCATTAACAATAATGCCTGCTACAAAAAAAAGATCTTCCTCTAATAGAGGGATTACAATAGGAACGCTTCAGATGCAGTTCCAAAAAAAAAACATAACTTTGTCTCTGCTTGAAAATCAACACTACTGTGTATTACAAGAAACTTTCTGTCTCTACACTATTGTGCTCTAACTCTCATATTACATTAGCGCTGCTACGTATTACATTACATATTCTACGTGTGTAAGTGTCATAATGGATCACCCACTGCAAAACTGATCTTTTCTGATACTCTGCTGTATTTCTTGCTCGAGTAGAATGGACAAAAAAATGAAATCCCATGCCTCATAAATATTTTAACTCCTCGAGGGTGTCCTGTTTGTCCTTTGGCCATTCTCTTCTTTAAATGCAGTTGGTGAGAAGTAATGGCGCAAAGTGCTAGATCCGGCCTTCTTCCTCCTTCGGGAACACAAAACAAGTTAAGGGCGTAGAGACAGTATGGCGAAGGCGTGTATAGGGCGAGAACAAATAACAATTGTCACATCCACATATGAACGGATGAGATCACATCGGAAAAAAAAAAGCTATTGGGAGGTGACGAAGATGGCAAGGAAAGCACACAAGGCTTATCGCGTGGGGCAACAGGCCTGATGTGGTAGAGAACCTTAGACTATGCGATGTGCGATTTTCAGAAGACACTGCGATCACAATATCGCATCGGTGAAAAAACAAATGGGAGGGCGAACCTTTGACACTGGTGGGTGTGATTTGCGATTTGCAATTGGATCGCATTGCAGAATCGCAATTGGCAAAGAAACACAGGGCGTAATGGATGAAACAGGGCGTGGACATGATTTGTGATAGCGATAAGATCGTATCCCAAAGGTAAAAACATAGGTGCAGGGAACTGGCGGTTTTGATGCTGCAGTTGAAAGTAATATTTCAACACTCCCCTTTAATTTCAACTGCTGGGTTATCAGTCATACCCAGACATTTCCTCAAAAACTCAAAACTCTTCTGCTCCAATGGTTTGGTCAGAATATCTGCAATCTGCTTCTGAGTTCTGCAATGTACTAAAACAATTTCTCGATTGTTTACCAATTCCCTGATGTAGTGAAACTTTGTGTGAATGTATTTCGTTCTCTTATGCGACACAAAATTCTTGGATAATGCAATAGCTGAGCTATTGTCACAAAAAATCACAGTTCTTTTTGTTTGCTCTTGGCATAAACTCCTTAACATCCTTCTCATCCAAACTGCTTGACATGCTGCTGCTGTAGCTGCCACATATTCTGCATCTTCTATAGATAATGCTACAATGGGCTGTTTTCTAGAAGCCCATGAAATGGCTCCTAAACCCATGTGAAAAACATAACCGGATGTGCTTTTCCAATCATCTACACTTCCAGCCCAATCACTATCAGTGTATCCAATTAAATTTGAACATTCTGAAACAGTATATAAAATGCCAAACCTTTTAGTACCTTTAACATACCTAAGAATCATTTTTGCTCCCTGCCAATGTGCTTCTTTTGGCATCTCCATGAATCTGGAAATCAAACTAACAGCATGCATTATATCCGGCCTAGTTGCAATCAAATACATGAGGCTACCAACTATGCTCTTGTACAAACTAGGATCAAAATCCTTGCTATTGTCCTCTCTGCTGAGTTTTAATCCTATCACTGTGGGAGTGATTGCTGCTTTGCTCTCTGGCATATTAAATCTTTCCAACACTTCATTAACATATTTCACTTGTGAGATAAAAATCCCATTTCCATTTTGTTCTACTTCTATTCCTAAGAAGTATCTCAGCAAACCCATGTCAGTGATTTCAAATTCTTCTTTCATGACTGTTTTGAAATTTTCAATAAGGTAATCATCATTACCTGTGAAAATAACATCATCAACATATAACACAACAATTAGTAATTTACCATCCTTTTCTTTGATGTAGAGGGTGGGTTCTCCCTCACACTTTTCAAATTCATTTTCCAATAGATATGAATCTATCCTACTGTACTATGCTCTTGGTGCTTGCTTCAACCCATAAAGAACTTTCTTCAATCTGCACACTTTGTGCTCTTGGCCTTTCTTTTCATAGCCTAGAAGTTGTTCAATGTAAACCTCTTCCATTAACACTCCATTTAGGAATGCTGACTTCACGTCCATTTAGTAAACTTTCCACTTATTTTGTGCTGCTATGGACAACGCTGCTCTCACGGTTTCCATTCTAGCAACCGGTGCAAAATTTTCCTCATAGTCTCTCCCATACCGCTGTTTATATCCTTTGACAACCAGTCTTGCCTTGTGTCTTCCTATTTTGCCTTCAGCATTACTCTTGGTCTTGTAGACCCATTTAACTCCAATGACTTCTTTTCCTTTTGGTAGTTCAACTAAATCCCATGTCTTGTTTCTTTCTATTGCATTGATCTCCTCATCCATAGTTTCTATCCATTTCCTATCCTTAATTGCTTCTTCGAAATGAACAGGGTCATCAACATGACAATATAAAGAAAACAAAGAATTCATACCTTCATTTGTTGCCTCTTGTTCATAAATGTCACTTAAATTTCTGAACTTCTTACCTCTTTCATTTGGCATACAAGTGCATGAAGAAGCACTTGAATTTCCTCCTTGTGGTGTGCTTGGAGAAGCACTTTCATTTCTGCTCAAGGGTGTCTCTTGCTGCCCTTGTGTTGGTGCTGCTGTTTGTGGATGTATTTTAGCCATCTCCTCACCATCTTCATCATGTGACAAAGAGTTTTTAACATTCCCTGTTTTCTCTATGCTTCCATCCTAAGCTTCCTCCTCAATGAACTGAACATCTTTACTCACAATAAGCTTCTTAATGGATGGGTTATACAACCTATAAGCTTTGGATTCCTCACTGTATCCAATGAACATACATTTCTCCCCTTTGTTGTCCAACTTATTCCTTAGTTGATCTAGAATGTGTGGATAAGCCACACATCTAAAAACTTTCATGTGGGCGACTCCTTGCTTTGTCCCACTCCATGCTTCTTTCGACACTATGTTCATGACTGCTTTTGTAGGGCATCTATTCAAAATGTACGCTGCACAGTGTACAGCTTCAGCCCAATAATCATTTGGCAAATGCTTTGCCTTTAACATACTCTTTGCCATATCCATGATTGTCCTATTCTTCCTTTCGGAAACTCCATTTTGTTGCAGAGTGTACCTAGTGGTAAACTACTTATGAATTCCATTTTCTCTATAAAAACATAGAAATTCTTTGGAGATATACCCACCTCCTCTATCAGTTGTTAGAACTTTGATATGCAGCCCGCTTTGGTTTTCTACAAGTGCTTTGAAATTGCAAAATCTTTCGAACACTTCATTTTTGTTCTTCAGGAAATAAACCCAAGTTTTTCTAGTAAAATCATCAATAAATGTTAGTATATAGTGGCTACCTACAAGTGATGGAGTTTGCATCGGTCCACATAAATCTGAATGGACAATCGATAAGGGTGCTTTTGCCCTTATGCTTTTCCCAGATGGAAAACTTTCTCTGTGTTGTTTCCCCAAGATACAACCTTCACAAAGGCTGTCTGGTTTCTCTATCAATGGTAATCCTCTTACCATTCCTTTTCTATTCAATAGGTTAAGACCTCCAAAGTTGAGATGTTCAAATCTCAAATGCCACAACCAATTTTCATCTTTTGGTTCGCTTTGAAAAGCCTCTTGTGTCACTGCTGCTATTTCTTCTCCATTTTTTAAATCTGCTTTCATTCTGAGAGGGAACATTCTGTTCCTTGTCATATTCACTTCAGTAATACATTGTTTGGTGGGTGTTTTATTCATGATGGTGCATACATCATTCTCAAAGAAAACATTGTACCCCTTTTGAACAAGTTGTCCAATACTTAAGAGGTTACATTTCATTCCAGGAGCATAATAAACATCTGCTATGGTTTTCTTTTCACCTTTCTTTGTTAAGACATTTACTTCTCCCTTTCCCATAACCGAAACTTTATTATCAGTCACTAGTGTGACTTGTGACTTCACACTCTGATTTAACATAGAAAACAGAGCTATGTTTCCTGTCATATGGTTACTGCAACTGGAGTCTAGAAACCATACATCTTCACTCTTTTGTTCAGCGATATTAGAGGCTAAAAACAAATTATCTTGGCTGATATTTTCTCTAGTGAAATTTGCACTAGCTCTATTACTCATATCATGCTGCTTCTTCCTACATTCATTTGCATAATGCCCATATTCTTTACAATAGTGACATTGGACATTGGATTTATCATACCTTTGTCCTTGAGCATGATGTTTTCCACTTTGTTGACTACTGCCTTGACCTTGGTTCTGATTTGGGTTGCTGTCTCTTGCTTGAGCATTTGCTGGACTGTTTCTTCCACCTCTGTTTTGGTTTCTGCCTCTTCCTCTCTTGTTTCCTTTGCCTTGACTTCTTCCTCTTCCAAAGAACATCTGGGTCTTAAAGGCATGTTCTAGAAATGAGTTTTCATTTCTACTCAATCTCTGCTCATGTGTTATCAGTGATGCATGTAGTTCATCAACTGAGAAGTTTGTGAGAACCTTTGTCTCTTCTATGGCGGTGACAATCACATCGAACCTTGACGGTAGGATCCTCAATAATTTCTCCACATTCCTCCTTTCTTCAAGAATCTCTCCATGATACCTTATCTATAAGACCAGTCCAATCACATGTTTGAAGAATGAGTGAATATTATCTGACTCCTTCATGTAGAGTCTCAAAATCTCTCCTCAGCAATTGTAGCTTTGTTGTTTTCACTTTCTCCATGCCTTGATAGGCTATCTTGAGAGCTTTCCATGCTTATTTGGATGTATTAGCTGTTGCTATCCTTGGAAACACACTCTCATGCACTGCTTGATACAAAAAGTAGAGGGCTTTAGAATCCTTCTTCTTATAGCTCTTCAACAGTTCTTTCTCTGCCTAAGTTAAATTATTAAACTCATCTTCATCTGCTGGTTCTTCAAAACCATCCTCAACAAATTCCCATAAGTCTTGGGAAACAAGAAAAGCTCTCATGGTTATTTCCCAATAGTCATAGTTTTTCCCGTTAAATTGTGGGAGCTGGGTATTACAGATATCTATGCTAGTGCTGGCTCCAGCCATTCTTGCACCCTTAACTATGCTTCAAAATACTTGATTGTGTATTTAAAATAACTGACTGTCCTCAACAGTAACACAAAAAATAAACTTGAGAAATACATTGGATTCTTTCTTGTCTGAGTCTTCACTCTGCTGGAGAAGCTACTGCAACAAGAAATCCTTTCTTTAGCTTCTTTGACATCTTCAAAGAGCTTAGACAAGCTTTGATACCATGTTGGAAATTTCTGATAATTTCATAACAGAATGAACAAAGAATGATGCTCTGTTTTAACACAGAGAAACTAAAATTGTTTGGGAGAACAGAGTTTTATACACACACAAAAAAACTTTGTATTCATTAACAATACTGCCTGTTACAAAAAAAAAGATCTTCCTCTAACAGAGGGATTACAACAGGAACGCTTCAGATGCAGTTCCAAAAAAAAACTTCACTATGTTTCTGCTTGAAAATCAACACTGTTGTGTATTACAAGAAACTTTCTGTCTCTGCACTGCTGTGCTCTAACTCTCATCTTACATTAGCGCTGTTGCGTATTACATTACATATTCAACGTGTGTAAGTGTCATAATGGATCACCCACCGCTTTTAACTCTCTGATGGAGTCTCTGCTACAATCTGTCTGCTTTGATGAACAAAACTGATCTTTTCTGATACTTTGTTGTACTTCTTGCTTGAGTAGAATGGACAAAAAAAATGAAATCCCATGCCTGATAAATATTTTAACTGCTCGAGGGTGTCCTGTTTATCCTTTGGCCATTCTCTTCTTTAAATGTAGTTGGTGAGAAGTAATGGCACAAAGTGCTGGATCCGGCCTTCTTCCTCCTTCGGGAACACAAAACAGGTTAAGGGCGTAGAGACAGTATGGCGGAGGCGTGTATAGGGCGAGAAAAAATAACGGCCGTCAGATCCACAGATGAACGACAGAGATCACATCGGAAAAAAAAGCTATTGGGAGGTGATGAGGATGGCAAGGAAAGCACACAAGGTTTATCGTGCGGGGCAACAAGTCTGACATGGTAGAGAATCTTAGACTATGCGATGTGCGATTTGCGGCAGACACTGCGATCGCAATATCGCATTGGTGAAAAAACAAATGGGAGGGAAAACTTTTGACACTGGTGGGTGCGATTTGTGATTTGCAATTGGATCGCATCACAGAATCGCAATCGGTGAAAAAACACAGGGCGTAATGGAGGAAACAAGGTGCGAACGCGATTTGCGATAGCGATAAGATCACATCGCAAAGGTAGAAACATAGGTGCGGGGAACTGGCGATTTTGATGGTGCAGTTGAAAGTAATATTTCAACATATATATATGAAATAAAACTTTTCCCTAATTTAATCTCTTTTATTTTAATATATTTGTTATATTAAAAGAAGGCAGCTTTTCTTATGGTTTTGTTTAATTATTGCACTTGCAAAAGTATGAATCAGCTGGTTTACTACTTATAACTAGCTACTGATATTTTAAATATAACGAGCTACTCATATTATAAATATTAGATTTTCTTATAGATGTATTCAAGATATCAAAAATTGTCAAATTAGCAATTATCTGAGATCTTCAAAAAGAACTTATTATTAAAATTTTAGAATATAATTCATTTTAAAAATATTAAAAAAATGCACATATAATATAATTGTTATGTGATATAATTAATATAGATTAGGAGTCATAGATGTCTCAATCCAAACATTTACTTGAGCCAAATACTATCAAGTTATTAATTCTTTTAGAATAATTATTCTAAGTTTCTATCAAATTATCAATTCTCTTAAATAAATAAATAAATAATGACAAAAAATAGTATTACATTTTTATAATATGATTTATGTTACCATTTTTTTTTAAATGCACTTTATTTATTTATATAACAAGCTTATTATGGCATATAACTAACATAGATTAAGATTCATACAAAAAATAGTAAATTCTTATCATGTGCTATATGTTAAAACCTCATGTCAAAAGTGTTTTTTTTTTAATGCAATAAATGCATATAATGATATATAATAGAGTATTAAAAGATCATGGTAGATGATATCTGTGAGTAATTCGTGTTTTACTTTACTACCATTTGAACATGTCACAAATGGAAAATGCATATGTTTTGATTAATAAACCAAATTAAGAAAAAGTGAGAATCATGTTATTGTTTCTTTAAGTAGATGATGATGGTAGAGAAAGATGTTGCACTTTTCTCTACATAATTCAAGTCTTTGCTTATTTGAAGACAACTAAGGATGAGATCTTCAATGATAATTCAACAATTGCTCCAATAACCACATATAAGATATTTAGTCATTAATTTGCAGTCCTACACAAACGAATATAACAAAAGCTATTTTTTAACTCAACTTATATGTGCATCCTCAATTCAATTCAATGTTCTATTTACTTATTTTAATATTATACTAATTATATGAATATTGATGACAACAACCGTGATGATTATACTATTTACTAAGATCAAATTTGGTGTATTAGACTTTTAAGAAAAGGGATAGGAAATGAATGTTTTGTTTTCTTTTATAATTTTATTTGCATAAAAAAAAATAAAGTATAACAAAATTAGAGAAGATATTTTAAATATTTATAATTTTGATGAATTAATAACTTAAGAATGTCAATATTATTACAAATATTTTAAAATTTAATATGGTGATATACTTGACATTTTAAAAGAAATTGTTTTTATTATTTAACTTTTCACTATCACAAAAATAACCAATTCTTTTGTTCTATAATACTTTATTTTAAAAATTATTTAATATTATATTACATCATTAATATAGTGGAAGTTATTTCATATATTAACACTATTAATTTTAATAAAAATCAATATACATTATTTATATATATTAAAGAAATATGCGTATTTTTTTATTACTAGTGGGGTGACATATTAGATTGCATGATTATTTGTTGGAAATGGACACCAAGATAATGGCCAACAAAATAAACTTTGTTTTATGTATATAAATATATAGTTGCACGTCATACCTAAAATATTTAGAAAAAAATCAATGTTGGAAATGGAGGCCAAGATAATGACCAACAAAATACACTCACTTTTATGTACATAAGGATATAGTTGCAAGTGATAACTAAAATATTTAGAAAAAATCAATGCTATAAAACTTGATGGGAACCTATCATATCGATCATGCATAATATTTAATATGGTAGCTAGTGTGTTGTCAAATTTGAATTAGTTTGGAACTCTTTGAAAATCAATTATGGTAATCTTTGAAAATTTGATCTATAAGGCGGTTAATTAACAAGCTACGTAGTAGCTAGTACTTGCCCCTAATTTTAAATATGGCTAGATTAAAGTAAAATTATATCTATATCTATATCTATATCTATATATATAAAATCTATATATATATATATATATATATATATATATATATATATATATAGATATATATAGATATATATATATAATCTAAATTTTAAAATATTTTGACAAATTGTTATATTTTTAAAAAATTGACAAAAATTATAAAAAAAAATGAAAAAAAAGGATTTACTGAACCAAATCATAATTTTGATATATAATGAAGTTTGAAAATTAAATTAACAAGTAAATTTGTAATTATAATATGTTTTATTATTTTAATAATTAAATTTATTTAATTTTGAAAACAATAGTTTTTTACTTTTATTTGAAAATGTAAGTAATGGTGTGATTTTTTCTTTTCTTTTTAATTTTATAGAAATTTTAGTTGATTTGTTTAAATATTTTGTTGAAAATAAGAAAATTTTAATTTTAAGTTATTTAATATACATCATTTTAATGTTTTAGGATTTTTCTAAAATATTAAATTTATGTTTGCATTTTATAACACAAAATATTATAATTTTAACAAAATCTATGTGGGTATATTATAACCCAGAAAGCCAAAAACCATTTAGAACCTAAAATTTAATTAATAATATGTTTTTTCAAAATATTATTTGTTAATAATTTTGTTTTAAATTATAGTTTTGAGGATGTAAAATTACAGATTGATAAAGATTTCAATCAAAATAGTGATAAAAATAACAAAAATTGAAAATCTTTTATAATGTTGATCACATCCCACTAAATATAATGTGGCCAAAACAAAAAAATAAATGAAATGACCACAACCATTTCCATTCTCGCAAGCATGTGATTTTAAATCTTGAGAGGCCATGAAATATCGTGTACACAAATGTTTTCTCAATTTCATTTCGCATTTAATTACTCCATAATTTAATAAATAATTACGCCGATGGGCGTCCCCCCATCAGAATTGGTAAGCTAATCATTTTCTTAATTAATCTTTTTGATCAGATGGCCTAAATTGAAATATGCCAGTACATTCTTGTAGTCGTCAGTAAATCAATGGGTGAAATTAGCTACAGTAACTTTCTTGCATGTCTAGAACACATACTTAGACCATACTTAAATTAATTTTTTACAAAGCATGATTAAAAATTTACTGTGCCTCTCGTTGATAACCACATATGTAGGATTAAGAAAAAATGAAATAAAAAAATCACTATCAAACACCCGTCTTTCATAGTGCCTTTGAAAGTGGTCTCTTTGCAATCTGAAACGTATGCATGGTTGAAACATAAGGACACGTTTTGATTGATTACAATGACGGTTGAAGGATTTATGCCTGACAATCATCCATAACCATGAAAATGAGGTATGTAGGGATAAATTCGAGTAATAAGGAGACGTTTCATGCATTACAATGAGGGTTGAACCATTTGTGCCTGATAATCATCAATAACCATGACAATGATGTATGTAGGCATCGATCGATGAAACATTTCTTTAATTCAGTTAAGTACAGTCGAAATGTGAAACGTTCTGCCAATTCGTATTCTCCTCCCCCAGGCATTTTGAGTTTTTAGTTACATTACAAAAGTTCGAACCTCATAGTATGGCCCATTTGATATATTATAATCAAACGCTTCGTGGATGCATGCATTTCTTTGTTAGCGCTTAAGGTTGTTGGAATTGTTGAAGGATAACTAGAATGCTGGCTTCTCTCGACTTCTATCTGGTAAAAAAGGTGGCAAATCTCATCGCGTTTTAATTGTTTCCAACCTCTCATGGCTGTCTCTAATAATTTGGTGTAGTTCATGTCCGATTGAATTATTCCCTACTATTTTTTTAGGTTTCAGCATTGGAGAAACGCTTTATTAGTGATTGTCAAACGCTCCGTGGATGCATGCATTTCTTTCTTAGCACTTAAGGTTGTTGGAATTACTATTTTTTTAGGTTTCGAAGGCGTTCAAAAATTGATCTTACAGGTATGTACAGTTTTTATTTCCGCAATATTTTTCCACTTTAATTCAAATGCGCTGACTAGCTTGTGGAAAAAAAAAGAAGGGAATAGATTGTGTATAAACCATTTACAAAGGAAAATGCCCACATAAACATACCTTTCACCCTTCTGTACAACCTTGTCACGTTTATCGAGGTTTAACCTCATTACAATCGGCCATCGATCCTAGCACGGTCATACGTATATATATGTATCTTCATGGCCCCTTCCACTCTGATATGCGATATCAGAGCGTTAACATATGTTTTAGCATTAAACCACTTTAACAAAAATATATGGATTGCATAGGAAACCCACTCCGAATCATATATATATATATATATATATATATATATATATATATATATATATATATATATATATATATATATATATATATATAGCGGATCTCAAATTTTATAGATTCGCCACTATACGCCCATCGGTTCCGGGTCTCCAAGCCTTTGCATTGTGCACTTCAATCTGCACTTCCTCCGATTGCGATTGCGATCAGATCTTGATCGTCATTCTGATCCGTGATATGACGGTTGAAATTAAGTCGCGCGATCGCATATCGCTCAAGCTCAATGTCAAACTCCTTCCACTTCCATACACTGATGCAATATCTCTATAGACCCGATAGGGATATAAACCATTCCCTATAATATTTCAAGTCTGGCAGTTGATTCCTACTGTGTTTTTCACTGTTTGTTTGTGTAATTGGGTTTTCCACTTGCGGGAGTTAAACTGTATAATGAGCCCACCGATGTTATATTTCACCTTCTCAATACGATCTGCGATCCGATGGTTCAGATTAACTTTTGTGATCGCATATAGCTCAACCTCAATGCCTTCGTGATATCTTAGCCCATAGAAAAAGGAAGGTTCTAGTCTTTTTTTTAAATGAGCTCACAAAATTTATTCCTTCTCTGGCATTGATCTTCTCCTAAAATATAGGGACCTAAAACCACTTCATAACCTTTACAAAACCTTATATCACACATATATAAGTTTCCCCTTACAAAACCTTTGGTTGCATATGTTTTTAACACATAAATCCATTATCGACGCATATTTCCTTATAAATGATTCACAATGGAAAATGTCCACATAAACATAGCTTTCCGCCCTTTCGTACAGCCTCACATTTCCCGAGGTTTAACCTCATCACAATCGGCCATCGGTCCTTCCACGGTGATATGTATATATATGTATGTTCATCGCCCCTTTCGCTCTGATATGCGATATTGGAGCGCTAACGTATGTTTTAGCATTAAACCACTTTAACAGAAATATATGGATTACATAGGAAACCCGCTCCAAATCATATATATAGGGGATCTCAAATTTAATATATTAGCCACTATATGCCCATCAGTTCCAGGTCTCCAAGCCTTTGCATTGCACACTGCGATCTGTGCTTCCTCCGATTGCGATTTGCGGTCAGATCTTGACCGTCGATGTAATCCGAGATCCAACGCTTGAGATTAAGCCATGTGATCGCATATCATTCAAGCTCAATGCCAGACTCCTTTCGCTTCCATACGCCTATCTGATATCTTTACGAACCCGATAGGGATATAAACCATTCCCTATAATATTTCAAGTCTGGCAGTTGATTCCTAGTGTGTTTTTTCACCGTTTGTTTGTGTAATTGGGTTTTCCACTTGCGGGAGTTAAACTATATAATGAGCCCGCCGATGCAATATTTCGCCTTCCTGATTCAATCTATGATCCAATGGTTCAAATTAACTCATGCGATTGCATATCACTTAACCTCAATGCCAGACTCCTTCCACTTCCATATGTCGATCCGATATCTTTACGGACCCCATAGGGACATAAACCGTTCCCTATAATATTTCATGTTCGGCACTTGGTTCCGACTATGTTTTTCACCATTTCTTAGTGTAATTAGTTTTCCGCTTGCGGGAGTTAAATTGTATAATGGCCTTTCCGATGTGATATTTCGCCTCCTCGATTCGATCTCAGCCATTGATCCTCCCAAATCTAAGGGTTCGTGCCTCTATCTTCGCTCCTATGCTCGTTCCTTTAACTTAGAATTTATGCTAGGTCTTCATTTTTGCTCTTCTTTAAAGGTTTCGTCCCACTGTTATTTTGTCACGCACTCTTCCTTGCTGCACTTCACCTGCATATATATATCTATATATATATATATATATATATATATATATATATATATATATATATATATATATATATATATATATATATGTGTGTAGATATATATATATATATATATATGTAGATATATATATATATATATATATATATATATATATATATATATATATATATATATATATATATATATATATATATATATATATATAGATATATCTATATATATATATATATATATATATATATATATATATATATATATATATATATATATATATATATATATATATATATATATATATATATATATATATATATATATATAGATATAGATATATCTATATATATATATATATATATATATATATATATATATATATATATATATATATATATATATATATATATATATATATATATATAGTTCGCTCATCTTCCACCATTCGATGCTTACACTTATTCAATTTGGGATTACGTCTTTGAACATATATATAAATCAATACATAATTACAAAGTGTAAGCAATGCAATTTCTCTGTGGCACTTTATAAGTATTTCATCATTACTTATGTTTCCTGCATTTATACACAAATTATTAGTTTGGAAATCATAAGGTCCAACAGTCTTAACTGATGCTTCACATATCAGCTCTTCAAACTGAACTTCATCTCCTTCTTGCACAACAACATGTTCCTGTTTTGTCACAGTTTCAAATATAAATGTATTATCAAATTTTTTCTGCTGCAATAAATCACTGCTTGTCTCATTTAACAGACATTCTCCATCCTCCTTTGCATTGGTCATCCTCTGTAAAACACTCCTCTATTAGTGTTTCTTCTCCCAGGGTTAAATCGTCTGCATAGGTTCCTTCCTTCTTAAGATCTTTCAGTAGAAAATGGAAAATTGCTTTGCAAAATGGAAAATTTTGTGTGGTAAATTATGTATTTATGTTACTTTTAATTTTATTCAACATTAAATTGTTTTGTTGATATCGAATGCCTATTTTTTTTACTGTTAGGTGGTTTCACTGTTTCATCATGGATCGGGCTATTTGGACTTCTCTTCCATTCGAATTTCTTGAACTTGTGCTGTTGTGGCTCCCTTTATCGGTTGTGATAAAGTTTGGCACTGTGTGTAAAAATGGAATAATGCTTTGCAGGACCCTTCTTTCTTTTTACGTTGCAATAATGTCTCCACGAACCAATTTGGATTTCTTGTTCGTTTTCTCAATAGGGAAGACAATTGTTTTGTTGCGCAATACCTTAATCAGAATCTCCACATATATCAATTTCGTTTGGGATTCATAGATTCAAGATACAGAGTAGAGTGTGTTGTTGGACCAATGGTGGTTTTACCCTTACCAACAGAATGCTCCCAAACAAACAACTATTTTGTAGTGAATCCATTTACAAAGGCATTTAAAAACATAGGGCCAGTACGAATTGGAGACTCGGGATTCTTTTCATTATTGGAAAATGTAAGTAGCAGAAAATATGACTGGGTTGTTCTAAAACATATCTATGACGGAATGTAGTCTGAATTTTATGTTTGTAGTAGTATTGATAGGGTATGGAAAAGGGGTGGTGTTCCATTTGGTGGCACTTCACCCCCCAAGAATGTAGTGTTTTATAAAAGTAAAATGTTTTGGCTGTATCTTGATAAGGATTATGAAGATTATCCTCGGTACAGGTATACAATCTACTGGTTTGATGTAATAAAAAATGAGTGGGGTTTTTCATTTGTTCCAATCACTGGCATACGTTGTATGTCATTAGCAATATACATGAATCAGTTGATATGCCTTGCCAATGATGGGTCCACGTTTGAATCGTCAATTGAAGAATTAGATCATTTCCAATTTGGTCAACCGTGTTTTGAATGAAGAATTGACTACTTTGAATATGATTGGGGTTTCAGATGGAATTTGCTGGAAGAAATTTCTGCAGATATAAATAGAAAATGTCCTGGCAATCTTCCGTTTTGAACAGTCCATGGTGTGGTTCTTATGTGAAATAGCAATGAAGTTCCTTTCCTATTATATGACATGGTAACTCGCATCTGTTTTCCAATATATACTGATAGTTCAAATAATTGGGCAGATGTATCGGTTTTGGTACCCAACACAAGAGGACTGCAATGATTTGATTGAGTATGGAGATGTTTTTGCAATTGCTACCCGTATGGATTCTATTGATGAGATTCCACCATTGGCTATGGCGATGGATTCTTAGGATATTAGTATTATTGCGAGTTCTTATAAATATTTCCATTTTATATACTCTCTGTGGTTGTGGAAAATATTTCCATTTTTTCCTCTATACATATTGTGTGTATTTATGGTAATACATTAAAATTATGCTTGTATCGATCTTTGTGATGTAAAATATTTAATATTGTTTCCGCTAAAGTTTTCTAATTTACATGTAGATGTTTCTCAATGTTATGCTTTTTTCTTTGTTTGTATAATGATAATTTCTATGATTTATGTTATACATTATATTTGTAATGGTTTTTTTCATTGATTCGCAAACAGTTTTATATGTTTATGTTCATTTTAATATTTATATTTATATTTTGATAGTATATACAGTTCCAAATTTTTAGATTCTTGTGTCACAATAGTGTGGGTTCCATTTTGATTATAATATGATACATGGAAATTTAGGTTTCTTTTTTGTTTGGGCCATTTCGAAGAATTCATTTGTTTTTTTTGCCATTTTGAAATTATTTGTTTTTGTTTTTAGGCATTTGGAAAAAGCCTTATACATTTTCATAAGTTTATATGCTTGGAAAAAAAATAAGATATACACTTTTTATGTTCGATGTTTATGATTGTAAAATGAATAATTATTATTTGTTGTAGGCATGTCATCTAAAGGCACAAGCGTGCATGCAAGAAAAAGAACTTTGTCATCACAATCACGCGAGAGGTATAATGAAAGTCATTGTTTGCAGTATCAACAAAATAAGGATGTGATAAATGAGTGTAGGAGAGTTGCATATAAGAGAAAAATGAGTGAAGCCACTCTTCAAAATGATTCTATAGTTCCTTTTAAGTATCATAGTATGGATGATATAATGGAAAGAACATTTCCTGTTGATAGTTCATTATCAGGATATGCTCCTCCTCAGCATAACCTTGTTGTTCGATGCTCATCTGAAAATGTTCATAACATTGGGGAAACATCTTGCAATCGAGAAGAACACCATATTGATATTTTTGCATGCAAATGTCCACCCTAACCCTTTCGTGTGTCTAGTTGCATGTTCTGATGGCCAAAGGTTGTAAATAAGCGATGGTCAAGGTAATGATGACATTTTCTATGATAATTTGAAGGATATTTTACTTGGCCATTTGTTTGATAATTTGGATTCAGTTGCTAAAAACAAAAGACATTCGAATCTCTCTTCTCAAAGTAATGTGGTCCCACCAAGAGAACCAGTCATCCCTAATAGCATTTCGCGTGGCACAATGGAGGTAACACAATTATATTTTGGTTTCACTGTAGTAGTGGTTGTTCAGCTACATTCCAGACTGATGTAAATTTTCCATGTTTTCTGATTTTCTTTTCATTTTTTAAATTTATGAATTTTATTTTCTTTTAATAGGGCAAAATTCATTCCAATAGAGGCGTAGAAATTAACTTCGTATATGTTACATCTACTGATGTTAGAAGTGAACAGGAACTATCTCATAACATTCATCCACATTGCCAAACAAATGTAAATGTTGAGTGGATTTGATATTTTTCTCATTTTCTCATTTACAGTTGCCTTGAAATTGTGTTTTCTAACATTTCATGTAGAAACCATGATGTCATCTCGTTAGGTTGGCCAATTGGAATCCAAAAGATCAAATTTGAAAACTATTGTAGATGTATTTGGTTTATTTTCAATTTTTGAATGTTTATTTTTTGGACATTTAGTTTTATAACATGTTTTATTTCTTTGAAACAGGAAACAACTCATTTGAATAGAGACAAAAAAAGTACTTGAAAAAATGTTCCATCGTCTATTCTCATAATCCAAGAGAAACCATCTGATAACCCTCATCCACGTGAAGACACAAATGTAAATTTTGAATTTTTATTCATTTGATTCTTTTTCATTTTCTTCATTTATAGTTAGTTGCAAATTAAATTTTAAATCCTTTTATGACAGAGGGACCTTTACATTCTCTCAGATTCGCGAAATGCACACCATAAATTTGGAAACATATTCTAATAGATGCATTCCACGGGGTTCAAATTTGCTAAAGGAATCTCATGTTCTTGAAGATGAAGTAAATGTTAGAAGAGATTTTACTCATCGAAATGGTTTTTAACATGGTTCGGTGAGTAGAGACCATATTCATTTTAATGAAAACATGATTGCAGTGCATAAAAGGTTTCAAGCAAAGATAGATAGCTTGTCAGTTGTCCAGATGTGCCACATTTGCCAAGAATCATATCCTGGAATCCTTGTTGTTAAACATTATGAAGGAACTCTTTGCAGACAATGTAAGAGCGAAAGAGGAGCCCATCATTTTTTTCGGTATAATAACATGGATCCTGGTGAGCAACCTCATATTTTAAGAATTATTACTCAAGTTGAAGAAATGCTAATAGCACGTGTGAATCCCATTTTGCAAGTGACACATACTCGAGGTGGGAAATATAAGTATAGTTGTCATACAATTAACGTTCCTCAAGATATTTCTACAGTTGTATGAAGCCTTCCTCGACGTGTTGAAGATATTGACTTTCTAATTGTGAGGAGACATGGCGTTGATTCTAAATATTATGAATGTTATGTCAAAAGATCTCGAGTGATGGATTCATTTCTTTTCAAAATCCAAAGTGATCAATACTATCAAGATGTTGTAGTTGATTATGATTCGCTGAATGCTCTGCCCGAAATTTCAACAGATGTCTCCTCCGAGCTTAAATTTGTTGATTGTCATATTGAAGAATCTGAGATCAATGAAACCAATAATGAAGAGTTTCATGCTGAGCATTTTCCCTCTGATCTTTCTTCCTTTGTTGCTCGCCTACCAAATGAACGTAGAGAAGTGGAAAAAATTAGAGGATTTCTTGATAATGTTCATTCTTCACATGTTCAAGACATGGATTGGCCCACTATTGGAACCTCTCCTATTAATAAATATAATATAGAGGGGTTGTTCGATATGGCATTCCCAACATTGTTCCCCACTAGTGATGCTGATTGGTTGCAACCACGTGTTTGTAGTGTTGAAGTTCATGAATATGCATTGCATCTTCTTAGGTACTATGATCAGAGATTTGGAAGCCATCCTCGGTTTCAATATTACCTATTAAACATGATAATGCGGCATCAGAGCCAAGCAACTACTGCAGTTTTTGCAAAGAAACATTTACATGATAACTCACCTACAATAGTTGAGGAGTTGCGTCACCAACTATCTGATTTACCAGATAATAAGTTGGTTGAGCATCTTATGCGGTTTGGTTCTTCTCTGAGAGGTACAAGGGCATACTAGACTAAGTGTCGATCTGAATTGATGGACATGATTACTCAGTTATGATGTACATATATATTTTTTACTTTGAGTGAAGCTGACAAAAAGTGGCCAAAGTTGCATAACCTCATGCCCATACATTCACATTCTCATTCTTCAAATGAGCATCATATGAAAATTGAGAATGTTATCAAGTACCCTCATATTGTTCTGCCATTTATGCACCACATATTCAATATTTTCCGAGAGGAAGTTATCCAAAAATACCTTAAAGCTAAAGACCTATGGTACATGTTTGTGTTGAATTTTTCTTCTATACTTTTTCAACTTTTATTGTGGTTCTATTTATATTTCTTGTAGTAACTATATGTTCATTTATTTCAGATATGAGTGGAAACACAGAGGTTCAGCGCATATCCATGGTTTCCTATGGTTAGAAAGTGCTCCTGACATGGAAATACTTGATTCGTCAAATAGTTCTGATCTACAACTTGCAAAGATGTTCTTTGACAAATATGTAACTGCATGGAATCCGCGTGACATCCATCATCGCAACATAATGGTTCCACGAGGCCTCAATGATGACCCTTTCCTGTTGAATACTGGTCAGGTTTTCTCTTGTGATCCTCATAATGATTACAAAGAATTGTTAAACCGTGTCCAAAGGCACACAAAGTGTACTGTGGGTTCTTGTTTGCGCAAAAAGGGCATTATTCTAACATGTCGGTATAATGCTCCATGGGATCTTTGTGGTGAATCAAGATTGTTCATAGATGATCAGGGAAGAAAAAAATATGAGCCAGCAAGAAATGATGACAGGCTTAATGTACATAACATTGACCTTCTAACAATGTGGCGTGCAAATGTTGATTTCCAGCCAGTGCTTTCTCGCTATGCTGTGTTGAAATACATTGCTAAGTATGCATCAAAAGCAGAAAAAAGGTCTAAAAGTTATCATCATATGTTAACTAGAATTTCAAATTCTATTGGCCCTAAGGATCCTACTTTATGTGCATATAGAAAGTTTCTTGCAGAAACGATTGTTGACCATGACATTGGAGCACAAGAAACATGCCATATGTTGCTTAAGCTGCCTCTTTTTCTTGTAGTCAGAAATTTGTTTCCTTAAATGTTGGAAGAAAGGCTTTTAGGAAAATATAAAGGGATGGCTTACAATGTTCATCTGAGAATACTTTCATTCAACATTATCAGAAGAGACCTTTTTTCCTTGAACATCTATCTTTGATAGAAACAACAAGATCTTGGACATTTGATAGCAAGTGTAAACAAGATCCATGGAAGGCTAGAGATGTTCATGCTATTATTCAGGTTTGGCCATTGTTTTATTCTATTCCTGATGAGGCTTCAGAGGAATTTGAAACCTTTTGTTGGTCAGAATTGCTATTGTACAAGCCATTTCATGACATTTCTGCAGAAATTGGCCTTTTAGCTGAAGTTATTATTGAAAGTTAGAGGAATTTTCGATATCGAGCATGGCATGTTGATCGACAACCATCAATTATAAACAATATTGAAGATGAAGAACATGGTGACTTTTCTAACCACGAAATGAATGTTGAAGATGATTTTCAAGAATGGCATATTTTCTCTTGTTTGGTTCAACCAAACGATGTGAATGTTTCTGATCTTCACACCCTTGGTCAAAGGGACTTTGATATATCCTTTAACTGGGAAAGTAAAACTATTTCTAATGATGTTGCAGAGGAAGCTACTAATTCTATAAGGATTGCAAAATCAGCGAGTGAAATTGTTGACCTTTCCAACAGAACATTTGCATCTCCAGGTTCTTTGTCGAAAAAGCAACGACTTGCTTTTGAGATTGTGTTAAGGCACTTTGTTGAATATGAAATTCGTGAAGCTCTTCTTATGATTATTCAGGGCACTGCGGGCATTGTGAAGTCTTTCCTTATCCATTGTATTTTTGAAGCTCTTTCTAATTCGTCAAGTGATGGAAGAAGCCCTTTGCTTCTTCTTGCGCCAACAGGAATAGTTGCTTTTAATATACATGCAAAAACAATACACTCGACTCTAAAAATCCCAATTAAAGATATGCAACCACTACAGGGGCAATCAGTTGCAGTATTCCAAGAAGAAATGCGCATGTTAGATATATATTGATTGATGAAATGAGTTTTCTATGATCAAGGTTGTTTATGCAGATAGATGCCCAGTTACGAGAAGCATTTCCAGAGAAAAAGAATTGTCCTTTTGGTGGGAGATCCATTATCCTTGTGGGTGACCTTGGCGAACTACCTCCTATTAGAGATAAGCCTTTGTATGCAGGTAATACAACAGGAAAAGTCTTGTGGAACAAATTCAACATTGTTTTCACTCTTGACACAATCTTTCGCCAACAAGGGAATAATCAGAAACAATCTTGTTTTCGTAGAGTCCTCAATAACATAAGAAACGTAGAACATGTTCTTGAAGATTGGGACTTTATTATGTCTTGAGATGATATGAGGTTGCATCCTACAAAAAGAGATTTATTTAATGCAGCAGTTCACATGTTTCCAACAAATAATTTGGTGTCCTTGCATAATAGGCATATGTTAAAATCATTAAATTCTCTAATTGCACGATGTGTTGCTGAATATTCAAGGCATTCAGAAATCAGTGGTGTTGATGATGATCAATTGGACCATGAAGTTTTGTTGTGCCGTGGTCAGCGTGTTATGTTGACATGTAATTTATGGGTTGAAGTTGGCTTGGTGAATGGTGCACTTGGTTTTGTCAAGGATATATTCTGTGTGGCTACCTTTATGCCATCTGCACTTCCAATGTTCACAACTGTTATTTTTTATAAGTATGTTGGTGTCCCATTTGATGCAAGAAATCCAAAAATTGTCCCTATCACCCCAGTGATAAGAGGAAATCGAAAACAAATTCCTTTGAAGATGGCATGGGCTCTTACTATCCACAAGTCATAGGGATTGACTTTAGAAGGAGCGTCAGTTGATATCGAGAATAAAGAGCAGCAAGGCCTAACCTTCACAGCCATATCAAAAGTGAAATCAATAGATGGTTTACGCATTGCACCACCTTTTACATTCCAATGTTATGCCAAGATGAAAGATAACACATATGTTACAATTAGGAAGAAGTAAGAGGAGTGATTGAAGTCCATATCACTATGAAGTACAACTAATAACATTGTGGTCTTCTTTATAGTTTTTAACTTCACTTTTGTAGTGGATTATTTGATGTAGACAAAACAAAAGATATATGTTACGACTCAATGTTCTTTTTGTCGTTGCAATGTTGGTTAAATTGTGATTATTTTAAACACTAGTGTTGTTTTTATGTGAAAAATTGTATATCTCTGGTCTTAGAGTGTCCTATTATGCTGTTGATTTGATAATCACCCTATGAGTGACCTCAGTTAAAGATTTATTGAATAAAGGTATTACAGACTCATGTGGTGGTGTGTGTGTCTATGTTATTTAAGAAACGAATTGATCAGATTGCCAATACAAAGACATTTAAATGGAAAGACAGCAGAGAAATACAGTAAGCAGACACAAAACACAAGAAGTTAATAAGGAGTTGACCCTATTCTCCAGGGCTACATCTCTGGTCCAGCTCTCAGTGGTGGCCTTATTTTATTGTGTGTTAAGCAGAGAATTACAATGTAGGAGCTCAATATGAGTCACCTGAAATAGATTTTTCTTGGCAGGATGGTTCTTGGATTCCCCAAGACACTGGAGTGCACAGACTCATTCACCTACTACCTCTGTGACCTTCTAGTCTACAATGGAGAGAGCCCAATGTGTTTCTCAGTCCGGACAGATCCTCTCTGGGACGTCTTGGATCTCTCAAGCCTCTGGTGCTCAACACTGCCTTTGGTCAGCTCATCCCTTTGTCTTCTTCTCCTTTTGCTTCACTGTCTTCTTCTCTATGTTCCCCCTATGTCTCTCTCTGACTGACTCTGACTCCGACTGTGTATTCTGTCTCTGTTCGTGGCTTTAAAGCCATTCATTCTCAAGACTGTTTGGTTCCTCTTCTGCCTTCATCAAATCACCTTCTGCAACTTCGCTGGGAGTTCCCTGCATGGCGTCATCATCAGCGCTCAAGGAGTGGCCACATGTCCTCCTCTAAATGACACCAGCCTGCTTCGTCAGTTAGTTTCTTCAGTTACATTGTGGATGAAGTCTTCCTCCACCGTGGTGGTCAAAACAGATTTCAAATCTTTACAAACGCGGCTTAATCCTTCATCGATTCTGCTTCCCCCCATCGGGCACGATCTCAATCGTTCGATTTGGGTCCCCCAAATCCAATGCCATACGCACGTTTCTCACGATTAAATTGCTCGACCGATAGCGCGCGATCAATGACAGTTTTCTCCCACCTCCGCTTGCCACGCGTCGATTGTTGAGTTGGATCGCTCTGCTTTCCTCCAAAACCACTTACCATTTAAGGGCGTCCTAATCAATACCATCGGTTTCTAGAGCGCGGGTCATGCCTCTTTCCTTTCAGCGATTTTCGCTTTTCGCCCGTGGTTCTCTAGTTCCCCCACGCGACTGAGTGCTCAGGATTCTCCATTTCGGCCCTATTCACCCAACCTACATCAAAAATCACCTCCGTTTCCCGATCCAAGGCTCCCAGGGGCTAATTTGGCTTCCCCCGCAGTCTCCATGGGCCTCGGTCAGCGTGATTTGACCGAGGTCCTCGTCATTCCACACTGGCTGCCATTGCCACTGGTTTAGGTTGTTTTTTATCGTTGTTTTGGAATTCTTTGATGTTTGTCCAACTTGATACAGTCATGGTCTTTCTGACAGTTCTTTATGGATCCAATTTGGATCACGACCTTCCCACGGAAAAAGCTTTTGGGCCACCAAAAGTTGGTTTTTAAGCATCAACTAAGTGAGGGTATTGTTTTCTCACTTGCCCAATCTCAATCCACTTTTCACTGCTTGGCTTTGAACCTTTGAGCCCAATCTTGAGGTTCTCCACATCTCCCCTGTGCGTTTTCCTCACCTTCCCATCCAGCACTGTGTCTTCCTGCAATTCATTAAGATATTCAGGTAGGAGGTCATCAATAGAAGGCAATTGACCTTGCTCTTCAAGGTCCTCAACCATTGAAGGTTCAAACAATTTCAAGCAATCTGCATTTACGACTGAGTATATGTGCATGTGAGCTGGTAGATCAAGGCGAAAAGCATTTTCACCAATCTTCTCAAGCATTCCAAAGGGTCCATACCTGATAGGCTTTAGCTTTTTACCTTCACCTTGCATCCTGTCCTTGCTGATATACAGCCAGACCTGGTCACCAACTTGAAACTATGCTCCACCTGATGCTTGTCATGCCTAGCCTTGTATTTGGCTTGGCTTTTTTCAGCTATTCCTGTACTGCCTGGTGGATCTCCTGGATCTGTTCAATGAACCTAGTTGCCTTGTCCACATCACTATGTCCATCAACCATGGTATCTTTACGAAAGACAAAATCCAAGGGAGACCTTGGTGTGAAACCAAAACAGGTCTCAAAAGGAGATCTCTGTGTAGAAGAAAGCTTTGCTCTGTTGTAAGCATGCTGCACATAACACAAGTGTTCATCCCAAAGCTTAGGATGTTTGCTGCAATATCCTCTGAGTAACTAGATCATTGTCCTGTTAACTACTTTTGTCTGGCCATCAGTTTGTGGATGAAAAGTTGTGCTCTTCTTCAATTTGGTGTCCATCAGTTCCCACAGACTTGACCAAAACTTCCCCACAAATGGGGTGTCTCGATCAAATACAATATAAGTGGGTAATCCAAAATGAACCCATACATGTTCAAAGAACAATTTTGCAGTATGTTTAGCTGTAATCTGCTTATTACAAGGTATCAGAATACTCATTTTCCTGAACTTATCCACAATAACATATAGATAATCATGACCTTTCCTAGATTTATGCAGTCCTCCAACAAAATCCATGGAAACACTTTCCCAAGGGTGAGAAGGAACTGGCAATGGGGTGTACAAGCCTAGTTTTCTACTACTGGGCTTTCTTTTAGTACACATAGCACACCCTCTTATATATCTAGAAACTGTCTCATTCATTTTCGACCAATAACGAAACCTTTTCAGTTGTGAAACTCTTTTACTTACCCCAAAGTTACCTGATATCAGAGAAGTGTGTTCTTCCCTTATTATTTTTATCCTCTCAGTTTCTGGAATGCAGAGTTTCCCACAATGGTATAAGAGTCGGTCCTTCAAATGATAGTCCAATTCTTCTACTCTTTTGCCTCGACTCAAAGTTGCATATACATCTTTAAAGTCCATATCCTGAGCATATTGTTCAATGTAGCTTTCATGTAGCATAGAATTATGCTTAAGTATGGTAGATGCATTTATAATGGGTCTAGATAACATGTCTGCAACCTTGTTATGTGTGCCCTTTTTATATCTGATGACTAAATAAAACTGTTGTAGAAAACCCATCCATCTGTAATGCCTTGATTACTGCAACTTAGTTTGGGAGTGTAGATATTGAAGTGGTTGATGATCAGTATGTATTACTGTCTCTTTTCCCATTAAGTAATGTTTCCACTTTTTCACACTTTGAACTAATGCATACAATTCTTTATCATATGTAGGATAGTTTACTACTGTAGGATTAAAAGTCTCAGAATGATAACATATGGTTTTATCGTGCTGTGTCAAAACTGCTCCCATGGCATAGTCATTGGCATCAGTTTGGATCTCAAATGGTCTTTGCAGATCAGGTAGTGCTAGTACAGGTGTTGTACTAATCTTTTCTTTCAAGGTGTCCAAGGCTTTCTGATGTTTGCCTCCCCACTGAAACACCTTGTTCAATCCAGTTAAAACATGTAAGGGAGCTGCAATTGAGGAAAAGTTAGAAATGAACTTCCTCCAATATTGTGCTTCTCCTAAAAATCTTCTCACTTCTATAGAAGGCTTGGGTTTAGGGCAGTTTAAAATGACTGCCACTTTAGAGGGATCTATTTTCAATTCATCTCCCCCTACTATATGACCCAAGTAGTTTAGAGATGTTTTGCCAAATTCACATTTTGAGAGTTTAAGATAAAGTTTTTCTCTTTTGAAAACATCTAGTGTCTGCTTAACATACTTTAAATGTTCTTCCGACGTTTTACTAAAAATTATAATGTCATCCCGATACACAAGAACAAAATCATCAAGAAAAGTTCTGAGTACATCATTCATTAATCTCATGAAAGTAGCAGGAGCATTGGTCAAGCCAAAAGGCATAACGAGCCATTCATACAATCCCTACTTTGTTTTGAAAGAAGTCTTCCATGCATCTTGCTCTGCAACCCTGACCTGATGGTATCCACTATGCAAATCCATCTTGGTGAAGTAAACAACTTCCTTTAATTGATCTAAAAGATCATCTATGCGAGGAAGGGGATAATGATTTTTAATTGTTATCTTATTCAGTGCTCGATAATCACTGCACATTCTCCATGAGCCATCTTTCTTTCTCACCAAAACGATTGGTGACCCACATGGTGATGTGCTAGGCCTGATGAATCCCTTCTCGAGCAACTCCTACACCTGCTTCTTGATTTTAGCATTATCTAAAGAAGACAACCTGTACATTCCAATGTTAGGCAACAGAACATCTTGCTGCAAAATAATATCATGTATTATTCCCTTTTTGGGTGCCAGACCTTTCGGTTCTTGAAATAAGACATCATTCTCTAAAACAACCTTTCCTACATCAGCTTGTTGTTCAGCATTACAGCTCTCAAATACATTGGTTTTATCAGGTTTCTTTTCCTTTACAACCATCAGTAAGAATTGTTTGCATGAATTTATCATTCTTTTCATCTGCCCTGAGTTTATGACAGTATAATTATTCTTGAGCTTATGAGCTCTTACAAAGTATTCAATTCCATCGTTAACAAGTAGAGACTTGTTCTCAGCTCTATAGAAAATAGCCTTTCTATCATACAAGTAAGGGCTTCCTAAAACAATTCCACATATATCCAAAGGAATTATGTCTAACTCAACCTCATCTACAAATACTGACCCAAAAGAAAACTTGAGTTTGCATTGTCTAGTCACTTGAAGTTGTGCTTTATCATTCAACCATCCTAATGGGTATGGTTTCTTGTCAGGTGTAGTTGTTAATCCCAATTTCTTTAAAATTTCTTTGGAAATTAGATTTACTTGTGAGCCACTATCAAACAAAGTATCAATCTTTTGATTTTTGGAAACAACTCGAATATGGAAAATCTCATGTCTTTTTCTCTCATTTTCTTCATCAATAACAAATTGAGCAGAACTACTAGTAGATGTTTCAGAATTATTACCTTTTATACCTGTGGCTATAATAGTTGTTTCATCTCCTGAGTCTGACCCCAAATCTTTTTGAATAGTTGCAGTAGTCTTCTTCTTCTTGCCCTCAGACTTCTTAGGTCTCAGTTCTGGATGCAGAATCCATAGTGCTCATCATCATGCCCATCCTTTTTACAGTGAGTGTATGAAGCTTTGCTTTTCTGTGTAGTGTTAGCCTTCCTTGCTTTCCATTTCTACTTTCTTTTCTCCTTGCTCTTGCTTGCAGTGGGTTGGGATGGTCCCCTAACTTCTGAATTTCCATTCTTTCCTCTAGCTTCTAGATGAGTAGCTTGTACAAATACCTCATCTATACTAGTGGGATTAAACATGAGGATGGTATTCCTCATGTAGCTATGTAGACCACCAATGTACTTCAAAAGAGTCTCTGGTGAGTCTAATGAGATACCCAACATCAATGCTCTCTTTCTAAATTCTTGAGTATACCCTTGCACACTTTGCCCTTTCAATTGTCGAAAAGTTTGCCAACTCATCATGGCTTGTTGCATGTAGGCCAATCGATAGAACTGATTTTTAATTGCAGAAACAAAGTCACTCCAGACAGAGATGGTCTTACCATGTCTTTTCATGTCAGCTAGGGTTCTTCCTTCCCACCAAACCAAGGCAGTGCCTCCTAGGCGTAAGCTTTCCAGCTGAATCTTACTCTTTTCTGAGTCTATGTTCTGTACTCTGCAATACACATCAATTTGTCTAATCCAATTGTCCAACTTTTCATCATTTAGCTCTCCATCATATATAGGCAGATCAAATTTAACATCTAACTTGATCAAAGATGCTTTCTTATTATGCACAGGGCTATTAGGAGGTGTGAGAAAGCTTTCCTCTTTCCCTTTTCCTTTGGAGTGGTCATGGAAGTGAGACTCATCTTCTTCGTTATCTTGTTTATAACCTGAGGAGTCTTCAACCTTGTGATTTCTAAACTCTATACCTTTCTTCTACCATAGACTTTATAGCTAGGAAACTTTCTATGAATTGACGGTCTGGCCCCATAGAACCTTCCTCTGAAATTGTCTTCCGAGGATAGACTCTCCCAATATCAGGATTAGTTTCCACCAACTCTCCTTCTCCTAATTTGAGCTTTGATCTAGTGAGCATTCAACAGCTAAACCAACACAAGTTTGTCTAACCTTACAGCCTAAATCTCTGATACCACTTGATATGATAATCACCTATGAGTGACCTCAGTTAAAGATTTATTGAATAAAGGTATTACAGACTCATGTGCTGGTGTGTGTGTCTATGTTATTTAAGCAACGGATCGATCAGAATGCTAATACACAGACATTTAACTAGAAAGATAGCAGAGAAATACAGTAAGCAAAAACAAAACGCAAGAAGTTAATAAGGAGTTCACCCTATTCTCCAGGGCTACATCTCCGGTCCAGCTCTCGGTGGTGGCCTTATTTTATTGTGTGTTAAGCAAAGAATTACAATGCAGAAGCTCAATATGAGTCACCTGAAACAGATTTTGCTTGGTAGGATGGTTCTTGGATTCCCCAAGCCACTGGAGTGCACAGACTCGTTCACCTACCAGCTCTGTGACCTTTTGGTCTACAATGGAGAGAGCCCAATGTGGTGCTTAGTCCGACAGATCCTCTCTGGGATGGCTTGGATCTCTCAAGCCTCTGGTGCTCGACACTACCTTTGGTCAGCTTGGCCCTCTCTCTTCTTCTCCTTTTGCTTCACTGTCTTTTTCTTTGTGTTCCCCCTCTATCTCAATCTGACTAACTCCGACTCCGACTGTGTATTCTGTCTTTATTCATGGCTTTTAAGCCATTCGTTCCCAAGACTATTCGGTTCCTCTTCCGCCTCCATTGAATCACCTTCTGCAGCTACACTAGGAGTTCCCTGTTCGGCGTCATCATCAACACTTAGGGAGTGGCCACATGTCCTCCTCTAAATGGCGTCAGCCTACTTCGTCGGTTCATTTCTTCAGTTACATCATGGATGAAGTCTTCCTCCACCGTGGCATTCAAAATAGACTTCAAATCTTTACAAATGTGGCTTAACCCTTTTTCGATTCCGCTTACCCCCATCGGGCACGATCTCAGCCCTCCAATCTGGGTCCCTCAGATCCAACGCCATACGCACGTTTCGAGCCGTTGACTTGCTCGATCGATAGCGCACGATCAATGGTGGATTTCTCTCACCTCCACTTGCCACACATCGATCGTTGAGTGGGATCACTCCACTTTCCTCCAAAACTGCTTACCATTTGAGGGTGTCCCGATCAATACTGCCGATTTCCAGAGCACGGATCCCGCCTTTGTCCTTTCAGCGCTTTTCACTTTTCGCTTGTGGTTCTCTGGTTCACCCACGCGACTGAGTGCTCAGGCTTCTCCATTTCGGACCTGTTCGCCCAACTAGGTGCTAATCGTGCATCAAAAATAACCTCCTTTTCCCGATCCGGGGCTCCCAGGGGCTAATTTGGCCTCCCGCGTAGTCTCCATGGGCATCGTTCAGCGCGCTTTGACCGAGGTCCTCGTCGTTCCACGCTGGCTGCCATTGCCACTGGTTTAGGGTATTTTGATCGCTATTTTGGAATTCTTTGATGTTTGTCCAACCTTATACAGTCATGGTATTTCTGACAGTTCTTTATGGATCCAATTCAGATCAACCATTCTTCTCTAAATCTAATGTGTCCAATTTAGATATGTTTTTTTCATTTATGTTGCTTTGCTCCAATGGGGGTGTTACTATTTTATATCTTTCTCTTGTATTTATGATTTTTGTGGTCTTCTGTGTGGATCCCTTCTCTTTGTTAACCAGGATACATAAATGAAAATATTGTTGTTGCGATTTCATGTTCTAGGTGTTTATATCAATATTCTTGACATTTATAGTATTAATACATTCATGTATTGATATCAATGTATTTATGGCCTGAATTCTATTTACTGTTTATAATGTAGTGATATAAATGTGTTATTATTAATGTAGTCATGGTTTATCATTATCGCATTCATCAAAATATATATATCGCTGACATATATCCTTTGAAATATAACAATTCTGACTATTCAGAAATGATATGATAAAGAATTATTTGAGAAAAAATACATATACCGACAATGGCAATTTTTAAAGAAGTGTTCATTCACATAAGGAAATAGGACAAAAGAAATGATAGAAGTATTGCATGCATTCGAATCCTTCTGATGTGAGCAACACTTCGATTCCACTTTCCTATTTGAGAAAACCTCCAGAAGATGCAAAAGTGCAAGTCTTGAAAAAGCTTCTTGGTTTGCAATGTGGTTCTTATATTGGTTTTGGTTTAGATCACTATCAAACTAATCTATTCTGACTCTTCTATAGGAAATATTAATATTGGCACAAGCATCTTAAACAACAGAGTAACATTTACTTCATTTTCAAGAACATGAGATTCGCTTCACAAATTTGAAGCATGTGGAATGGGTCTATGACAATGTCTTTATCCTACAACTAAAAAATATATAAATATTCTTATCTAAGCTGGGTGATTTATAAACAATGCGATCTTTGATTATTCTTAAAAGAGAAATAAGCATATAGATGGCTTACTTATCAAATAGAAATATGCATTCATATAATGCTAAAATGGATGGAATTGTTGAACAGTATTTCCTCCTGGATCAGATAGAGAGAGGATGGCGCGCACGCGTAAAGGGTTAGGCTAAGGGTTTTTTCTCGCTGTCGACTGCAGTTCGTCGCGGCTAGGGTTTGACATTCTTTCTCGATCGGTTACCGCCGCGGTCACAGCCCTGGGACATTACTGCAGCAGCATCTCCATCGGATTCTCCACCAGTCGTTTTCGGTCGCCGCTCAAGAGACAGTTATGGCTGACATGGAGCTAGAAGCGGTGGATTACTCGGCGGATCCTTCGCCGGACAAGTCAATTTTCGGAAACCCTAGCTTCGCCTCTCGCTCACAATTTGCACCGTCCTCATCTTCAACTGCTCCGGATCTGCCGCAGCACCCGCCCTCCATCTCGCTTGCCGCTCATCGAACCATTCCAACCTCTGCAGGCACTTACCCTATCGAATCTCCGCCTTTTGAGGTCCCCCCGCTCTCGCCGGGCTCACTGCATTTCTTGGCTACCCATACGCCTCCTTCGCCCTCTTTTGATCCGCTGGCCCCTCCCCTCCTTTCGGTGCCCTCCCCCCCGCCGTCGGTTCCCCCTGCATCTCATCCCTCTGTTTCGGGAGTCCGTCCCTCTGGATGCTTTGAAACACCTGCTGTCATTGCTCGCCCTGCAAAACCCCCATCCCTGGATGGCATTACAAATCCTCTGGTAGACCATCCGTCGGCTCCCCGCACCTGCAAAAAGAAGGCCAAGTGTGTTAGGGCTACAGCCAGGGACATCTCCATCAAATTCGACGAATCGAAGCCTCTCGGTGAATACATGGACATTGCGAACACTGTGTTGGTAGGGCACGTCAGGGGAAGGACATACTCGGTGAAGCGGCTTAAGCAATGGGTACAGGAGATCTGGGGTGGAGTTCTTTTCGATCTACCTGTGGTCCATGTCCTCCCCAGAGGATGGTTTTCCCTTCAATTCTCCAAGGAAAGTCAAACTAATTTGGTTTTGGGCAGATACTGGCATATTGAAATGGCCCCGGTCCTCCTCAAGCGCTGGAGCCCCCTCTTCGATCCAGAACGGGAACAGCTCGGAGCCGGACCAATTTGGGTTCGCCTACCAGGACTACCATTACCGTTTTGGGCAGAAGAAGTTTTCATTAGGATTGGAAATGCCCTGGGGACGTATCTGGACTACGATCGCACATATGTTGAATCTGGGAACCGAACACTTGCGCGGATTCTGGTCCACCTAGACACCCGTGAAGGACTTGAGGAACAGATCACTCTACAGTGGGGGAGGTGTATCAGAGTGCAGTTATTGGACTATGAAGGAGTTCCCTTCCGATGCAGACGATGCCACAAAGTGGGACACCTTGCGAAGGACTGCCCACTCAACAAGAAAGCAGAAGATACTCCGAGAGGAACCCCGGCTCCTACCAGGACAGCATCCCCCATTACCTCTCGTCCTCCCTCTGCGGGCCCGCCCCCACCGACTTCATCTCCCGCGGTCGATCCAGGACTTCGGCGGCCCTCTCCACCAAAGACCAGGGCACGCTCGGCAGCAGAAGCGGGTACGATCTCGGGTTCTCTTAACCCATCCTTGCTTTCTTCTTTTGATGTTATGCATGATATTGGATCCTCCTCACAGACTTCCATGATTCACTGCGCATTAACATCTTCCCCACTTATCTGCAACACTGATCCCATCATATCCACATCCTCCCCCGCGGCTAGTTCCTCCCCGCTCCCCTTGGAGTCCTCCCCACCTCATTCATATTTTCTCCGGTCAAGGAATCCTGCCAAAGAGCCAACAGACAGACATTCGGGATTGGGCATTGTGATACCTGAGGGGGGTTCTTTGAATACCAGAGGGAGAAAATCCCATCTCTCAAAGGCTATAAAACAAGCCGGGGCAGAGGTTGTTTCTGGCCGGCAATCGACCATTGACGGGGTCCTTAGAGCAGGACACACCCCGAGAGGTGTTCCCCCATGAAGTGCCTATCCTTTAACTGCAGAGGACTGGCTAGTTCCTCCAAGAAACTAGCCATGAAGCGGCTCATTGAATCTGAACCTATCGATATCATCATGCTCCAAGAGACCCTCTGTTCTGCAGACCAGATAACTCGGGCCATGCAAGCCTTGACCCCTGGCTGGAGCTACTCTGCCATTGATGCCGTTGGACGATCTGGAGGTATGGCCATTGGTATCAACCCTCGTTCCATTAAGATGGACTCGACCTGGGGAGGAGCGGGGTTCATTGGGCTTGACATTTTCTCTGCTGAACTCGGCATGAATCTCAGAGTTGTCAATGTATATGCTCCCTGCTCCCAGAGAGAATCGTTCTGGCAGCATCTACTACACCTCTCTATGATGAATGAAGACCGGGTTATCATTGGAGGAGACCTTAATTTCTCTCTGGGTTTCAGGGAGTCATGGGGTTCGGATGCTCAATTTGACCCCATTACTGATTATATGACCAATCTGCTTGAGCAAACAAATTTTATGGATATACCCATGCAGCGACTTCTCCCTACATGGAGGAATCGGCGGGTTGGGGATGCTGCACTTGCTCGCAGACTTGACAGATTTCTTATGAAGGGGACTCTCCAACAGCGCTTGCATCTCTTCAGACAATGGGTTGGCTCGGGGGGATTATCGGATCACACTCCTATATACCTGGAGATTCAGGGTCCTTTCAAGAAACCTAAGGCACCTTTCAAATTTAATCATACCTGGCTGAAGGATCCATCATATGTCAAGATGATATCGGATTACTGGTCCTCTCACCCTATCAATGACACAGAATCCCTCGCCAAAGGGTTCTGCAGGAATCTCTCTGAAATAAAACATATATCAATTATGTGGGCAAAGGAGAAACAGGACCGTGATTCGGCTCAGCTTACCCAAATTGAAGCTGAATTAAGCTCTCTCACCGACGAAAGAGGATTGGGATTCATAACAGCTGCAGACAAATGCAGGCTAATTGATTTGGAGAATCAAAAAGCAAAGATCCTCAAAGAGAGAGAGGAATCCATTAGACTAAGGAGTAGGGCTTTATGGATCCAAGCTGGGGATGAAAACACGAAGTTCTTTCATAACTTTGCAAAGTGCAGGAAAGTTTCAAATACTATCTGGAAGCTCCCCTCCCCGGATGGCGATATCGCAGATAATTTTAACAAGCTCGCTCACCTGGGCACCACTCATTTCAGGAATCTATACAAGTGCCCTCGGGAAGTTAACCTACTTGATATCATTAATGTGGCAAATCACTTCCCGAGATTCGTGGAGGAAGAAGATGTGGAGGCTCTTAATGACCCGGTCTCGGCAGAGGAACTGGAAGGAGTGCTGAAATGGTTCAAAAAAGACAAGAGCCCTGGCCCGGATGGATGGACCATTGAATTTTACTTAGCCTTCTTTGATGTACTGGGACAGGATCTGCTGGGGGTGGTCGAGGAGAGCAGGACTACGGGTTCTATCTATCATGCCATCAATTCTACTTTCATTGCACTAATCCCTAAATCGGATTCCCCGGCATCCTTCGATGACTACAGGCCCATCTCCTTGTGTAACTGCCTCTATAAAATCATATCTAAGACCATTGCAAACCGTCTTAGACCTATCCTCTCCCGATCCATTGCCCCGCAGCAATTTGCTTTCCTTGAATCTAGGCAGATTCACGAGGCCATTGGACTCGCCCAAGAAGCTATGCACTCCATCTGGTCTAGGCATCTGAAAGCCATTCTTCTCAAAATAGACCTCTCAAAAGCCTTCGACCGAGTCAGCTGGCTCTATATAAAAATGATTCTCATCCACCTGGGCTTTCCTCACGCCTTCATCACTTGGATCATGGCCTGTATATCCTCCCCTTCCTTCAGTATCCTCATTAATGGCTCGGCCTCCCCTTTTTTCCACTCTGAAAGGGGTTTGAGACAGGGCTGCCCCCTATCACCCCTTCTCTTCCTCTTGGTCATGGAAGGTCTCAGCCGCCTCATGGATTCTGCTAAACGGGCTGGAGATGTAGGGGGCCTCCGCATATCCGACCTATGCACTCTCACACATCTGCTCTTTGTGGACGATGTTCTTATTCTACTTGATGGCAGTGTTCGAGACTCTCGGACCTTCTCAAAGATCCTGCATCTTTTCTCTGCAGCTACAGGTATGCTGCCAAATCAGTTGAAATCTACCATCACTTGCGCTCGTACTTCAGTACAGGAATCCCGGATAGCCCTTCAGGTATTCCCCTACACTGTCCACCCTCTGGATAGAGGTCTCAAATACCTGGGGTTCAATCTGAAGCCTACTTGCCAAAGGATAGCAGATTGGGTCTGGTTGGTTGCCAAACTGGAAAAAAGACTTACAGGCTGGAGCTTCAGATATCTCTCTAGGGCTGGCAGATTGGTGCTCATTAAATCTGTGTTAGAGGCTACCCCGGTCTTCTGGATGGCACTAGCGTGGATACCGAGGAATATCCTAGGGCGACTACAGCAGTTGTGCAATCGATACCTCTGGAATGGGAGTCAGGATAAAAGAATCTTTGCATGGATTAGCTGGAAGAAAATTTCTCTGCCCAAAAAATGGGGTGGATGGGGCCTCAAAGACCTTCCTGATTTCGCCATGGCACTAGCTGCCAAGATGGGATGGACCTTACTAACCAGCCAAAGCCTATGGACACAGGTATCCTATCACAAATATATATGGCCCCAGAATATTCTGGATTGGGCTCGATTACCAACTTGGTCATCGAAGGGGTGCTCATCAGTCTGGAAGGCCTTGATTCATTCCCTTCCCCTCATTCGAGATAATCTTGTATGGCGAATCAATGATGGCTTGACGGGCAGGATTGGCCTGGATCCATGGATCAACTGTGGGGGCAGACACATCCTCAACCGGGATCTTATTACACATCTACATAACCGAGACATTCGGCATTTTGCTCATATCGCCGATCAGCTTCGCACAGACATATTCTCCCAAGCATGGAAATCGGCCCAGCAACTGGATCTCCCACTACAATGGCATCAGGAATGGAATCACTATATTGCTGCATTATCGGAATCCCACATTCGCATCAAACAAGGTCCGGACGAACTCATTTGGTGCATTGCGGATCATGGTTTATACGCTCCAAAGTATGGGTACAGAGCACTCATCTCCCACAGAATACCTGATCCAATACATTCGTGGTGGCATATCATTTGGAAGCTTAAGGCACCACCTCGCTCCAGACTATTTTTCTGGTGTGCCCTCAAAGGTATCGTCCCCACAGGCGAATATCTTACCCGCAGATCCATCTATGGACCTTCCTGGTGTATATTCTGTAAGGCCGCATCAGAGAACTCGGATCACATATTTCTACTCTGCCCTGCTGTCCACACCCTATGGACCAACATTCGCACTCAATTGGGCATTGCAGGGAACTGGACTGGGGATGATCTATTGGGTGCTTGGACCGCATGGACACTCAGTCACCCGGGCTCCAAACTTCTAAATCTCCCCCTCGTAGCAACTTGGTATACCTGGCTTGCGCGGAATCGTGCTATTTTCAAGGATCTCACTGTATCTTGGAACCGGGTTGAAGCCACCATCATCGCTGCGTACCAAGAACTACCCGACCCGCCTCCACCTCGACCCAGAACCATTCAGCCCATGCCCAATATAGACAAATCGACCCCGTGGGCTTTTTTCGACGGGGCAGCAAACCAAGCGGGGTGTGGAGGGGGTTTCGTGCTGCATATAAATGAAAATCACAGATACCATGTAACAATGGGATTCGGAAGAGGATCAAATAATTATGCTGAGCTTTCTGCCATCCGGAATCTATTGCATTTTGCTTTAACACATCAGCATTCAAATATCAACATTTTTGGGGATTCAATGGTGGTCGTTAACTGGATCAATAATGTCACTACATGTCATACACACACACTCAGCAATATATTACATGATGCTCTCACTCTCAAAGCAGCTTTTAATCATTTCTCTTGTTTACACATTTACAGAGAACATAACAGCGAGGCTGACAAATTATCCAAAGAGGCCTCGACACTTCCCAGAGGCGAATGGCTAATTGTGGAGCAGAATGGAACCGAAGAACACAGATTTTACCACAGGCCATACATAGATCAGAGAGAACAGAGGGACAACAGTCCCGATAGCTGACAGTAATGGATAGTATTTTTGACATGATGGAACTGTATATAACTATGGCTATTTTGTATGGAAAAGGATCCTTTTGTGGACGCGAATAGGCTTGAACAGCCAGACTAATGTATGTACCCAGCACAATTTTGTAATACTCTCTGATACAACACCCTGTGAGGTGAATTTTGTATGATCAACACAGCAATGCCAAGGCATCTACTATATGTAATTTTCTAATATTAATGAAAATTACTGATTTTTCCAGTGGAAAAAAAAAAATGGTTACTTTGTTTAAGAAATTAGACAAAGTAGTTATAAAAACAATATCGCATTCATCAATCCTCTGAAATATACATATACATATATACATATATATATATATAGCTGACATATATCCTCTAAAATATAACAATTCTCAATCTTCAGAAATGATATGATAAAGTAGTATTTGAGAAAAAATACATATATCAACAATAGCAATTTTTAAACAAGTGTTCATTCACATAAGGAAATAAGACAAAAATAGTGATAGAAGTATCGCATGCATTTGAATCCTTCCGATGTGAACAACACTTTGATTCCACTTTGCTATTTGAGAAAAACCTCCAAAAGATGCAAAAGTGCAAGTCTTGAAAAAGATTCTTGATAAAAAATCTGAAACCTTGATACAGTTTTTCATAAAGAAAATATTTAGAAGTAAAGCATATAGATGGCTTACTTATCAAATAGAAAGATGCATTCATATAATGGTTACTTTGTTTAAGAAATTAAACAAAGTAGTTATAAAAACATTATCGCATTCATCAATATATATATATATATATATATATATATATATATATATATATATATATATATATATATATATATATAGATATATATATATATATATATAGATATATATATATATATATATATATATATATATATATATAGATAGATAGATAGATAGATATATCCCTGACATATATCCTCTAAAATAAAACAATTCTCAATCTTCGGAAATGATATGATAAAGAATTATTTGAGTAAAAATACATATATCAACAATATAACTTTTTAAACAAGTGTTCATTCACATAAGGAAATAAGAAAAAAACAACGATAGAAGTAGCGCATGCATTTGAATCCTTCCGGTGTGAACAACACTTCGATTCCACTTTGCTATTTGAGAAAAACCTCCAAAATATGAAAAAGTGAAAGTCTTGAAAAAGCTTCTTGATAAAAATGTGAAACCTTGATGCAGTCTTTGATAAAAAAAAAAAAATTTAGAAGTACAATAATGAACCTTCCCAAGTCAAAATTTTATACAATTGAGGACCCTTTCTAAATACATGAAAGGGTCTTAAACAATAAAAATAAAAACTACTATCAACAAAAATCGCTATAAGGTGTTCAAACTGTGACGTGAAAATGTGGGATTTGGTATAAAATTAGCAGTGCAATGGCGGTTGACATGATTCATTGAATCAGCTTCTTCTCTTGTGCTTGCAGCTCGCAGATTGCCAGCATTGGCTAGATTTTTGGAGGTTGGCTCATCCTATAATGTATTTGGGCTGTGCAGGTGGCATCGGAGAGTTCGGGAACCATGCAGTTGACCGCGTCAGACAGGAATTTCATGGCCATCTGCTGGCTATGAGGCTTGACTAGAAGAAACCAGAATGCATCCCATGTCAAGTTTTGAACTTCTCCGATCTATTTTTCTCTGCTTGCCAGCTCTTGTCTCCATTGATGTTCCAGTTCCTTTTCTTTCAGGAGTTTGCCTGGAGAGCAATTGGAAATCAAATTAGACATATATAAACTGTTATTTACTAATTCGATTACAACATTCATTGTAGCTCTGGCTCTAGAAGTTTCCCTTTCGGCTTTCATTAGCTGAGATTCCCATTCCGAAAATAGGATTTCCTTGTGCGATTCTTGTATTTTTGGCAGATTTGCAGCCATTCCTTCCTCTAAATTTTGCCAAGAGAGAAAGTTTGTTATTTTTTCATCTGCTTTCTCCACTTCCAATCTCCTGTCAACTGCCTTGTCAATCAATGATGCAGAGATGTCACACAACGGGTCGGCCAATGATATATTATGGGAAAGGATGTTCAATTGTCAGGACAAGGCTTTGGTTATCTCCAAGGCTTCTTTTTTGAATTCAGTAACCTGTGGATAACCCTTGTATTTTTCTATCTGTAATTGTAGTTGTGAAATTTGATCATCCTTGGCCTTCTTTTCTTGCTCAATCGCTATCTGAAGGCTGCTTAGTTCTTGAGACAACTTCTGTTGTTTCTGGAGAGCCTGCTTATCAATTTTGTGTTTCTCCAGATTCAACTGTTCTTTAAGTTGCTCATTTTGTTGCCTTTGTTCTGCTAGCTGCTATTCTAGTTGATTAATCTTTTGTTGTTCTTCTGCTAATTGCATCTCAAGCTCAGTGATCCTTTGATCTTTATCCCTGATTAGTTGACTGACCTCTGAGGCTTTGTCCATTGTTGCTGCTGTGTAAGCCCCTGCATACTGAGATAATTTTGTTAAATCCTCAGAAGGATTGACTTCTGACTTCCATACCACATTCATGATTTTGTCTTGAGGAGTTAAAAGAGGTGCTTGATCAGTTTTCCTCTTTTTCCTCTGTCTTTTAACTACAACCCTGTGCTTTGGACTGTAGAATACATCAAGGGGTGGTATTTCCTCTATTTTTAGTACAATCCCTTCTGTGGGATTTTTGGGAATGATTTCTATATCCTGCTACATTTTGGGTGGGCCGCTTGTCCCTTCAATTGGAACACTAATAACCTCAGACTATTGTGCTGTGGGCGGTTTTGGTGTAGTGAGGTTTTGGGAGTCCTTTGGGTTTTTTATGATTAGATCGAATTGCTCCCATTCCTTGATTAAAGTTGGATCAATATTTATATCAGTATGAAGGAGCTCAGTAGTTCCTTTCTTTGTCCTCTGCCTTTCAGGGCTCTTCTACTTTTTAGGAATCTTCTGGGTAGTTTTTCCTTCACTTTTCCCTTCATGTTGCAGCATAGGGGTGGTATTTAATAAGTGCATCGGTAGAGTTTCCAACCTCCTTGTTCTGAACTTTAGAAATGCTTCTACTCCCTCTGCTCCCAATTTGATTTTTGCAAGTTGTTTTACTTGAGAAAATAAGTCAGTTGAGGTGAACAAATCATCATAATCATCCTTCTCATGTTCAAACATGGAAATTTTGACATGAGAGTTGAAGTTATAGGATATTGCTTTTGAATCATATTGCCTCTTTGGAACGGTTGCTAACTTTAGCGCTTTTATTTTCTCTGCTTCTTTCTCTGCATGTTTGAATTCATGCAGTGTGAAGTACCACATGGGGGGGGGGGGGGGGGGGGGGAATGAAGGCCACATTTGCTTTCTAGACTCCTTTAGGTTTCTGGAAATCCCTACTTCTGTGATTTGATAAGCTATTTCCTTGGAAAATAGTTTATCGGGAACGTATAAGGGGAGAACATGTGGAGCATCAATGCTTCCAAAAAGTCTAATGTAGGTGAAGTTTTCTTCATGAAACCAATTTCTAATTGATGTTAAGTCAACAGTGGCTTCATCAGATAACTGAGGAGCGGGTTTATTGAATATAGCATAATGAACAGGCAAAACAAAACCATGACAGATTCTATAAAGATGGTTTTTATAATGGGTTTTCCACAATTCCTTATGATAGATGTGAATGGGGTTTGGGTCTTGTGGAGTCCATTTCCAACCTAGAATGGGGTAATCGGAATTGAAACAGATAGTGTCCATAATGTAGGCACTCATATAAAATGGGGGTATTACCCAGGTAGTCACGAACCTGTTTCTTCTATAATTGAGGATATGGTTGGCCATTTTATCAGACAAAATGGTTTCCCAATCCATGATATACGAATTAACCGCTGCCTCCATTAAAGGAACCATTTCAATTGAAAACCTAGCGGAATTGGAGACTCCAAAGAGTCTACACATCATAACACCAGCATAGCAGTAAGGAGATGCTAAGGAGTCAAAGGAATATATACCTGATGATTCATGCTTGTATTTGTTTGGGTAATGCCTCCACTTCCTGATAGGATTCGATTCCATGTCATTTTCTTTGGAAAAGGCTCCAACAAATGCCTTGTTGTAATGCTTCTACGGTTCTACCAAATGGTACATATTTTTGATATCTTTTGCTCTGAATGACCCGAACATCCTTCCATCAGCCGTAAAGAATGCTCTGTCTATAATGTTGATACTCTCGATTAACCATCTAACTAAGTCATTGTAGGGTAATGTTCTGGCGTAGGCAGCTATTCTGTGGAGAAAAGAGCTAGCCAAATCCTTGAGAGTATTCTCTGATTTCTGAGTGGAGTCGGTTGTTCTGTTTTCTTCTTCAATTTCTTCTGGATCTTCAGCTTCCAATAAATTGTATATGCTTTCCCAAGAATATTTTCCCAAGCCGACGTAGGTAGTATCACCTATCAAGACATTCTTTACTGGTTCCTCTTTGGTTAAGACTGGAACCTTTACTTTCTTTGATTTCTTCGACATTTCTGCTGAATTGATGAATTCAAACTTACTCTGCAAAAGAAACAGATGACCAAAACAGAGGAGAAAATCCATTCCAAGATAATGCACAATACACAAGATTAACAGCAATTAAGCACAATAAGTGATATGAATTTGATATATTATGTTACCACAGATGAAATCCTCAAAGGATTCAACCATAACTGCTTTATTAATGATTTCGGCAACTACCAATCGTGATCATTAAATGCCATAATGATATGTCGCATTGCACATATTAATAACGGTTCTTTAAAGTAAATATCATGACTTTCCCGATGAGCGATTAGCAATAATCGCATATGGCAGATCGATAGGCCCAACTTTATGCTTTAGCCATTTCCTTGGTATGGCTCTAATTGCGATAAAGAGTGAGTTGTCATAGGGAGGCGGGATAATGTTTAAGAAATCAATAAATCATTTATTTCTCATTTACTAATGATTTATGCTCTTAAAACCTGCTAGCGTTCGTTTAACCGTCCTATTTCCACTTTATTGAAAAGCGTGCCTTTATTTATCGTGATGAAATTGCATCGGCGGATCTCAAATGGGCATTCATTATTTGTCGCATCGGTGGAGTTGTATGACCCCATGGAATGTTTCTTTATGAAATTTGCGATATGCGCTTTCCGATTGTGTTATCGCATTAGGGAATGCCAAAGGAAATGTTAAGTCCATCTTTTAGCCAAAGGATGTGTGCGATGCGATATGTTTCATTTATAGTTTATCTTATGATAAGGTTTTTGTTTCGCGTTTACATTGGATCGAACCTCATCATAAGGATTTTCATGTATCATATGGATTTTTTGCAAAATGCGATTGTTATTGAAGTTATCCTAAAAGCAAAAAGACTTATTATTTATTTAACTATTGATTTTAGCTAAGTTTCTTAGAAAAGGGACCCATTTCTTGTTAAAATTTTATATAAAAATTTTGAAATGGGGAGGGTTGTTGTATAGCACAACAGGTTTCTAATATTTTTCCCTTGGGTTTATTAATTCCCAATGGTTTATAATATCAAATTATTGGTTTTCTTCATTCTTCAACTTTTTAATATTAATAATTCCTTGGGTTTATAATCCCTTGAGGTTTTATTGTTAATCCCTTGGGTTTATTATTCATTTGGGTTTATTATATCAATCCCTTGGGTTCATTATTCCCTTGGGTTTATATTATTAGTCCCTTTTGTTTAATAATATTGCCTTAGGTTCATAATCGCTTGGGGTTTTAGTATTAATCCCTTGGGTTTATAATATCAATTGCTTGGGTTTATTATTCGCGAGTCAAACATGGTTTATTATAATGTTGACCATGGCCCAACATGGAATTGTGATAGGAATTGTCTCAATATGTAAATCAATGATGGTCGATCATGTTTATTTTAATGTTTATAATATTAGTCCCTTGGATTTAATATTATTCCCTTGGGTTCATAATCCCTTGGGGTCTTAGTATTGATCGCTTCGCTTTATTATTCCTTTAGGTTTCTCATATTAATCCCAAGGGTTTATTATTCCCTTAGGTTTATAATATCAATCATGGTAAACCATGGTTGATTCTTGCATTCTGACAATGATTGTCTCACCATCAAACTAAATCATGTTTATTTTGATGTTTGTAGTATTTACATTTGGGTTTACCATTGTTGGGTTTATAGTATTAGGCCCTTTGGTTTAATATTATTCCATTGGGTTCATAATCCCTTGGGCTTTTAGTATTAATCCCTTGGGTTTATTGTTCATTGGGGTTTTAGTATTAATCCCTTGGGTTTATTGTTCATTTGGGTTTATAATATCAATCCCTTGGGTTCATTATTCCATTTGGTTTATAATATCAATCATTGTAAACCATTTCCGATCATAGCCAAACGTGGTCAATCATGGTTGAATGTCGCATTGTGACAAGAATTGTCTCACCATCAAAATAAACCATGTTTATTTTAGTGTTTGTAGTATTTATATTTGGGTTTAGCAATGTTGGGTTTATAATATTAGTCCCATGCTTCAATTTTTTTGGGTCTATAGTATTAGGCCCTTCGGTTTAATATTATTCCATTGGGTTCATAATCCCTTGGGCTTTTAGTATTAATCCCTTGGGTTTATTGTTCATTAGGGTTTTAGTATTAATCCCTTGGGTTTATTGTTCATTTGGGTTTATAATATCAATCCTTGGGTTCATTATTGCGTTTGGTTTATAATATCAATCATTGTAAACCATTGTCAATCATAACCAAACATGGTCAATCATGGTTGAATGTCACATTGTGACAAGAATTGTCTCACGATCAAAATAAACCATGTTTATTTTAGTGTTTGTGGTATTTATATTTTGGTTACCAATGTTGGTTTTATAATATTAGTCACTTGGTTGAATGTCACATTTTGACAAAGATTGACTCACCATGAAAATAAACTATCTTTATTTTAGTGTTTGTAGTGTTATATTTGGGTTTAACAATGTTGGGTTTATAAGATTAGTCCCATGGGTTTAATATTATTTCCTTGGGTTCATAAACCCTTGGGGTTTTAGTATTGATCCCTTTGTTTATTATTCCTTTAGGTTTATAATATCAATCCCTTGGGTTTATTATTCCCTTTGGTTTATAATATCAATCGTGGTAAACCATTGTCAATCATAGCCAACCATTGTTCAATGTCACATTGCGACAACGATTGTCTCGCCATGAAAATAAATAATAATCCCTTGGGTTTATTATTCCTTTGGGTTTATTATATCAATACCTTGGGTTTATAATCCCTTGGGATTTTAGTATTAATCCCTTGGGTTTATTGTTCATTGGGGTTTTAGTATTAATCCCTTGGGTTTATTGTTCATTTGAGTTTATAATATTAATCCCTTGGGTTCATTATTCCATTTGGTTTATAATATCAATCATTTTAAACCATTGCCAATCATAGCCAAACATGGTCAATCATGGTTGAATGTCGCATTGTGACAAGAATTGTCTCACCATCAAAATAAACGATGTTTATTTTAGTGTTTGTAGTATTTATATTTGGGTTTAGCAATGTTGGGTTTATAATATTAGTCCCATGCTTCAATGTTGTTGGGTCTATACTATTAGGGCCTTCGGTTTAATATTATTCCATTGGGTTCATAATCCCTTGGGTTTATTGTTCATTGGGGTTTTAGTATTAATCCCTTGGGTTTATTGTTCATTTGGGTTTATAATATCAATCCATTGGGTTCATTATTGCGTTTGGTTTATAATATCAATCATCGTAAACCATTGTCAATCATAGCCAAACATGGTCAATCATGGTTGAATGTTGCATTGTGACAAGAATTGTCTCACCATCAAAATAAACCATGTTTATTTTAGTGTTTGTAGTATTTATATTTGGGTTTACCAATGTTGGTTTTATAATATTAGTCCCTTGGTTGAATGTCGCATTTTGATAGAGATTGACTCACCATGAAAATAAACCATGTTTATTTTAGTGTTTGTAGTGTTTATATTTGGGTTTAACAATGTTGGGTTTATAATATTAGTCCCATGGGTTTAATACTATATATTTGGGTTCATAAACCTTTGGGGTTTTAGTATTGATCCCTTTGTTTATTATTCCTTTAGGTTTATAATATCAATCCCTTGGGTTTATTATTCCCTTCGGTTTATAATATTGATCATGGTAAACCATTGTCAATCATAGCCAACCATGGTTCAATGTCACATTGTGACAATGATTGTCTCACCATGAAAATAAATAATAATCCCTTGGGTTTATTATTCCTTTGGGTTTATTTTATCAATACATTGGGTTTATAATCCCTTGGGCTTTTAGTATTAATCCCTTGGGTTTATTGTTTATTGGGGTTTTAGTATTAATCCCTTGGGTTTATTGTTCATTTGAGTTTATGATATCAATCCCTTGGGTTCATTATGTCATTTGGTTTATAAGATCAATCATTGTAAACCATTGCCAATCATAGCCAAACATGGTCAATCATGGTTGAATGTTGCATTGTAACAATAATTGTCTCACGATCAAAATAAACGATTTTTATTTTAGTGTTCGTAGTATTTATATTTGGGTTTAGCAATGTTGGTTTTATAATATTAGTCCTATGCTTCAATGTTGTTGGGTCTATACTAGTAGGCCCTTCGGTTTTATATTATTCCATTCGGTTCATAATCCCTTGGGCTTTTAGTATTAATCCCTTGGGTTTATTGTTCATTTTGGTTTATAATATCAATCCCTTGGGTTCATTATTGCATTTGGTTTATAATATCAATCATTGTAAACCATTGTCAATCATAGTCAAACATGGTCAATCATGGTTGAATGTCACATAGTGACAAGAATTGTCTCACCATCAAAATAAACCATGTTTATTTTAGTGTTTGTAGTATTTATATTTGGGTTTACCAATGTTTCTTTTATAATATTAGTCCCTTGGTTGAACGTCGCATTTTGACAAAGATTGACTCACCATGAAAACAAACCATGTTTATTTTAGTGTTTGTAGTGTTTATATTTGGGTTTAACAATGTTGGGTTTATAATATTAGTCCCATGGGTTTAATATTATTTCCTTGGGTTCATAAACCCTTGGGGTCTTTTCCCACTTTTAATACTGTTAGCACGACTATCGAGGCATACCCCTCATCACAATCAGTAATCGACATTTTCCCATCTATATATATATATATATATATATACATTATATCGTTGATATGACAGGCCCACCACAGTCATGAAACGTAATACATAGGCTTTCAGGTTCAGCTTACCCATATTGCAATTGGCAATCATTTCTATTATAATCTCTTTATAATTGAAATATATAAAATGCACAATCATAAAAAGACTTTTCGACATGCCGGACCTAACGGGACTTACAACCATAATGAATATACCTTTCGGGTCCGGCCCGCGATTGCAAATAGGAATCATTAATCATTAAATGCACCAACATACGTATTCAACATTTTACGGAGCTGCCGGGCTGTTAAAACATAATGTAAATATGTTTCAGGTCCGGCTTACCCATATCACAATCGGCAATCATTGAATGCACCAACATACATATTCAGTGCCTTATGGACCCACCGGGTTTTTAAACATAACGTAAATATGTTTCGGGTCTGCCACCATTAATTGCAATTGGCAATCGTTATATATGTAGATACATATAACTGCGGACCCCCTGGGACTTTACAACAAAATATAAATGTGTTTTGGGTCTGCATTGCTCATCGCAATCGGGAATCGGTGATTCTTGTGGTAATAACCTGCCCGCTGCACTTTTGCGATTGCGATTTATTTGCATTAGTAATATATATATATATATATATATATATATATATATATATATATATATATATATATATATATATATATAAGGGTACCACTCCATATAACTTCTTATATTATGAGTTGATTTAATTCTTATCTATATTCAGTGCCTTACAGACCCGCCGGGCTTTTAAACATAACGTAAATATGTTTCAGGTCCACCACCATTAATTGCAATCATAAATATTTATATATTTACATGCATATAACTGCGGACCCACCAGGACTTTACAACAAAATATAAATGTGTTTCGGGTCCGCACTGCTCATCGAAATCGGGAATCAGTGATTTCCGTGGTAATAACCTGCCAACTGCACTTTTGCGATTACGATTTATTTGCATTAGTAATATATATCTATATATATATATATATATATATATATATATATATATATATATATATATATATATATATATATATATAAGGGGACCACTCCATATAACTTCTTATATTATGAGTTGATTTAATTCTTGCCTATATTATTATAATATTATAATCAAATATTATTATTATTATTATTGTTAATAATTTTTTTATAATTTTATATTATTATATTATTTTGATGATGATGATGATGGTTAACGTCCGCTGAGACCAAACATTGGTCTATCGGACCTAAAGAAACAAATTATTTATTTTGATTTAAGATTTTGTTCCTATGCTCAAAAAGCTTGGAGAGATGCATCCCGAGCTCACTATAATTTTGACATTGTAAAAGGCTAGGAAGGTTAGTATTGTAACAAAGATTGTGAAACTGAGATCTAATGTGGTTGTATGCGGGGCACTCTAAGAGGAAGTGGTTTTCATCCTCGATGTTCCTATTCTCACATATATGGCAAATCCTTTCCATCCATGGCATTTTAGGAACTACCCAATGACCTGTTTCACTATGGAGCTCATGAGAATTCATTCTAATATTTGCTATATTAATTTTCTTCTTTGAGCTAGTTAAAATAGAGAGATACTTTTGATCTTCTAGGGTGGGGTTGATGACCTTCTTATAATAACTTAATTTTCTTTTAGCCGCTAAATCTTTCTCACACCACATTTTTTCTTTGAACTTAGAAGTAACAATATCTTTAATGTTATATAATGCATCATTCTCATTGATCTCCAAATAGTTTAACAACCCCTTGTGTCTTTATGCCACACCCGATTGAGCCTTAGGTGGTTTTGGCTGGAATTTAAAGCTAGCTTAGGAAGTCTATGATCGTCTATGTTATTGAGTTTGTGCTTGTACAACAGAAACATAATGATAGCTAGGCCCTCAATAAGGGAAAGACCTGCTTCTATAAGGAGAATAGGATAGGGTGTATTACTTTTATTTTTCAGGTTATAAGTTATAAAACGCTTCTGGATTTCCTCAATCTTTCTCCATGATTCTCTAGAGATGCTGCAACCCCAAACCTCACAGCCGTATAAGATAACAGGAGTGACTAATGTTTCCAAGAGGAACTTCTTCTTATCCCACATTACGAGGTTTGTTGTTTTACAATTATTTTCAAGACCAAAATAAGCTTTCCACACCCCATTAATCCTTTTCTCAATGCTATGGTTCCAGTTGAGCTTGTGATGAATATCAATTCCTAAGTACTTGTAAGAATACACTTCCTCCAAGTTATTATTGTCATACATAAAATTAACATAAGTGTCCTTCTTGCATTTGATAATCATAACTTTTTTTTTATCAGTGTTAGCATTCATACCCATGGTAGAGCAGAAATCCTTAAGAAGCCTGAGTTGCTTATCAAGATCAAATGGGCACCATGCGAAAAGAACAATATCGTCAACATAGAGAAGAAGGATGATGACTATCCCAGCTAAGATCGTGCCATCACATCCTTCTTCCTCTAAACAGCCTTTGAGCTTATCGATGTAAATGCCAAATAGGGTAGGGTAGAGGGGGAAACCTTGTTTAACTCTGATGTTACACTTAATATCTTTCGACCACCCCTCATTGCCCTTTAGTTTGGCAATTACATTATCGTATAACCTTATAACGGCAGCTCTCAACTCGAGAGGAACCTTTAGCTCTTATAATCTATTCCAAAGGTTGTATCTAGGAACCGTATCGAAAGCCTTTCTAAAGTCCACAAAGCAACAAAATAAATTGGATTTATCATTCTGACATTCCTCCACAATGTTCCTAAGAATAACGAGGTGGTCTGTTGTTGAGTGATGCCTTCTGAAACCTTCTTGGCCTTTAGCTCGCTTACCTTCACTTTCAAGCCATATGATTAACTTCTTTTCCAAAATACTACCATATAACTTGGCTAAGAGAGGGTTGATCATAATTGTTCGATAATTAGAGGGCTTATTCGTATCCCCACTTTTAAAAATAGGGATAATGAGGCTCTTAGTCTGAGGTTTAGGAAACCCTTGCTTGACTGTTTGATTGAAAAGCTTGTGGATGTGGGGGATGAGGACAGGACCTCAAATTTTTAAGATTTCCGCATGGTAACCTTCAATGTCCTTAGCGTTCCCATTAGCGAGGCGATTAACCCAAAACTTAATGTCTTCTAAAGAGAAAACTTCTTTCGTTGTGAGTAGGGTTTCCAAATTATCCATGACAATTGGAGATTCATAAAGCTTTTTAAGATAGGAATTCCAATCGTGAAGAGCAATTTTATTATTATCTTTCGTCTTCCTAGTCAGAATCTTCCTCCAAAATTTCTTAGGAGCTACCTTAGAGAGGTGTAAGAGATTCTCCTATCTTTGATGAATGTACTGCCTCTTTTTCCTTTTAGTTGGGGTTTTGTATATTTTTATCTTGTCCATTTTAAGAGATTCATCAAGAACTTCCTTAATTGCTCTCCCCGTACTTTTACAATCTTTATCATACCATGGATTGGTCTTCCTATTTCTTTTATTATTTCAAACTTCAATTGAGAACTTGTTAATAGAATATGAGAGGGCAATAGTAAAATTATGATAGAGGTCTTCTATGTTGTCTATACTAGATAAAGGAATCAAATTAGATTTTAATTCATTTAGAAAGAGATCATTTTTATTTCTATCAAATATTAAGTTCTTTTGGCTGTAAGTATTATTTTCTGTGGGAACTCTATGCATGACAAATTTGAGAGTTATAAGTAAAGGCCTATGATCAGAGTCAGGTTCGTGGTCGTTTAAGATGTCAAAATTTATTATTTCGTTGTATAATGGGAGATCGGAAATAACGTAGTCTACCACGCTGCTACCAAGTCCATGGATGCAAGTCATCTTGCTGGAATTGGGCCACTTCTTTAGATTGTTGCAAATTATGAGATCCTGAGCACTACAAAGCTTGACTAGCTCTGACCCAAACAAATTTTCCTCAAGGTCTTCAGAGCTCCTTTTGTACCTACTAGCTAGAGTAGGGTCTTTGCCTAACCAAAGACGATTAGGGTTGGAATGATTGCTTAGAATAATAGCTTGGTTGTTTGAAGTTCGAGCATTAAAGTCACCTATTAATATAATGATAATCTAATATTATTATGAGCTATTTTTATTATTAATTAATATATATCAGGATTTTATATTATTATTGTAATATTTATATAATAATATATAGAAATAATCTCCTTGTTAATATTTATATAGTTATTAATAATACTAAATACTAATAATAATTAACCCTATGTATACAAACCCTAAGATAAATATTAAAAATATTAAAACCTAATAATAATAATATAATTATTATAATAATAATAATATAATCAATGTTATTATTATTATTATCAATATTATTATTATTATTATTATTATTATTATTATTATTATTATTATACAATATAATTGTTATTATTATTTTTATAATTTTATATTATTATATTATTTAAATAATATAATGATATTCTTATATTATTAATAATCATATATAGTTATTTATATAGTTATTAATAATCCTAAATACTGATAATAATTAACCCTATGTATACAAACACTAAGATAAATATTAAAAATACTAATATTATTATGAGTTTATACTAATATTAATATAATAATCATAAATATATAAGAATATAAGAATATAGTTGCTATTATTTGTATAGTTATTAATTATCATAAATAATAAATAATTGGTCTTTATTGTTGTTATTATAATAATATATTATAATAATATTGATTATATTATTTTTATTATAACAATTACATTTGTATATTATTATAATAATATAACAATAATAATATTATATTATTATTATATTATAATCTAATATTATTATGAGCTATTGTTATTATTAATTAATATATATTAGGAGTTTATATAATTATTATAATATTAACATAATATTTATATAGTTATTAATAATCCTAAATACCCATAAAAATTATAATGTGGTTGATATAAGCTTATCCGCGTATATCAACCACATTAGAAAATGTGGTTGATAGATATGCTTGATATACGCTTATTAGTGTATATCAACCATATTTACCTTGGTAAATATAGATGTGCTAGTATAGTAATTGATAATACACGATATTTCATTTTGCATTAAATGTTAATTACTCCACATTTTAATAAATAATATAATGATTGATAATATTATTTAGCAGTACATCCATATTTTACCAGCTCTAATATTATATTGAGCAGGTATATTTCAAAGAAACAGTGGGGGCAGCAGCCTCACACTGTGACATGTTAAATGAATTGTGGTACTTGTAGGTTACAGATTTATCAAATTTATAATGATTACAAAATAAGATTTAAATATGTTTTAGTCAAAAAAATAAAATAAAATAAATAATAAAATTAAAACAATATGAAAAAACTCATTATGAAAGACATTGCAAAACAGATCTCATTTTTTTTTGTCGACCATAAAACTCCTTCAGGGTCAACCCATTAGCGAATGCTGGTTATCCGTGCTGCCACACGGATAATAATATCATTTATTTTAATATATTTTTTATATTATATTAAAATAATATATTTGTGCCACGAGGATAATAATATATTTTATTTTAATATATTAGTTATATTAAAATAATATATTTCTTCCTTTTGGAAGTGAATATTTCTCTTTCAGGACACCTCACATTTTTTCTCTTATTTTGAAATGATAGAGATAAAAGGTCATGACCGTTAAAAGATAAATTTTCCATTAACTGAAGTTGTTAGAGTTCGTTGTGAGTCTGATTCATTTTTAGAGAGATGTTTTGAGATAGTGGTGAGGCATTTTCGTTTGTAGATAGATGTTTTCAGAAACTGAGAGTCCGGATATTTTTCAATAAGTGGCTATGACTGGTAAAACCAAACAAATTTCAGAAGCGGAGAGCACATCCTGAAAATTGTGATGGAGAGGATTTGAGTTTCTAAAATGAAGTCGTCGTCAAAGAGCTAACGTTTTTTTTTTCTTTAGGTGAGAAGGAGTGCAAAACTGCTACCAAGCTTCCGTCTGAGAGAGCCTTAGCTATCACCGTGAGCCAGAGGAGCCGTAAAATCCTGCAGGCTGTAAGGAGACGGTCCAGTCCACAAGCGCTGGTTTTTATTTGATCCCGCTTTAGTGGAGTACGGGCGAATTGAAAACCCTGCAGCTGTCATCATAACCATGAAGGTTTTAAAAATTACTGATTTGGTAAATTTACGGATAACCGTAAGTTTGAGTAATTATATTTAAGGGCTTCGATAATAATTCTTATAAAATTTTGGTATTTTAAATAATATTTTTTTATTCCATGTGACGTAAAGGGATATTGTTAGGTTGAAGTATATATATATATATATATATAATATTTTATTTTGAAAATGTAATTGAGTATTTTATAAATATGAGAATAGATTTATTAGTAGTTTTTATATGCTCTTTTTATAAATATGGAATTCTTCACACATCAAAAGGATGTGTCTTCTGTGAACCAGCAGTATTATGGAATAGTCATGTTTCTCATTCCAAAAAGTTTAGATGACAGTATTCTTCTCAGGTATTCAGTCCAAAAGAACTTGTAATATTTTATAAATGAGATACAATGAAAGGGTGAGCCTTCACAAAAGTAATGGGAGACATGGATGACCTCGTTTTCACGCTACTCACTGTTGTCTTGTATTATTGACTCTCACACTGCGTGTTCTTCTCAAGTGAATGCGATTTGGAGCTGGCTGTCACTATGTTTGGAGACCAAACATGAATGTTCTGGCTTTAATATCACTCGCCGCCCTTTACTGTATGTCGCTCTCCCGAGAACATACACAGTCCTTTTCCTCTTCTTGCTCGAGGCCTGGCGTTTGCACAGGCATTGTGTGCTCCCTGGAACCCGCTCTTTCTCAGAGATAATGCTAATGCATGGACTAATGATGGCGAAAGGTTGATCTCGCCCTTCTTGATTGGATAATGACCGTACATAGGTGCTTACCAAGAGCCTACGTAGAACCTTCATTGAATTCCCTAAATTCTCGTATGTACTTACTGTGATGGAATTAAGGGGACTGCTGAGCGTAATCTCAAACCGACAAAGCCTCGTTTAAAAAGAGACTCTGCAAAGAAATTACCCACATATGCTCAAAAGGAAACTCGAAAAAACTCAAATTAATTCTTAATCTAGGATTATGTACAAAAGAGACTTACGGACCTCCTGTCTTAATCCTTTCTCGAAATGCGTTACGGAGCTACTACTCCGTCCTACCCACCCCACTTTTATGTACACTGATAGTGCTCATAAATATAATATCTCTTAAAAACAAACAAAGAGAGATTGAATATCTGTCTAGCTAACCAAAACTACCTTATAGCTAATTTAACACTTGCTATTTTTACATAATCCCATCTAGGAAAATTTGCTAACAACCAAATATTGTAGAATTTAGACACCACGCTTTACATCAAACTCTCCTAGTTTTTAATCTATACAAAATAAAACTGTAGGAAATAACATCCCCTTCAAAATTTACATGACCCTGTGGCTCTTAAACAAATGGTGTCTTCCTATGGTGATGCTCCTACATCAGACTCCTAGGTGGAAAAAACCTTTGGCATTTAAACAAATTGGTGTCTTCCTATGGTGATGCTCCTACATCAGACTCCCTAGGTGGAAAAAAATTGACCTCCTGGTCAAAACCCATGCAAAGTGTTGTTGTTGCTCACATATCAGGTTATGTTGTTGCTTCAGTCACGACTTTAGTCTATGAGGATCCCACACTTATTCTACAATGTGCAATTCTCTTTGTTGAGGCAATCTTGCATAGTGAACTTGATGCTAGTTGTCTGTTTCCTTCCTCGATCCCATAGTCTACTTTGAAGTTGCTTCGCCTTTTCCATGTTGATGTAGTTCACTCGAGTCAGCCAAGTGTTGCAACTGATCACTTTTCCCTTCCCATCGTACTGTACCTCAGGTACTCCATCTTTCATCACTATCTCCTCGACCGCCATGTCCAATTTTACTTCTTGCAGATTATTGCTATTATTTGTCATCCTAAACATCTCCCAAGACTATTGGATTTCATTCTCCATCGCATTACATCCTTCACCATAGAACAAACATCCTACATATTGACCGCACTTATAACAACAAAATTAATCCTCCTTGTTTCCTTCAACAAAATACACCATGGAAAATTGTTGGTTCCTTTCTAAAATAAAACTCTACCCCATATTTCTTGTTTGTAAATGAAATAAATCCTCATGAGACAAGGTTGTCTCATGCTCCTTCCTATTTCTTCTCTTGACAACATTTCTTGTCCTTCCTCTACATCTTCAATTATGTTTTTAGCAGTCCTCTTCTTTCTTTTTTGAATGTTCTTCTCAATTTTTACTCTTGGTGAAAAAAATTGTTTCCGTACTACAGGTTCACATTTTTTAGAGTCCTTCTCTTCGTCATCAATGTTTTGTATAATAATTGCAAGAATATTCTCCCACTTTTCTTCATTTATCTCCATAAGATATGGTTTTCATGTCAAATATTTTGTTGGCCTTATAGAAGGCTTATTGTAATGTAGAACAAATGAAAAACAAATTAAGACGAGTTTCCTATACCTTTGACTTTTGAGTCATGGTTTTGAAATTCAAATTCCACATCTTTGAAAATAAGCCTCCTTACTTAGGTATGGATATGAGTAAGTAGATGAAAGGTTGCCAAGAAAACTCTTGAACATTTAAATACAAAGGAAATAGTACTCTTCAATATTTAAATAGATACAAATAGTTCTTTTGTGACCATTTGTTCAAAAAAATGGGGGGAATTTTCTCCAAATTAATCCCAATACCATGAAATTGGGGAGAATAAAAGAAACAAACTCATTTACACAAAATGTGGAGGGTGAAATAGCTATCATAAATACCCAATCATGCAAAGTGATGTGAATGTAGGGTTGTAGCTCTGAATTTGATGGGTTAGATTTAATTTTTTCTCTCTCCCTGGAAATAATGTTAGGCTAAACTTTGTACCTATTTTTTAAATAAAATAAATTGAGGGTTATTGATAATATTGAATTATGATACAAAATATTCCCCAAACCAAAATCTGAAACCCTCTAATTTTTCCCAAGAGAGAAATTCCCCCCTTAAAAATATCCATGTATCCTACTACTTGTCATCCATACTCTACCAAAACTTTCTTGTATTAACTCTCCTTATCCCATTATCTCCCCTGTCTTTAGGAAACCCTCGTTTCTTTTCTTTGATGCCAAAAATTCTTATCTCGGATCTCATTGGTACTTTTGGAGTAGAGGTATTTAGTGACCCATGTAGGAAGGTTCCAGAGGAGGGTTACATCGGTGCTAACAACAATGATTAGGTCGTATCATAATTACTTCTCCTGTCACTTTTCAATAAAGAGACTAATATTTCTTTCCAATTTATGTTTTATATCTTTCATGAATGTGAATGTATATTGGATACAATTGTGAATTAATTTCATTTACATGTTTCTATGCATTTGAATTATGTGATCCACACCTGGTTTATTGTATATCTTACAGATATACAACCTTGTAAGGATGAGTTAGTGTTTTGACCCTATGGGATCTTCATCAAGAATAGAACCTATGGTTAGTAATTTATACCTGCTTTATGAATTCAAAGTTTTATGTGTGCTTGTTTGAGACTCTCTACTGTATTGTATGTTCCTCACTATTGATGCTTCAAACCCCATCCCTAGGGGGTTTTCTCACAAACATGTATGACTCTTCAAATAATTATGTTTAAGCATTCTCTAAAGTAATCTCTCGAACTGATTGAGGTAGTTGAATAATTACTTGTCGATATGAAATATTTAAAAGGAATACTTCTTAAAGTTATTAGTTCATATAATTTTGAAATCTCTTTTCATATCTATACATTTATAAAAGTAACCAATAACAGATAATTCTAGAAAGTCATCAATCTATTGTAAAATCTATTTAATAGTGACAAGAGCATAGAATACCCAATGAGCTTCCAATTGGTTTCATTCTTATCTCCACTTCTAAGTTTTAACATGGTACCAAAGAATGTTTAGGACTGTTGACAAAGTGGAAATAATGTAAACATATTCAAGGGTTTGTAATTTTAGTCAAATATTTTGTGAGGTTTTTTTATGTGAGGACAGTTGTTGCTATCAACTAGTAAGAAAATTTTTTAGATCCCCATGGGCAATCATTCACAATTTTCAAAGTTGTTGGATATTTTCCTAGTGTTCATAAAGGAGAGTTGTCATTTCCTTTTATTTTTTCACTATCTTCCGCTAAAGGAAGCCGATAATGGTAGAAAGGGGTTTTGTTTATCTCTAAAGGAAGGTATTTCCTCTTATGTACATCAGAGTAGGATAAAATTGTTGATGCACCAGCTAGTATATGAGGAATTGTAAAATGATTTGTTCCATGTCATAAAAGTTCGAACCATATAACAAAAAGTCGAGGAAATGGCCATTGTTGCTAAAGAAATTGAATTTTGATATGTTGAGAGAGAACCATGAGTACATCCACCACATCTTCGAGCCATTGAAAAGGATCCATGAGAAGATCCACAAAATCTCTAATCTCATTTTTTCATATGTTGTTCTCTAAAATTTTCAGCCATAGACATGCATGTTTCTAACGAACCAATCCACATCAAGCTACCTTTTCCTTTTCCGAAAGGAAGGATAACCCTTGCATAGTGATGTGTAAGATTTATTACTAATAAATATTTCGTAAGATGCAAAGGTTCATAAAGTATTATGGGAACTCATATTTGGTAAATCATTCGATTCGATTTTCATATCTTTTGATACTAAGAAAATGGATACACATGACTTTGTTTTCTAATAAGGAAATTACTATTTTATTCATGGATAACCATGGGTTATTAATATGGGCTAATAATAATGATTGACCTCTTGGTAACTGTGTGGTAGTGCACATTGTACACTTGGGTTTCTATAATCATACCTACATGTATAACTACGAGTTATGATCTAAGAGAGTGAACAATTTCTACGAGTTGGTTTTATATAATCATACCTACACGTATAACTACGAGTTGGGTTTCTATAATCATACCTACACGTATAACTAAGAGTTTTGTTGGAAAAAACTACGAGTTATGATCTAAGAGAGTAAACAGTTTCTTGTAGATACAAAAAATTCATTGGGAAGTAGTAGAAAATGGCTTCAAAATTCTAGATAAAATAACTCTCTTAGCCATGCCTAATGCCCACAAAAAGTAACTTGCAAAGATGAGGAAGAAGTATAAAAATGAAATGTTTTGGATCTAGAGTTTTGTATATGACTAAATTTTCCCCAAAACAATGAGAGTATTTAACACAAATAATGTTTTGAATATTTTGGATTTATCATATTAGTGTAATGAAAAAGTGAACAATATGAAACTTCAAACCCTCAGGAGAGAGTTTCGAATATTGAACATGGATGAGGTAGAGAACATTGACTGTTTCATGAATTGAGTGATAGGGGTTGTGAAACTAATAAGAACTCATGGAGAGTTCATTGAATATTGAAAATTTATAGAAAAATATCTTGGGATTCTACCTTAGAATTTTGATATGGTTGTCATTCCTATCGATAAGTCTAAATATTTGCCTAAATTTATCGTAAAAAAATCATGTAATCAATTTTTTCCCATGAATCAAGAGTCAACATAGAAGAGGATTCCATAGAACATTATTTTAATAGTTAGACATCCATTGGTCTATCTAGATGGAGTGGAAAAAAAAGTATAGGTAAAAAATCCAAAGATAATAGTGAAATATAAGGAAGAACTATAGAAGAATAGTGAAAACAATTAGAATGCCTAAAATATCTCAGAATAAGAGGGATAGAGGAAGAAGATGGATGGATAATTTTAAAGTACAATTCTATTAATGAAACAATTATGAACACTATGAAAATTAAAGCAGAAAGAAATAGTTATATCTAAACAAGTCCAAACAAAATGTATGCAACACTAAGGATGGCACATTTGAATCAATGTTCATATAAATTCAAATAACTAAATAATCTCAAAACAAGAATATTTTCTTGCCAGGATTTCGCTGCAATAATTACAAGATAGGTAAGAAGAATTTATTTTCTAGCATTGATAACTTTGTTCAATCTAAAATTAATTTAGGAGATGGTTATCATGTCAAGGCCATGGGAAAGTTGTTGTTTTTGTCATAACTAAGAAAGATGTCTTTTATTTACCCAATGTTAAACATAGTTTATTGAGTATTGCATAGTTTAGTCAAAATGGTTATTTATGATGATAGCTTCAAGGAATCCATGTCCAAAATCATAAACAAGTCACCTAGTAGAATACTTATTAGAAAAATCCAAATGAACAAGAATAGAATGTTCCCATTAAATCTAAAAAAATTTATCCTTTCATAGTTATATGCACAAAATATTTCAAGAGTAGATCAAAGTTGTGTTGTAGCGGCTACAAAGACCCTCGAAAATTTTGACTTAGCCTATTTTGGAGCCTCCCCTACCAACCTTACACAACACTATGTCTTGCTTAGTCAACTACTCAAGCTTTCGCGTTTTCCTCGCGCAAAGGTAGTCTGTCGATCACAGTCAATCCATTCCCCTAACATGTTACTTACCCAAACTTGGTCCAGCTGCAAGCTTAGTACCTTCCTAGGGAAATTTGCGCATTTCTAGAGGGAAACCAGCCTTTCCTCCAAGAATCGCAAAATTCCCTCTGACAGCCTGTTGGGCTCCAAGATTGCAAAATCTTGCTAGCCAACCCTCCCAATAGGATTTGCACAATTTTTCTCATCAACAGGCTGTTCACCCCAGGATTTGCATAGATTTGGGTAGCAGTCAACTGTTCTGCACAGAAATTATGCAATCCCCTTGGGGAGTCAACCCAACTTATAGTCAGGAATGCACATTTTTACCAGCAGTCGAGCACTAGCATGCATGGACAGTCTGGTTGATAAGTTCCACCTAGTACCGAGGAAACTTGACTTGCATGCATGCATGAATTGATCTTCTTGAAATAGAAAGAGGCAACATCCAAAAGGCATCCCATGATTTAGGGAGCTATTTTTAGCAGTTGGGGGTTCTAGGCATAGTTGTTTTAGAAATTTCCCTCCAATTGTCGCTTTTTCCTAGATTTGTGGCATGCTCGTCTTGAGACCAAAATTATTTATTCGATGCATCAGAGCTCATTCATTCACATCGATCTTGGAGCTATGACATCCCATAGCACATCCAAAACTCTTTGACACATCCTTCTCATCTATTCACAGGTAAGTGGCCTCAACTTGTCTTTTTCAACATTTATGTTGCTTTTTGTGTATTCTCTTGTGTGATTTTTGTTTGCTTGATTTATTTGAATGCCTGCTATCATTTACATATATTCTGGCTTGTCCTAGCTCTGTTTCCATCTACATTGATATTTCACTGATGTTGCATGCATGAAAGTATTTTGCACGAACGTCCTCCCAACCGGCAAACGACCTCACCCATATGCATGTTGATCTGTTGGCTCAATCTTCCATTCATGTTTTCCATGCACTATTTATTACTTCTACTATCACAAAGTGTTGCCATGCATTTCATCAACTTACTTGCTTTCAATTTCCCAACGGTGGGTCAGGCCAACCTTGGCCTGGTCCCTCCCTTCACCAAGGCTTCATTGCACAATCTAGAGAAGGAAGGTTCACCTTCCTCTCCAGGTTTGTGCATTCTGGCCTAGCACTGGCCTCCTGGACTGAACTGCACATTTCTAGAGGTCAGTGGCTGCTTGGCACAAACATTTACGCAAACCTATTCCTCGTCCAACAGTCTTTCCCAGCTGGAATCATGCATTGTGCAATCCCATCAACCAACTGCCCAACTGGATTGCGTATTTTGTAGATCTGATAGCTAGTCTAGCCTCCCAATTAGTCTAGACTACCTTTTGCGTAGTTCTCGAAGCTAGTCACTCACTCTCCTAGTGAAATTTACATAATCTTGCTCATCAAATCCCCAGGTATGTGTTGTGTCCTTCCCTAGATTTGATTTATTTTCACTGACATATTTCTTGCCATGCATGCTGCTTGTTTCCAGATCTTTTAGGTGCTAATTTGTCTTAATGTTTTCCAAGAGAATAGGATCCCAGGACACTGATGGTGATGCATTTGGAACATCAGTGGAACAGGTGTCCTCTAGCATGCTGATCTACAAAGATAAAGAGTTGTATCTAAATAAGGACACCAAACTGAAGTGGCAAGAGGTGAATGAAACATTCACAAGTACTTTTGGGGAAGACCTTGAGGACCTTCAGGTGTACATGAACATTCGTAATGTCTAGCTTGTAATGGATTGCATGCAGATACCTCGTGTTCCCATGTGTGGATATGATTCACTAGATCGTCTCTCACACTGAACCCAAGACGATGACCTTGAGCAGTGTCAGTGTGACGAAGCTTGCAAAATTTTGGGCATGAGATTACGATGAGATGTGTCATATCGGTGAGCCCATGACTATCATGAACCCTCCATTCAGCTTGCCCAACAACGTAGGCCACTCCACAGATATTCTGAAGGATTGGGTAAAGGAGCAAACTCATTTCAAGATGACCCCTAATCAGATCTATAAGACAGAGATATTGAGGAAGAAATACCAATACTTGGTCATATTCGCATGTCCAGTGAGTGGCCAAGCCAGCACTAAGATCTTCCCTCAGAGTTGGGTGGTCACGTTGGACCAACTGGCTAGAGAAGGAAGACCATGAAACTGGTTCGACATACTAGCTCATCAGCTAAAGGAGAAAGTCACGAAGGCGCGACAGTCGGCCGAAGGCATGCATGCAGATATTTACATGTCTGCCTACATTCTAGATGCAGTCTATGCCCAACATGAGTTCCTGGGCTTAGAGTGGGCATGGTCACCGGTGGAGACTGTTGTGAGAACATATTTCAAGGTATTCCCCAAGTGCAGCTTCAGAGGAGTGATCATACGACTGTCTGACCATCTTGTCACGCCAGTGTACAGGTTGATATTCAAACAAGATCTACCTTGCATGTCAAAAGAAGAAATGAAGGCATTGTTAGGCATTACAGATCAGTATGCCTCACTGGATGACACGTTCATCTGAGTGTTCAGTGCGGAGAAGCCTCTACATGCTTTGCCTAAGTTTTCTTTGGACATGCTTGTCATGCAGGAAGTAGTGTATCATATCTCACTAGGATTAACAACTAGGCTGCAGCACAAGAAGAAGGCACCTTAGCCCACTCTTCCGTTGCGGATTGGGTTATACAAGATCTGAAGTGTCAAGTAAGTGGATGTTGAAGTTGAATAAATGAAGAAGTACCCATTCGGGATCCGAAGCTTCAACCCGTATGACCCACATTACATTATGAAGGATCACTCCATGAGAATTCAGTTCAATTGGATCCATGGGGCATGTCATTGGGCCAAGGAGGACTCATTGAGGTATTTCTTCAATTCCTCAAGAACCAATAAACGGGTCGGTTTTGCCATAGAGTGGTTAGCACAACAGCGTGAAGTAGCATCATGGATAACAACAACAGAAATAGTGGTGCCAACCATATGTGCACGCAACAAAGGGAAGAGAAAGATTGTCGACCGCATGGAGGAGGAACAAAGCTAAAATTTTCGAGTAGATCCACTTGTAGAACAAGCAACTAAGGCTATTCAGACCAAGAGGCAACATCGCAACAGGCGTATCGCGTGAAGGCAGAGGGAGGAGAAGAGAAAGGGAGAAGTAGAGAAGGAGTTGCATGAGCTGAGAGAGAAACTCCAAAAAGAATAGGAGCTATGCCAATGTGATAAGGAAGCACAATAGCTCTAGATTCAGTAGGGGGTGCATCACGTGTAGACAGACAAAACGGTGCTCGTACAAGTAGTTGATTCTTCTGAACAGCTGGCATCAGGCGAACAGGGTGAGCCCTTGAAGGGGCAAGCTTTTCTCATGAGATAAAATAGGCTCTTGAACAGTTGGATGCAATCATGGTGCAGCCTGAGTTGGAACAGGATACCGACCTCATGCCTCACCACATAGAGGTCGAATCGCCCACTTCAATGCATCTAGATGATGAGCAAGTCTCGAATGATCAAGGAGGAACTGAGATCCTTGGTGGTCAGCCGAAAGTAGAGATGCAGAACAACGCCTTTGATGAATGTCAACATAAAGTTTTGCATCGTGACAGAGTATCAACTCTAGAGGACTGAACATCCCCTGCACAAGTTGAAGAACAAGTGATCGTGACTGATGTGGACAAGGACCCAGCTGCTTTACCCAAAGAAAATGGAGTGTATGTCGAAGCCACTAGCTCTAGTGTTTGCTTCCTCATAGTTGAGAATGAGTGAATGGCGAAGGAACTATAGGTGGCCAGGCAGGGAGGAGACTTGGCAACAATGTCCGCCTGAGAGGAAATGAAGAAGGAAATACTAGATGAAGTATTCTCCTTGGACACAGTCATGCGAGCATTGTACTCCAAATTCGGTACCATGCATCAAGTAGTTGTTCATATTCACGATTGGCAGCATCAATTTGTGAGAAGAGCTCGCATCTCGAAGAACATACATGCCACCATTCACAACATTCAGGAATGGACGATGAAGTACAAGGTAACATCGCTTAATTTTCCCAAGATGATGAGGGCTAGTGCATTTGGGCTACATGAAAGTATCTAGAGTGAGATATGGAACTATGACGACCTATCGAAACTCCTCACTAGCATACAGGCTTCCCACTCACGAGTATTCAAGAGCATGGAGGTTGTTTTGCACACACATGTGATTCCATCACTTGGGACTCTCACTGAAGCAAAGACCAAGAAGCAGGTCCTATAGGAGCTTGACTCGTACTTTGACAAGTTGATGCACGTCGCCACCAGTCCAGACTTTCCTATCAGTGCATACATCATGCGCAAGTATGTTGTTGGTCTAGCCACATTGAGGACAATGTTGCACATTCTTTAAGATGAGTTGGACAGAGGAGCCCAAGCAATGTACCTGGATGCCATGGAGACATGGTTCAGGTTCTAGATGGATCTCACAGTAGAACATGCGGACACTATCAGAGACTACCAATATTGGCACCAATATGTTACTGTTGATCAGCATGAGGATGTCGAGCAGTTGGACTTCTATAGTTTTCTAAGTCAGAGTGGTGTCTAGTTTGGCTTTTTCAAGCCATTGTTCACATGGGTACATGTGCATTGTAATGTTGAGTCATGTCAAGTGTAAGTCAAGTGTCAAGAGTGAATGTAACAGTCATAGGGCAGGTGAAGAATCATGAGGGTAGTTGAATGGTCACAAAGGGGAATGTCAAGGGTCACCCCACCCTTTTCTATAAATAGACCCTGATAACTCATTATATATGCTTTTGGTCATCCAAGCTTCTACTAAGACTATCTTGAAGAAGGATTGGATAGTATTGTAACATGCCTTGGCTTCTCCACTACACGGAGCTAGTACATCTCTTTGGAGTAGCAAGAAAATTTCGCTATAACGTTCCAATGATGGGGCTAGTAGGTTGACATGGTGTATTGTATGATTGTGACTTACACTTCTTTTATAATAGGAGCCAACACATTTTCATGCATACTTCTTTATTATAGTTGGACTGTTCCAGTTTCCTTAATGATATATGTTATTTAACTTACGTAATTGTGTATGAACTGATTTGTATGAAATTATATTAATCTTGTTGTTAATGTGTTGCATATGTTATTAATGATGTCACCATTTGTGTCATCTGCTCTGATGGACATTATACATACCTTTCTCATTAACCTAGTTATATCAACCGTCACACTCGTCTCAGATTGATCTGTGAGTGTTGTTTGTGTTATCTTACCTTGTATGTTGTGACTCCCGCATTCGTGTCGACTGCTCTACCGGAAACTGTGCATGTGCTTTGTGTTGTGTGTTCCTAGCTGAGTTGGGACTCATCCCTTTCAACCTAGAACTCACCTTCACCTTCCTCTCCCTTTGAAGTGTTGGAAACTCTCATACTCATTCTTGAACTCACTTCATCAATCACACCCTTGCTACTGGCAAAGTTATCTTATTCGCCTTTGTCCGACATCGTGGTCAAGGCATTACCTTATGACCCACTACTGGGACTCCTACACCAAATGGTCTGAGGTCTAATTGGAACTTCTTACCTTTGAAACCCCCTTGACATGTTGGTGGGTCTAGCACCGTCAACATTTTTGGCGCTAGAAGGAGGGCATGATGACAAGAAGTGTCCTCTCATCCAGTTTTGAACCTTTGCATATCTTTCATGGAGTCTCGCATTCTTCTTCCCTCGAGGTGTTTTAAGAATCATTAAGATGTCTCCATCTCGGGGAAGCTTTTCAATCTCTTGTCCACTTAGACGTATGATGATGATGGTGAAGTGTCCTAGCCTAAGAACTTACACAACTTTCTTTCGATGATTTATCAGGAAGATGAGTTTATTCATGAACAGGCCAGTCTGTTGCTTGCATTCACACTTCGCGAATCTCCATTTCATTGGGTGCTCAGCCTACCGGCTGACATCGTGCACTCATGTGAGCACTTATGTGATCTTACTAAAGACACGTTCTATAATTATGATCCAGACCATACTGACTGGAAACTGTTACGGTAATGGAGGGCTCTGCATGAATCCATTATTTATTTTTGGCATTGCTTCGATGACTTGCAGTTTGAAGATCCAAGGAGTGAGATGAAGTTCGCTTATCTCTGGGACCACTTCATGTCATGTCTTAAGAAATATGCCCATCCCAAGATAAATCTTGATGTCAAGCCTCGCTCAACCTTATTCGTTGATGGAACTGTGCAATCCCATATGGGAGCAGGCACTGTCTCAATGGACTGTTCACCTCCCTTTCATTCAAGAGTTCCACCATTGTCTAGTTATGCTAAGGATCATGTTTGCACATATGTTCATTCTTCACACCTTCGCAGACCAAGCCTTCACACACATGGGTCTACCAATGTGTCGGTGGTTGCATTGGAAGTATCACTTCACGTGATCAGGCCCATACAATGTTAGTGTAGGAGTAGGAGTAGTGTTTGCTTTCAATTTTTGGCTTGCATGCTTGTTTTCTTTCCTGCTCTGTTTTCTTGCTTTTTTGTTTTCTTGCTTTGCTCTCATTTTTGCTTCTGACTTTTCTTGGCTTTGTTTTTAGTTCATTCGTTTGTTTCTTTCGTAGGTTCGTCTGAATGAAACCATGCGTGACTTAAGAAATGAGCTAGGTAAAGTACAGGAGGGTTTGTAGAACTATCACTACTTGGTTATCTGTCATCTTGCCTTTGTATGATGAACTTGTTACTCTTAGTCCATGATACGTCGAAGGAAAATGCATACTCTTCGAAGTGAACCTTGGTGTAAACACAACATTCATGCGCTAACGAGTATCATCTTCTCTAGTCGATTGTTTTTGGGTTAACCCTTGTTAGCTCAGTCAAGTAGAGTACGCTGAGGGGGAAAATCTTAATAGGAACATCAGAGATATAATAAAATACTTCTCTGCTGGAACAACCTGCTCTACTCTCAATAAGTCAGGATCCCTCTTCTGCCTCTGAAATGAATAAGTGCTATGCACAGTAAAAATGAAAAATGAAAAAAATAATGAAAATTCAAAAAATTCAAAATGAAAAATGAATAAGGTGAAAGAAGAGAAAGGCTTCCTATGCAGGGAGGTGATGCAAGTAACTCTATGAGGGTACTGACCAGGCTCGCTGGTAGCGGAGCCATGCTTGTGTTCCTATGTGACTCCATTGGGGTACTGTCCAGGCCTACTGGTAGTGGAGCAACACCAGAGATGAAACTAAGACTCTGATGACTATACTGCTTATGCACTTATATACCCCTGAACCCCAGTCAAAACAACTCTGTTGCCTTGGCTTAGAATTTGTGAAAATCGACCAAGAGTCTAGCAAATGCTACATCTTACATGAAGCTAGTGTGAAGCCAAGATGAGCTAAGAACTAAACAATACTTCCCGAGGTGTTAGACTCATTTTTCACGAACAAAGTCTATGCACAGAGTTGGAGTTCTACTACTGTGTCGCCAAGTGTTGTAGCGGCTACAAGTACCCTCCAAAATTTTTCCTTAACCTATTTTGGAGCCTCCCCTACCAACCTCACACAACCTTTGTCTTTCTTCGTCAAGTACTCAAGATTCAGTGTTTTCCTTGCACAATGACAGCCTATCGATCACAGTCGATGCATTCCCCTCACAGGTTGGTTACCTAGACTTGGTCCAGCTGCACGCTGAGCAAATTCCCAGCGAAATTTGCACGTTTCTCGAGGGAAACTAGCATTCCCTCCAAGAATTGCACAATTCCCTCTGATAGTCTGCTGGGCTCCAGGATTGTGCAATCCTTCCAGCCAACCCTCCGAGTAGGATTTGTGCATTTTTTCCATCAACAGGCTATTCAGCCCAGGATTTGCACAAATCTGGGCAACAGTTAGCTGGTCTGCCTAGAAATTGCACAATCCCCTTGGGAAGTTAGCCAAACTTACAATTAGGAATGCACATTTTTCCCAAGCAGTTGAGCACTGGCATGCATGGACAGTCTGGTTGACTAGTTCCACCCAGGACCGAGGAAACTTGACTTGCATGCATGTATGACTTGATCTTCCTCGAATCGAAAGAGGAAACATGCAAAAGGCATCCCATGATTGAGGGAGCTATTTTTAGCAGCTGGGGGTTACATGTAAAGTTTTTTTATAAGTTTCCTTCCAAGTGTTGCTTTTACCTAGATTTGTGGCATGCACGTCTTGAGACCAAACTTATTTATTCGACGCATCATAGCTCATTCATTCACATCGATCTTGGAGCTCTAACATCCCACAATAGATCCAGGACTCTTCGACACATTCGACTCAGCTATTCACGAGTAAGTGGCATGAACTTGTCTTTTTCAGCATTTATGTCGCCTTTTGTGTATTCTCTTATGCGAGTGCTATTTTATTGATTTATTTGAATGCTTGCTATCATTTACATACACTCTAGCTTTTCCTAGCTCTATTTGAATTTGCATTTCTATCTCACTGTTGTTGAATGCATGAAATTGTTTTGTATGGACGTTCAGTTTCACGCAGATCCCCTGTCACGCTGCTCTACAAACTGAGAAGTGTAGTTTATAGTCCCATGCCTCCTTGTAGCTGCCTAGAGCGCTAAGACTGTGCTACCACCCTATTGTTGATTTTCTGGATTAGGTTGAGTAACCTAGATACAGGGTCCACCCCCTCAATGTTTATATCTTTCATGCCCTCCTTAGCCTTCGGATCCACCACTTTCCCCTTCTCCTTCACGCTTGAATTTTCTTTCCCCAGTACTAGGGATCTTGGCTGGTCTAGACATTGTGCTAAGAATAAACCACTGAGTGCCTTTAGATAACTTCTCAAACACAGAGGCAACAAAAAAAACTGCATAAAGCTGAGGATTTATAAACACTTGACAGCTCAACACAGAAATTATCAGGATGAAAAGTGTTTCTCGTTGGATGGCCACACGTAATTTATAAGAGAATTAAAATTCAGGTTCGACCGTTACCCCCAAAATTCGTTCATAAATGCTAGATTGGTGGCAGATTTTCAAAGACTTGAATCTTAAATTCAACCTTAAATGCCACCCCCCCCCCCTCCTCTTAACCATATCCTCACTATCAAATCATGAACAACAATGGTAATGGACACTTTCTAGTTGTGTTGCATGCTTTCCCCTCCTATAGCTCAGCTCCCTTCATGCTTCTTCTGGTACTGTGGCACCCTTCTATTTTGCACAGACCCCATGTCGCATAGCTCTACAAATCGGGAAGTGTAGTTTTAGTCTCGCACCTCCTTGCAGCTGCCTTGAGTACTAAGACTATTCTACCACCATGTAGTCATTAGCCCAAATCCCCTGTGTATGGATTCAATCAACTTCCATTTTCGTTTCCCGAAAATGGATCTCGATTCAATTTTATGAGTTGAACTACCCCACCATCAGTAATCTCTTTGATGACATATGGCCCTAGCCAATGCATCTAAAATTATCCTGGAGACTTACCAAATGTACTTTCATATAATAAAACTAAATCATTTACCTTGAAGGCACGTAGTTTGATGTACTAATCATGGCATGCCTTTTCACGTTCCTTCTGAACCTGTTGATGGAATCCAGCCAAAAATCTATCTTCCTCTAGCTCTGCTAGTTGCGCAAGCCTTTGTTCTAAGGCTCCATAGTCTACCATTCTTGTAAAAGCACTATTCATAGACTAGGCACAATGTACTCCATAGGCATAATAGGATCTATGCCATAGACCAACCTAAAATGTGTCTGACCAGTAAGATTCTTATAAGTAGTTCTAAAAGCCCATAATACTATTGGTATGTTCACGTCCAAATAATTCATCTACGCATTGCAAACCTTTGTCAGTGCACCCTCAAATATTTTATAAAATGCCTCAAATGTCCCATTGGCCTGAGGATGATATGGTGTACTCTTCTAATGATAAACTTGGAACTCTTATGTCAATGTGCTGATCATTTCATTCAGGAAGTGTGTACCACGACCACTCATAAAAATATTCAGACAACCAAACCTGGTCAACATGTATTCAAATAAGAACTTCGTTGTTGTTGCCCCTATATAGTCCTTCACGGTTTGTGCCTCCGTCCATCTGGTTAGATACTCAGTCGCGGTGATGATATACCACGCACCCATCTTCTTTCCCGAAGGCTGAATCGGTCCTACAAAATCAATTTCCCATTTGTCAAATGGCTTCAATGATACCTATGGATTCAAAGGTGGTTCATCCCTCCATGATGGCCTGCTGGTTCTCTTCCAAGCATCGCATGCCCTACAATATGCTTTGGAATCCTTATGCAACATTGGCCACCACAACCTAATGTGTAAAATCTTCTGCGTTGTTTCTTTTCCTACATAATGGCCTCTTGCAGCCCTGCCATGAGCTTAATCTAGGACACTATTTTGTTCAAAACCAAGCACATAGCTTTGCAGTATCTCATTCGACCCCATCTTATACGAGTGGCCTGCAATAACAGAGAAGTTTTCCGCGCGCACAACCAATTCCTTCTTCTGTTGACTCGTGTATCTTTCTGGAGCCATTCCCGTAGTCAATAAGTGGATAATGTATACAAAGTGATTATCTTCTATGCGCACCGCAATGTGTTGCACGTCAGGTACCCCCTCCTCCAAATTGGTGGGCTCCTCTCCTGTTTCAATGCACGCCAGATGGTCTAGCCCTGCATTCAATCATCCTGGCTTCATAGTTACCTCAAAATAAAACTCCTCAAACAACAGTAACCTGCTGCATATTTTCCCCCCAACACATGCTTGTTGACTAGGTACTTTAATGTAGAATGGTCTGTATACATTTTAAAGTGTCCACCTAGCAGGTAATGTTTGAAGTTTTGGAGTGCGTACACCATAGCCAACCCTTCGTATTCTGTCGTCAAATAATTCCTTTCAACCTAAGTTATACAACTTCCTACTTACAAACACTATAGGGTGATCCAATTCCCCTTCATCAGCTTGTGTTAACACTACTCCCAGCGCAATACATGAAGTGGCCAAATGCACATGAAATTCCTTCTTCCAATCCAGGAAGACTAGGATTGGCGTTGTGACCATTTTCGCGTTCAATACATCTAGGCTCCACTGACATTCTTCATCCCAATAGAATGTAGTGTCCTTCCTTAGTAGTTTCTCCATTGGCGCGGTAATCTGGGCATAGCTCTTGATGAACTTCTAGTAGTATCCAGTATGACCCAGTGTTGTGCGCAGCTGTTTAACACTTCTTAGCGCCTCCAAATTAATTATAACTTCTCTCTTAATAGGGTCCACCATTAATCCTTTCCTGCATACCACATGACCCAGCAAGATTCCAAAAGGGACGCAAAATAAGAATTTCTTCAAGTTTAGCTATCTTCAGCATGTATCCAACATCAAGCACAAACTAGCTACATGGTGCTTTACCATTCCAAACACTATCCACTCATAAAAATATGCCTCCAAGAATTTGTGTATGAACTCTTTGAAAGCCGGGATGACTACGCTCGAGAAGATTGTTGGCGTATTTTTATGCCCAAAAGCCACTACCATATACTGAAAGCATCCCCACTTAGTCGTGAAGGACGTCTTACTCTTGTCTTTTGGCATGATCTTTTTTTTATGGTACCTAAAGAACCCATGAGTGCACAATGTCCTCCAACATTATCCAATACTTCATCTGTGAACGGAGTTGGAAAATGATCACGAATGCGAGCATCGTTGAGCTTACTGAGATCTACACAAATCCTGATTTATCATTTTGCTTCTTTTCCTGAACTACCATTGACTCACCCAATGAGACTCCTCCACTGGTTCAATAATACCTAGAACAAGAATCTTGTCCAACTCTAGGCAGACCTTTTCCTTGTATTTGTGATTGAGGCGATATGGTCTCTACTTAACAGGCTTCGCATCCAGTTTTAAAGTTATTTTCATCACTTCCAAATCACCTATGATGCCTTTCAGGTCCAAAAAATTTGTGGGAAAAAAAACCTGATATTCACAGAGCAACTTAGCAACCTTTTCCACCGTGGCATAATCCCAGTAGTCCCCTATCTTCGCAAACTTTGGTTCCACCTCTGTGCCAATGTTTACCTATTGGGTTTTCAGCTGTGCAGTGATATCTGGATTCTCTATCTGCAGCCCCTCAACTTCATGGTGGATTTCTACCTCTGGGATGTTAGTGCTCCTTGGATCCTCCTCTTCTTCTTCAGCAGTCACATCGTAGCATTCCAGCGCATGGTGCAACTCAGTGCTCCAATCTGGTTGAATCAAATCCAAGGGTTACTACAGTATTCTAAAGATCGTTGCCTTGACCTCCTGCAACACTTCATCAATACATTCAAACTCGTCTTCAAAGCTAAATGTCATCAAGAATCCCTCTCTCAAAATGTCCCACGCTTCAATGCCATGGAGGAGCTCTATTTCCAAGTACTAATTCATTGGTATTACATCCATAGTGTGACAGAATAAATGCACCCACTCCAGTTGTGGCTTTGTTCCATAAACCTTAGTCAATTTTCTCAAATGATCACGTGGACCATTCCTTCCATCATATTTTTCTATTAGCCGAAATTTTTGGCGACCAAATAGCAACCTCATCATTTTCCTATAGTCACGTCATCCATCAAAACTGTCTTTGTGTGTAACCCACCACCTTGCAGGCGTAGCGTGCAATGCCAAATCCAGTGCTTGGAAGCGATGCTTATGAGGCACTTCCCTTTCAAATGCATCCAAAAATTTATCTACGTCAGTTAGACCATCATAATAAGGCAAACTGCCTACCTTCGATGATACACATCACAGTGATTTAGTCATCATGTTATAGCACAGTGTAGATACTTCATGCAACCTACTCTGCCAGTGCTCCAACTCTTCATTTCAATCTGATGTACAAGAACTTTCACAGTCCCATGCAATGCATTTGCAACATCGGATTGAACCAATCCTGATGTCGCTCTTTTATTTTGTAGATCCAGTCCAGATCATCGTCACTTTCCTCATAATCCTGGACTGATTCAGTATAGCATGGTCCTTCTCCACGGTCCAAAGGTACTACCATGCAGAGCAATTTTCTTTCAAGTGACATCGTCTGCATCTTCAGATTGATTACTCCATTCATGTCGATAGCCCAATCAATCCTAAGGAGCACGGGGTATGGATTTTTGTCATCCATGATCTCTATCACTTCAAAATTGACCAATGCGATCATGCCTTCAGTGTCTACCGTCACTCCTTGCAATATTTCCATGGGGATAATCTTCTATTGATTTGCCATCCTCAGTTGAATTAGAGACCACTGCAATGCAGGTCTCCCCATTCTCTCCCATGTCTGTTTAGGCAAAAAATTCGCATTTGACCCAAGATCCAAAGTAACTTGGTGCATTTCATATTCTCCTATTTTCATGGTGAGCCTCATCCCATGCCCAGTTCTTGACTTATGCTTATTGACACATTTATTTATCAACTCCTGTAATAATTTCATGGCCTTGCTATCATTTAGCTGTTTCATAAGGTCTCCAAGGACATAGTAAGCATGGAGGGGTACATGGTGTGTTTTGATCCACCTAGTTAGAAATGGCTAGGTGATCATCTCTTGTGATAACACCACCACCAAGTCCTTTCAGCTATAATTTCCCCAACTCTCTACAATTGATCTATAAGACAAGATATCCTCATGAGATAGGATTGCACAATTTCTCCTTTATACATTTTAATATCTTTGAGTTCATATTTCGAGATGATCTTCTTCAAATTTTTGACTTCATACATGCAATCCATATTATCATACACGTCTTTATACTTTCTCTAATTTCCAACATATACAATTAAATGATCTTGTAAACCATCAAATATAATTTTATTTTCTTTTGCCTCACTTCTCTTGTACTTATTTTTGATAGCAATAGAAACATTCTTTGGAGACACAATTATTTTTCCTTGTATTTATTCCCAAACATCATTGTCTTCAACTATGATTTCCAACTTGATCTTCCAAAAAACAAATTTAGATGAGTCACCCAGCTTCTTATTTTCCTTGAAGTAGGAGGTTGACATCTTGACTTGACTAGATAGGCTCTTTCAACTCTTCCAAAGATGAATTCTTCAACTCTTGTCTCCTTTTGGGCTTGTCGTTTACCTCAACTCTCATACCATGTTAATTTGTACATTACTCTATGATGCCTCAATTAATTTAGCCCAATTCAGTTCTCCAATTAGAAATATTTGAATAGAAATCAATACATTTCATTAATCAATAACAACTAAAGATAGAACAATAATGCAATCAAAATAGGATACAATCAACACATCAACAAGAGACACCAAATTTTATTAATGACAAGGGAAGAAACCCCAAAAGGGGGAAACCCTTTGTAATTCTTCTTCTATTAGATTATCATAAAATGTTCAGTAGAGAGTACAATGAGCGCATAGTAAAATATCTAGAAATATCAAATAAAAAATATTAGAAATGTGATCCCATCAACAATATTGATCAAAGTTAGCTTCTCCAATCTGTGATCAACTACAGTGAACTCTGATCAGCTATCAATCTGAAACCTTAGATCCCATCCACATGGAGAGAGATTTATGCATGTCGTTAAGATGCTCTAACCACATGGATGAGCATGTGTGCCTCCGGTTATAGCTGAAGATTCCCTGATTTTACCCTATAACTAGAAACCAAAAACCGTGACCACATGTGCGAGCTAGAGTTCTTGCAATTTTGGACCTATACGAATCAAATTACAAGAACTCACTTTAGACTTATGTAAACAAAACAAAAAAAGAGAAAAGAATATTCCCGATGATGATTTCCAAATGAGGGTCACTCGAATTTTATTTATAAGATTCCACGGGTGTCCAATTTTCTTTACGGCCTACCTGATCAAATGTGACATTATGGGCTTCACTTCAGAAATACACTTTCCCTTGTCCAAATCAAGTGCTTCAAAGGTCAATTTTGATCCTCTAGAAATGGGGATTCTAGTCCAATGATTGGAATTTTTCACGGAGATGCCAAAAGTGAATAAGAAGAATAGAGAACCCAAGAGTTACTTCAGAATTATTCCCCAAAATTGGTTTAAGAAATCCTAACGATTCACCAAACATTTTGGTAGGGGTTCCCCTAAAGCCATGATTTTCGCCCTTTTCTACATTTCAAAATGAGGCCTATATAGGAACTCAAAGAGCTTAGACCTGCTCTAAACCACTAGTGGTATACTGAGAACCACTCAAGTTTGTTACAAAATTTCCTATTGTATTGTAACTAACTTCTTCTAGAAGTTTCTTTTGAAAAGTTGTTGACTATGGAGTGGGCCCTCTAGATTTGTCTTTAATAGAATTTCTCTCTTAGCTAGGTGTGACCTTTCTCCTTACGTAGGCATTGACTATGTCGGGCGCTATAGTGGATTGTGTGCGCTTCATGTTTACTGGCATAGGAGTTACCCTCAGTCTGGTCACTACCCTTAAATATACAAATGATCTTTATATTTTCCACATATTATTTGACTCCTCTTTGGTTAGTACGTCGCCTAGCCACGCTTTTTCTTTTCTCATCTCTAGGTCCATGGTAGGCTCATAATTGACTTCTACTTCTTCTTTGAAAAGCTGCATTAACATGAACATGGGTTGGAAGTTCTTCTTGTAAATACTTTCTAGGTCCTCTTCTCCTGAGGTATGTTCCCTATCATCGACAGTGCTCTGACCATCCTCCATGTGATGTAGGATGTTGAGGATAAAGTCTTTGGGAAAAAAAGTTACATAACCAATAAAGAACTATGGTAAGCCTTTCTTATCAAATTCTATACATATCCTTTTAAGCCTCTCCACTTATTCAACCATGTTTTTGTCTTTCTCTTCTACCTACACCATCATCCCGTGTTTCCTTTCTACAGGGGATGCTATAGCGGTCAAGCGAAAGTGGTCACAATTTTCCTTCCTGACTTCCTATTTAGTCATGTCATTTAGGAAATTGGATATTACCTTGATTTTGCAAGAGCTTGTCAAGTCATGTGCTTTGAACATCTTGATGATTTCAATCTCTTCCTATAGTAGCTCTATTTCTTCCAAGTGTTTGCCTATTAGCTTAATCATATTTTCCCATATCATTCCATTGGACCTTTTGAAAGAGACCTTTATAGCATTATCCTTTGCTTGCATGTATGAATGAATTTCAAATCTCTTGATACATTCTTTCGCTCAATGTGGTTCTTCTTCTATTTTCTTCAAATTATGCCTCAACTCCCAAGATGATCACTAAGCCTCTTTGAATCCTATGTACACAATGGGCATATCCATTTTTTATACTGATCCATGGGAAAGTTTCTCCAGCCCGAGGAATGATAAAAAGTGTCCTTTGATCTCGATACCGATATTGAAGTGGTGAGCTATCCCAACTTAATATTTACCATTTTCCCAATTCTCATCAAGAGTAAAAGAGGCCAAGAATCGAATTACCGCATGTCTTGGTGCCGTGGGGATGAGTGTTACCCACAAGTTCTGACAACGTTTCCAAGGTGACACTTCATCTCAGGATAGTGGGCTTTAGGCCTTGTAGTTGAATGATTTGAGCTTAAAGGTGTAGAGGAAACTTCGGCCTGATTATATCCTAGGAAATTCAAACTTTCATAAGCTACAAAATTCCTCCCTCAGTTGAGGCTTCTTAAAAGGATGCAAAATTTCTTTCACTTCCTGGAAGGAAGTTTCAAAGACAATGTAATCAAGTTGTAAACAACATGATAGAGCCTCTGGAGAGAATACTTACTAGGGAACTCAAGCAATAAACTAGATTTTCATAGTTTACACTCATATTACGTTGGACATCACAACTTTAGAAACTCATGGATTGCACAATTAATCTCTAAATCACCCAATATTCACCTACATTATACTTTTATAGTTGGTATGCCACGTGTAATAGCCATATTTCTCTAGTAAAGTTGGTGATGTCGTACTACCTTCGATGGGGCATGAGGGACAGTTAATGTGGGACACGCATGGACTAATGAACTTGCCTTGGAGGACACGTGACATGATCTGGCATCATCAAGCTACTTGCTATAGAAGGCCTTTGGTGATGTGGAGAAAATGAGGGGATGATATGCATCTTTCTTTGCAACCTGCATCTCAACTAATTTTCATGCAGCTTGCCAGTGCAAACCTTATTGCAACTATCCAATGAGTATCTCTCTCCACTGTCATATATGTGATAGTGCTTTAGTCTAGGTCTCCTTTGACGTCATGGTAACACATTGTGATTATGGTACTAGGACATGTGGTAAGAAGTGAATGGATGGATTAGAGGTGAGGCTGAGGACATGGCGAGTGATTTGGTGCATGAGGTGTACATGTAGGGGAGGCACAAAAAGGTTCATATGGAGGTTTTTGTGGTGGTGGGAGGTAGGTGATAGGTAGTTTGGCGTAGTGGAAAGTTAGGTGACGTGTGTGAGAACACAGGACAGTCTTTTGTGTAGGGTGAGAGGAGGATATTTCAGTGCGAGAGGTTTTGCGGGAGTCTCGTGCTACCGACATATGGAATCCTTTGTGCACCCTCTGCGTGTTAACCCTTGAGCATCTTATGGGTGTGGGAGAGCGGGGTTATATGATTAGTGGGCTCTCCCGCCGTTGGATGTAGGTGGTGCACAACTTCTCGAGTCTCATTTCCACCTATTGACTCCCTCAGTTGTGGCCCATGATTCTCATGCCTAGGCACACCCACCGATGCCTCAACACCCAATATTGGAGTGTAGTGCATCCCATGGGGAAAATTCTCATGCCGTGTCATCTCGGTTGTCATCACCCAAAGGTAGGAACATTACCATGCTATAGCTAAGCCATTGGTGGATGGCATTCAACCTCTAGTCTTACCAGGGATTGGATTTTGACACCAACACCATTATTGCTCTTTATTTTTCCAAACATACTCTTTCACCCCATAGTCCTCATCAATGAACATCGTTTTTATAGTGGGAACTAAGGATTTCATTCCTCTGGGTGATGTTGACCAGGTAAAAGTCCCCATCCCCATTCTATAGAGGATCATCCTCATAATGGGCGCTTCTTCTAGTAAATCATAACATCTAAAGCAGTGATCGGGAGGGGTCAATTCCTTGGTTTCCCCCACCACTAGTAGAGCCCCATATTCCTCCTTGAGGTTTGGGATCAAGTCAAAACATAATTCATCATTGTGGCTTCAATCCATTTTGTAATTTTTCTTCCTTTAGTCCTTTCTAAACTTAGGATACTCATCAGATGTCTCTTGTTGGTTTTTAGCTCGTTTTTTGTATTTGAATTTTGTCAATTATATGTTTCATATATACTTTCGCTTGGGGTCTTGGTTTCATGCTTGCAAGTCACCTTTTTACTCGACATGTAACCAAAACCCTGTGACAACTAATGGAATTCTAAGGTATCACTCTTCACTAACACAATATGTTTCCCTTGAAACATAGCATATCCTAATATCATTTCTCTTCAATAATCCATAAGGCCCGCTCTCTCAACCGAATTTATTGCTACCTTCCACTTGCACTTGGTAAATTTCATGTTCGTTGATAGTTTCTTTTATCTCCATGGATCACCTTATCAAGTACTACCCTTAGAAATACATACATCCATGGCCATATTTTCCCTACCTAGGAACCATTCACTTGAATGAATTTTAAGATAAACCACATTACTCTCTCCATCCCATTTCTTACCACACCTCGTGAGAACTCATTACATTCTAGTCATCGTGAATGCGCCACTACATTATGCACTTGGCCTCTCACACCTTGAAATTATATTAGACCATCTGCGTGATCACCATATCTCATCCACTTCACACAAAGACCAGACAATGGGGCCCCCACCCTTTTCATTTTCTCTCCTACATCCTCAAGAAAGCCATCATATATTTTGGGCACTCATCTCTGTGTATGTACATTCCAAACCATTTTATATTCTTTTGTCAAGTGTACAAATATTTTCTTAGAAAAATATTCTTACCCATATTTTTGTTTCTAATACTCAGCGGTAGTCCTTAGTCACCCTTGGTTGGAGCTAACAATATATGCCATCCACCTCAGATTGCAACACCTTGATCTCTCCCTTGTGATCATCATTATGCATCCATATTTGTTGACAGTCTAAATAATCACCCACTCCCACTAGACGTCCTCCCAACTCCATGGGCCTATCCCTCAGAGTTTTGTTTTCACTACCACCACTTGTATTTAAGTTAAAACCTTGGGCAACTCCCACTTGTCCATATACACTATCAACGTCAATGATGATTCCTTTGGCTTATCACATTGCAGTACTTGTATTAGCTTGACATTGATTTCCCATAACCATCTTTTATTCTCAATATTTGGTGCTTTATTTTTGTTGACATCAACACTCATATTGCATAATTGAAGAGGTACCTTGATAGTTCCCTAATTATAGGTCAATATTTGGTGAAATAGTGGGAATCATTATCGCCCACATATTTAAGTAATCCCTTTGATGTTTAACACCATCATAGCTTTCACATTAATGGTGTATTATACTTTATGATCATTGCAATTGTGTCATTTAGTAAAAACCCATTAATTAAGACTACACTTCTCTCAACAGTGCCTTATATATGATGCATGGGGGAACCTAGTTTAGTCTATTTATAAGATATTCCACTAAGTACAAAAGCAATTATCCACTTCATCTTACAACACATCGACTACGTCAGTTTTGATATAATAGGATTTTATTTTGTACTTGCAATATCATAGTAAAAAGTCATGATAACCAACATGGGACGTGCACGCCTCATACATACACTTTATGTATAAACATTTCTCTCGACGTGATGTTCTTTTGGCTATGAGTAAGGATTTCATCGATCCTCTCCTCAATAAAAAATTCTCTTTGAAGAAGTCAGTAGGAACCATTGTCAGACAAATTGAAATGTGAATTTTTTCAGCTATACGCTTGCTCCTAACCTCATACATCAGGTGAAAACTATTACTATAAAAAAGTCATACACAAAATTTTACAAGTCAAATGGCACTCAACATAACAAACATGTATAGGTTTATCACATTTTTCTAGAAACGTCATGAAACCCAAAAATTTAATAGGTTCTCTAAAATCCATTTAAAATCTTCAACCACATGAGCATGTTAAAGGCGACTTTTACCATATACTAGCACTGTTATTTCTTTGATAATCCTGTGGATTTGCCAAAGATAAGACACAATAATCCATGGACCACATTACATTTAATGGGCCAATTTCCTCTTATAGTACGAGCTCGGCTAGCCATTTTCCGAGCTTCAGCAGTCTTAATTAGGGGATATGGAGACCGAAAAGGAATCCTCATGTCCCCTTCCAAATATCTATCTCATTAATGAGATAAGGGGGTGGTATGAGCTAATTCAAAATCAATAAATTCAAAGAGAAGAAGAGTCAAAGGGAAGTAGAAGTCAGTGCATTATTATGTTGTCAAAATAAATGCGAAGCAATTAACATTTCTTCACTTGGAAGAATGCCCCATCTTAAGAGTTTTTCTAGGCACTTCTTAGAGAGAGAGAGATGTTCTTGCAAAAGGATTGGAAAAACAAAATACTTTTGAGAGCTAGAGAGCAGAATTTCTCATCTTGGTTATCTCAAAGAATCTTTAATACTCATATTGTATCTCTACCACTAGTAGCTATTATTAAAGAGGATCCTTTTCCATTCCTGTTGTCTAGTTTTTTTCTCATTGTTTCTTATTTCTTTTTATTGTTCTAAGTGTATTATCTATGCTTTGTTTCTCGGCCATTAACATTGCATTTGTGTTCAATCTATAATTGCTAACATTTTTTGTTTGAGGGATTCTTTTTAGGTAACAACTAATTTGCAAAGAGAAAAGGAAATTGAGACATTATTGCACTAAATTCCCTACTACAAACGAAATTGGTCTCTTTGATTTCATATATGGTTCAAATTTACTATATTATTTATTACTCGATTAAAAATATAACACATGCTAAATTAAAATATCAAATCATAGAAAATATATTCCTTATAAATATCCATCTTTTATATATATATATATATAATTATATTTTTTTATAATTCGAAAAAAAATAGTTACATTTCACTTTTTCCATAAGAACTAAGAATGAATACAAATTTACAATAAAATAAATATATATTTGTAAAATTTAGAAGAATTTTTATTTTATATTTTTAATTTATTAAATATAAATTTCTAAAATTTATTTTTTTGTATTTTTGAAATTTAAGAAATATATATTTCTAAAATTTAAGAAAAAATAATTTTAATTTTTTAATTTATTTTCTTTAATAAACAAATTAACAAAAATGTAAAGTTACATAAATATGAATTTTTGAATCAAAAGAAATGAAGATAGAAATTTGCTTTGTATTTTTTTGACTTAGTAAAAAACTAAAACAATATTTTATGTTTTCCATTTAAATCATTTGAATGGAATGAGGGATGGAATTTGAGGGGCGCGTTATCGGGAATTTTGTTGGTATTGGACCTATAGGATTTGTTAATGTATGTTTCTTTGGCTGTGTTTGGAACTGTACAAACTGTATTATTGGCGGATTTGTAAGTCACATAAATTAGAAACCAAATTCAATTGTATATTAAATATTGATCTCAATTAATGTTGTACAAAGTGTACATATTAATACATACAACAAACCGTTCAATCAATTTCGAGGTCTTCTTGGACTCTAATAACCAATCACCCTAACAAAAACTAACCAAAACTTAATCCCAATAATTATATGTCTAGCATTCCCCCCTTTATCTGAATGGATGTATCAAAGTCCAAGAATGAGAGCTCAAAATGCAAAAATGTATCTCAACCAAGCGTTGAATCTCTCTCGAAAATGGTTTTTAAGGACGATCACAAACCAATGTGGGAGAATTCATGGTCTCAACCAACACCAACTCTGGAACCTTCATAACAGTTCTCAGAACAACCAAAAATGTTGTTCTATGGTGACCACTAACTCAGGAACTATCAATGTAGTTCCTCGAACAATTCCAAATATGGAAGTGCTCATTCACAAAAACTTCTTTAGAAAAATCTAAGTTTCTCTGGCTAAAACTCTATCTCTAACTAGTAAAGGTTGTGGCTCAAGCTCACTTGTGGATCACTTACTCATGCTCTCTTGAAAAATATCTGAACCTGTAGCAGACCATGAACAACTCTATCAATTCCCCCCTTGTAGAATACAAGGTGAGAATATGAGGTATTCTTCATCACTCCAAAGCTAATGAACACTCTCGAACATATCATGTCGTATGACACGTAAATATTCTCGGTTGTTTTCGACCAATCCCAAGAAGAAATTCACCAAAATTTAGTTTCTATCTTGCAGTTGTCTTCTTTCTGGAACATTTGCTTGAATGGTGATTTCTCTTTCCACAATGCTCACATATGTGAAGATCAAAACACCAACCTTTCACATGTCCAACTCTATTACACTGTTGACATCGATCAATTTCTTATGAAACAACACTATCCATAAATCCAACACTCAAAATTTGTATAGTCTTAGAAAAATAAGAAATATGAAAGATACATCTAAGAAATATTTTTTAAATCCGAAACCAATTTTCTGTTTGTTATGCATAATCTCTTCATAAATTTTTTGGGAACAACAGGCTTCACATTTGTATGTATATGATTCTTGCATACACTTACCTGAACATGACATTTCGTTGCAACCAAATTTCCTTTCGAATTTCTTTTATCCATATGTAACTATATATTATAATATGGCTCGAACAAAGTGTTGTTCTGAACAAACACCAGTTGAGAATCACAGTTTTTCTTCTGAAGTTTGTCTTGCTGAAATTGCGACTCTGGCTCCAAGAATTCAATTTTTCTTTGACCACTTTGAAAACATGCTTGGATGTAAGATAATGTTCCCTTGATGATTTGGACATTATTAAGGACAATGGAAAACATTAGATTGCTTAATAATTGTAAAAAATCATTGACTTTGGGCATTTTGTCACCAAGAATGCATACAATACAAGCAAATTTACAATGATTTAGCCAGGTGTTGGGTTGAACCGAAAATGCACCCATTTTACATCGTAATTTTAAAAGACAAATCACAACTTCATAATCACGTTTTTATGACTTATACTAAATATTAATGGTTTCGTGACACAACACAAAAACAATCAGCGTAAAAAGCAACCAGAATAAAATGGTTTTCCAACTCTTCTACAAACATTTTAACAATTCTCTAGCATTCAGTCAAATCTTCTTCATACACATGTCATCTTAGTATAAGATACAATTATCACAACCTTATGCACTGGTATTCACTAAATACGTACCTTATACGATTGTTTCTCCAAAAAATGACCATTGTAATCTCTTCCTTCATGGAGACTGGTGATGTCAACGATCACTTCCGCATTGATGTTGATCCATGCAGGACTCTTATATAAATTCCTCCTTCAACAAGTCATTCTCCCTTAATGTTTGATTGTTTGTTTGAATACAATAAGTAATTACATATTCTTTCGTTAATTATAAAAAAATTCGACAACATGCTTATAAGAATATCAAGCGAAGCCTTCGAAATACCCATCACGCATTTACTCAAGGTTAATGGGAGTGAATATTTATACGTAAATATAGAACAGTTGTGATATCTACACATATTTTGATTGATAATTTCGAAAGTGTCAGTATGATTCTTACCATAGGGATCAGATGAAAAATCGATGCCAATTGTTTTCAAGAAATAATATAACTTGTGCTCATAAAGAGACAATACTAGTCCAACAATATTGTAAGCTCCGTATGATGACATCTGAAGTGAAATTTCACGAGGAAAAGAAAATGAGGAGTTTTTGTCATCCAGTTCTAAGAGGTGGACCATCATTCAATGATCTGTGCATCTGGTTGGCTAATGTGCATGCAGACAGATATATAAAAATTGTAGCATTAAACAAGTGTAGATTGGGTGTCATCACCATGTCAATTCGTTGTTATGTGCTTTGTGGTTTCATTCATCAACAAAGTTGGTTTTCTCCTCTCGACATTTTCCAGGAAACGCTCCATGCAGATATAAGTGATGATGATTTGATGTGTTCTCAATCATATTAGAAAGTATCGACTCTGTGGATGGTCTCCCTCCTGAATTTGGAGAGCTCTGAATGTTCAAACAATAGTACGAGGCATAATCATATGGAGAAACTCCCAATCACTTGAAACGTGAAAAAATGTTGAATGAATGTACAAGTCTGCTAAATCGACTTCCAAAATACACCAAGAAAACTCAAATTTGCTATTGCATCCAAGGTTAAAACAATAATCAATCGACCTCCATGCTTGATTTCACATCTTTGATATTCCTCTTCAACAATGCTCTATGGGAATGTTAGAATTAATGGAGAATAGGATCTTATTGTTACGTAGTCATGAGTTTACTTTTCATAGTTATTATGTTCCTATTCTTTATGGATATGATTTGTTGTCCCTAACAAATTGTATCTATTTAATATTGGAGATTAATGTGAAGCTTGTGCGGTGTTTTGCTTGAGGTGGCTCTTGGTGATCCGCACCTGTGAGGTACTCTTGTTTGGTTTCTCATTTCATGTCTTCCCTATGCTACTCTTGACATGGTATCAGAGCTCAGGGCTGTCAATCTTGCACGGCTGAGTGAAGGGTGCGACTGAAGCAGATTCATCACGAGGTTTGGGTGGAAAAGTGTGACGAGTGCACTGTAACACTCCACACGCTCTTAGTTTTGGAAACTTGGCACGAGCTTTGGGTGGAACGTCGCGAGACCCAGCTGTATAGTTGTGACTATCTTCGCAACTCCTTGGTGGATAAGCGCGCTGATCTTCTGCTACATCCGCGTGGAGGAGATCTGCATGAATGCCACCACTGTCGGATTCTGAGGTGAGGTGCGGAGGCCGGATCACCAAGAGGGTGGATCGCCAATCAGAGCCACAAGGAGGAGCTCTGTGAATTGCATTTCGAACAAGTAATATCATCGCTTCAAATTTCGTTAGGCCACTTTCAAGATTCAAATTTGCTCGACAGAAATTGTGATGTGATGATTGCGTGGTGGCTGCGCGACCCTATAGCTGCCTATTTTCCTTTGAAGGCCATGGCTGAGGCGTTGACATATGATAGCTATGCATAGTGGGCTAAGAAAGGTTGGATCTGATGCGGATTGCCATGTGAAGTATGCGCGCAGAAGCGTTGACATCCTATTGTTGCTCCAATCTACTACAGTCATATTGTAGTGCATCGACGACACCAGTATGTAGAATCCATATGACTATGGTGCTAAGGGGGAGGAAGGAGGAGCAGAATCTCTGTGGCAGAGGAGAATTCTAATGGTGCGGTGATCACATGCTACTGTTGAAATGCTACTTTCTTGATGTTTTTTATATCACCAGATGTGGAAGGGCCAACAGAATGGGTGTAATCTACAATGTGCTACGTGTGTCGAGTATGAGCATGATTGAAGGCAGTCTCCTTTGATTCGTTTCTTAACAAAATGCTTCAATAATTATCGATGAGATAATTAACTTTTTTTTAATTGAAGTTTTTTTCAAAGCTTTAATTAAAAATTTTGGAGATCTCTCATTATTTGAAGGAATTTTTTTTTTTTAGACTGTAATGGTTAATGATATTAATGAGCGGCAAACCAGCTGCCGCGGACTGGAGCGTTACAACAATGTCTGAAGTTGAGATTCCTGTTGCACAGTGAAGGATCCCGCTCTTTGATACAATTACAGAGGTCGCAGTGGAAATCGAGCCTCGTACTGTCTGAAATCATAATTGAAATTACACAGCGCTTGCAGTGGTGGTCTTGTTAGTCCAGCGTAGCCTTTGCATCTTCCTTGCACTGGCATGTTATAACGGCGAACCTCCATTTCAGAATAACCAGAGTCCGCCTATTGCTTGCACAGGTCCTCCTTCCATCAATAAAGAGGCTGGACAGGTCCTTCTATCAATATAGAGCTACCCTGGCCTAGACTCAACTCAGCGTAATTGAAAGAAAAAAGAACGAAGTAGAATAATACAAAGATTCATGTGGTGAATGCGCAATCCAAAGAATCAGCAAAGAATGGAACCCATGCATTTAAGATCTATAATCGGCGCATTAATTTCCGAGCGGCAAGCAGAGCAGCAGCGGACAGAACAACCGATAGCCAGATTTTAGTGTTGGTCTTTGAGAAGAATCGCCTAGGATGAAGATCACAGATCAGGTCTAGATTGTTGGGAAGAATCGCCTTGTTTCCTGAGTTTTCCTCCAAGGCCTCTGCATTGAAGGGTCTCATTGCTTCCTGTTCTTCAACAGTTGATTTGATGCTCTTAATGGAATGTGAGTTATCTGCATCATCAGCCTCTTGCAGGGTTTTTCCCTCATCATCAGCCTTTTGCAGGGTTTTTTCCTCTTCATCAGCCTTCTGCAGGGTTCTTCCCTCTTCATCAGCTCTTGGATCTTCAATGTCTTCTTCCATAATTTCCCCCAAGTCTTCTTCTTTTAGCTGTGGGTCTGAGCACTGGTTGGCAGGAGGATGATGTTGTTGATGCTGATCTTGAGGATTCTGGGATAAAGTTGAGGCCTCCTTCATCTCTTCTACTAAGTTTTGGGGGTCACCATGCTCTTCTTTTCTACTAGAAGACAGACTATCCGATGAAGGGCTTTCAGGAACATGAAGACCAACAGACTGTTCTGAAAAAATAGTGCATTCATCTTCTTGTTCTGGGCAGTGAGGCAATCTTTGGGAATCTGAGTGATCTGTAACATGATCACTGTCAAGTTCATTTGCTTCAGCCATTAAATTATCTGGAAATCGTACTGCCCTTATCGAGATAGATGTTGGCTTGTCGACCAGATAGAGACCGGGATCAAAACCTTTGACTGCATGAAATGGAACAGGACTGGATTTTGAAAGCAATTTTGAGAACAGGTCGACCCAAAGGGGATTAAGGAATGATGCAATTAGACTCATCAGAGTTGACTAACAGGGATCTTCTGCAACGGGTAGAGCCCAGATTGGCTTCAAGGTCAGCTTGATTGTTCAGGTGCCTCAGAATATGGAAAAGGGATATTTTTCGGAACTAGGCCAGAGTAAACCTAATTTTCTTGAAAATGGAAACTAAGTGAATCTGCGAGGGATTTGAGTTGAGGTTCAACGCTTGGATGATTAGCCTAGAGTCTCCAAAGACTGACAGAGTCAGAAAATTCCTTTTGATGGCCAGATTAAGCCCTTGCCATAGAGCCAGAGCTTCAGCTCTGTTATTAGATTTGATGCCCAACCCCCATTGATACCGAAACTTAGTTGATCCATCCAGATTCAGAAGAACCCCACCCCCACCTGCAGCTCCGGGGTTGCCTTTAGAGGCCCCGTCGAAGAAGAGGCAGTGTTCCTCCAATGCAGAAGGCCATTTGATAAACTCCTGTTCTTCCAGGCGGATTTCCCAATTCACTTGGGGAATTGCAGGGGTCAAGGGCTTGAAAACATAATTTGGAACAAGATCTTTGAGCCATAGCTCCTACTCACTGTCCAAAGTTGCTTCATTCCTTATTGCAGGTTTGGTATCCAAAGTCTCTCCCCATAAAGCTTGGATTTTAGTGATAATTTTGCCAGGAGTACATTTTTCATCCCTGAACAACCTATTTTTCCTCTCCAACCACAGCTTCCAGCAGGTGAATTTAGGGATCCATATCCAGGCTATCTTGAGGAGGCATTTTTTAGAGAGATCGAACAGAGATAAATTGGCCCAGTTGTGAAGCAGGTTAGGAATATTACCAGGAAGCTCAACTTTGTCAGCCCCTGACCTCAGGACCCCCCTCCAGACATCACGGGCAAAAGGGCAAAGCAATAACAGATGATTAGCAGACTCTTCCTCTGACACACACAGAGGACATCTAGAATGCCCTTCCATTCCACGTTTTCTCAGGATATCTCTAGTGAGAATGCTGTTATGAGCTAACGTCCAGCAGAAGAAGTCAATTTTGGGAAGCGAAGGGAAGGCCCAAATAAATCTCCATTGAGTAGGGTCAGGGGGGACATTAGGAATCGTTGTCATACTTTTGTAACCTTCAGAGACTGTGAAATTGCCAGTGAGGGAGCCCCACCCTCTTTTGTCCTTAGTTGTTGCTTTGATTGGATATTTTCCTTGGAGCTTATCTAAAAGTAATGATGCTTCAACCTGCAGCCTTAAGGGAATCTCTCCCAGGTACCAACTAGCCCATCATCTTCCAGTATCATCCGTCCAAGTTGAGATGTCCCACAGGGTATTCAGGTTGTTGGACTGTAGCCAAATTTTAATGTTTGTCAGGCCTTCAACATGGTTCAAAGGCTGTTCACCAAGGATTGGATCATCCCAAATTCTGATTTTTTTCCCATTACCTGGTATCCAGTAAAGGTTGTGACTGAAATGCTCCATAGCAGAAAGACAGAGTTTGAAGATCGGAGAACCTTTAATGGTTTTTGGGGGCTGGTCCAAACACATCAGCCATTGTCCATTGAAGTATTTCTTCCACAGTACTCTCTTACTCTAACTAGCCTTTCCAGCAACAATATTCCATAGAATTTTGGAGCCCAGGGAGAGATTCTAGGCACCCAGATCTCTTAATTGAAGACCTCCTTCCAGAATTGGCTTTTTAATAGTGCCCCATTTAACTAAATGAAGTCTTTTTTCATTATTTTTCCCCCCTTCCCAGAGGAATCTTCTCAGCAGACTGTCCATTTTACTGAGGAAGGTTTTGGGAGCAAGCAGAATGGAATGTTGATAAAGAGGCATACTTATGAGAACAGATTTCATCAGGATAACCTTCCCAGCATTGTTCAGCCAAGTGGCTCCCCAAGCTTGAATTCTAAGTTTTAGTTTGTCAAGCAGGGGCATCCAGTGGGCAACTTTAGGAATGGATTTGAAGATTGGAATCCCTAGATATTTAAAAAACTCCCAGGTCTGAATTCCTTTCATCTCTAAGAGCCTGGCAATATCAGCCAGTTCCTTGACCGAGCAGTTCCAGCCGAAGATAGTGCTTTTTAGATAGTTTATCTTGCTGCCCGAGACCTCCTTGTAGATGTCCAACTCCTTCTTAAAGGATCTTGCAGAATTTATGATCGGTCCTCCAAGCAACAGAGTATCATCAGCAAATTGGGCATGGTTAATGTCTTTAACATTGGGAACCATTCTAGGTCCTAGCAGAGATTGGATTTGTTGACAACAGTCAAGTTGGAATCTAAGCACAGAGGCTTGAATAGCGTAGAGGAGCAGGGACAGCGGGTAACCTTGTCTTAAGCCCCTTGAGGCATTGAAGAAATTTATTTATCGGCCATTAACCAGCGGCGCAATCGAAGGGGAGGCAATGCAGGCTTTCACCCAATTAATGAAGGTTATGGAGAAGCCCAGTTTCTTCATAACAGCATAGAGGAAATCATTTTTCACCCTGTCAAAGGCATTTGCCAGATCGAGCTTTATCACCATTCCTTTCTCTTTTCGGTGGCAACTTGAATGAACTGCTTCTTGCACCAGTACAATATTGTCCATAACGTTTCTCCCTTTGATGAAACCTCCTTGATTTTCCGGAATGATGTCCCGCAAAACATTCTTGAGACGATTGGCTATTGTTTTGGTGATCAGTTTATAACTTGTGTTACACAGTGAAATAGGCCGAAATCTACCAAAATCAGAAGCTCCTTTCTCTTTCGGAATCAGGGCAAGGCAGGCCGAGTTGGTGCTGCCTCCAATCTTGGAACATGATTGTGACTTCCTGACCATTCTCAAAAGATCTTTATTAATTATAGCCCAGCAAGTCTGAAAAAATCTGGCATTGAACCCATCAGGCCCAGGAGCTTTATCCGGCTCCATGCAGTCCAAAGCCTTCTTGAGCTCCTCCATGCTGATCGGAGCGGTAAGCATAGAATTAACAGAATCATGAACACAATGAGGGATTAGATCAAAGGGGTAGGCTTGGGATTCTAAAGGAGGGTTTTCAAGAGCCGTATAAAGCTCTTTGAAGAAGGTGAAAGCAGATCTTTTGATGCCTTCAGAATCTTTGACCAGGACATCATGGGACCGAATTTCTGAAATAGATTTGAATTGCTTGCGAGCTTCGGCTTGCTTATGGAAAAAAACTGGTATTCTTGTCGCCGGCTTGTAACCATAAGTTTCTGGATTTTTGTCTCTAGTACTCCTCTTCATCCCTACAGGCTCTATGGAGATTTTTTTGCAACTCAACTTCTCTTTGAAGCAGACTTTGAGAAACAACAAAATTCTCCATTGCAGATTGATGGGCAGCAAGGTTTTCTAAGGATTCTTTTCTCTTGGCAGTGGGTGTTTTCAGAGTTTTAGCCCACTCCTTGAGTCTTCTTTTAAGGCCCCTCAATTTTTCTTCCCACACATAGAATGGGGATCCCAGGATCTGCCGATTCCAAGCTTCAGAAACCACTTCATGGAAACCATCTTGCTGTATCCACAAAGGACTGAATCTAAAAGGTATTGGACCAAGGTTTCCATCAAGGGAGAGCTTGAGGATAATAGGTTTATGATCAGAAGTGCAGTTTGGAAGGATTTTAGAAGAGGTTGTTAGACCACATGTAAGGAAAGAGGATTGGACAAGGAATTTGTCCAGGCGAGCAGCTATGTGGTTGGGCCATAATCTTTTGTTAGTCCAGGTCTATTTCCCAGTAGAAGGCTTGATATCCTCAAGATCCCAATCTATCATTATGTCTTCCACCCATTCTCTAGCTGGATCCCTTACTAGGGAACCCCCCCTTTTTCTTATCAATGGCTAGAGTGACATTCATATCACCTGCAATAATGATATTTTCTAGGTTGTGCAATAAAAGAAAGGACTGAATCGAGTCCCAGCAAAATTTTTTCTCCATTGGAAATACCGGAGCATAAATATTAAACATACTTACTTGTTGACCAGAGTCTTTGTGGAGGAGTTGGATGAAAATTTAATGAGAGCAGTTTTCTTCTTAAATCAATTCATATTTGGAGCTGTCCCAAAAGGAGGCAAGCCCACCAAACGCGCCCCTAGCACTGACAGCTCTTCCTGGACCTTTACGCCAGAATGTCTTACTAGTTTGGAGGAGCGGATTATCCTCCATCTTTGTCTCCTGGATGAGAAGGATTTTAGGCGAATGCATCCTAACAATGTCTTTCAGGGCTTCTTCTTTTAGTTTGCTGCCTAACCCTCTGCAGTTCCAGGAGACGTACTTCATTATTTACTGACTTGGGAGGTGGTGGCTCCTTTTGGAGCCCTGCTTTGCTTGCACCTGAACCTGGTGTTCATCACTCCTTTGAGAGTTTTTTGGTAGCCTTGTAGGACGTCCAAATAAGTTTTCTCCTCTCTCTGTTTCTTCTTGGATTTCCGACCCCTAGCCGACTTGATAGGAGTGATTTGCGAGCCATCTGATTCGGTGTCTCTCTCTTCTAACTCTTCCCCTAAGTCAGAGGCTAGATTGATGTGCTCCTCAGTACCTTCAGTTCCCCTTTGATCAGCAGCTGCTAGAGGAACAGTTGAATTTTCTACGGTTTCTTTCAGCTTATTCGATTGGTCTTCAGTTTCTTCGTGACTCTCTATCACATTCACCTTTTCAACTGAGGGGGGGCCTTCTTTTGTGATTGGTTTGGTTTGAGAATTGGACTGGGGTTTCCCCATTGTTCCAGATTTTGTTTGTTCAGCAGGCTTTGAGACTACCTTGCCCTTTTTTATCTCTTTCCATCCTTCTTCTTCCACCTTGTCCCTTGATGGGGCTTTAGGACAGTTTCGTTGGAAGTGACCATGCTCGTGACAGATTCTGCACTTAAAGGGCAGTTGCTCGTAGTCCTGTTTTTGGTAGTGATGCCAATCTCCAACTGTAAGTTTAACAACTTCCGGAAGACCAGCTTCCAAGTCAACTTCCACGCAGATTCTTGCGCAGGTGTATTGGCCCCTATTGTCAGCTTTGTCAATGAATCGACCCAGCCCGTTTCCAATCTTTTGTAGGGATTTGAAGCTCCAACAGTGGATCGGCAGGTTGGGGAGCGGGACCCAAACAGGAACCTCCTTTGGAACATCGACTAAAGGGTCGAAGTCAGGGGTCCATTTGTTCAGGAAAAGGCCTTGATTTCCCATGAAATACAGACCATTTCTGAACACCAGGTCACGGTCTTCCTTGGTAGTGAATTCGAAAATGAAAAATCCTCTACCGACAGCATAACAGATCACGTTGTTCGTTAGCAGAGGCCTCCAATTTCGTTGGACCCATTCATCTGTTGATTTTGTTGATGGCCATCGACCCATAAATTGCCCGACCAGACCTCTGTCAGCCAAGGCAAGAGCTATTTTGATCGGTTGTTCTTCAGGCAGAGCAATCTCTGGTATTTCTTCAAGTTTTTTGATGAACGTCGGAACTTCAGGTGATGGACGTTTTTTCCCTTTCTGAGACAGAAGGTTACGAAATGCATTTGCAGAAGAGTTTGGAGTGGGGGGAGAGGACTATCCGCCCCTTGGATCACCCATGGCGGCGGCGGCACAGCACGCAGTGATCCCTGACCTAATCGCAGCAGAGGAGCGCGTGCGAAAATTGTGTTGAAATGTTACCGGAACTTTTTGAAGGAATTATTATCTGATATTAAGGGGGCATTTAGAAAAAAAAGGAATTTGGGGTCAGCATTTCTTTGTAAATAAGATCTGGGGCTTGTTTAAATTATTGAAGTTTTTTTTATTCATTCAAAATGAATAATCAAATTGTTGAAGCTTATCTCAATGAGAGTAATAAGCTTAATGGTTCCAATTACACGAATTGGAAGTTTAAGCTCCAGACTCTAATTGAGGGACAGGATCCCTATGGCATTTTTCTCCGATGATGAGGTCAAGCTGACTACTGGATATAGTGGATCGAATACAACAATTCAAGACTGGGAGAAAAGGGAGATGAAGGCAAAGGTTCTCCTCAAGTTAAAGTCAAAGATTACATCGTCCCTCACATTCGGGAGTGCAAGAGAATGAATGATATATGGATGATTCTCAAAGAAATGTATGAGATCAAGAACACCATTCGAACTTTGTACCTTAGGAAGAAAATTCTCTCCATCAAGATGGAGGCGAATGAGTCTGTTTCTTCAATCATATCCCCGATAAAGGAGGTTAAAGATAAACTAAGTGATATCGGTCAAACTATGGCGAATGATGATCTGGTGACGATTACCATGAATGGCATGACGAATGATTATCAGATGTTTATAATGGGATTGAATGCAAGAGAAATGCCTCTAGGCTTTGAAGAGCTTACCAGGATCTTGTTACAAGAACATGAAAGGAGGTTGTCTCTCAAACCTCAAAATCCAGATCTTGCGTTGATGACCAAGTTCAAGCCGAAGGGGAAAGCAGTGGTTGATCACATGAAAGGTAGCATATCATGAAAAAGGACACCACAAGGTATGACCTCACATAAACATGACTTTGATCCTAAATGTTTTTATTGTGGCAAGATAGGCCATATTGCTAAATTTTTCCATAAGAAAATGGCATATGGGGAGAGGTATAAGCAGAGAAAACATGCACGTCATTTGGCTGATGTAGATCAGAATTAGGATGTCAGATTATTTATGGTCGAGACTGCACTAGCCACCAAGGAGGATGAATCAGATATTTGGTTCATAGATTCTGGTGCCTCCTCACATATGACAGGTAAAGAGAAATGGTTAAAAAATTTTAGAGAATCCGACACTGGAGTAAACTTATACCTTGGAGATAATAGAGGGTACAAGATCAAGGGACATGGAGATGTCTTTGTCACTCTGCCTGATGGAAATATTAGGAATATATCTGATGTGTGGTATGTACTTGGTATTAAGAAGAACCTGATTTCTGTATCAAAAATTACAGATCAGGATCTCAAGGTAGAATTCTTTAAATCTTATTGTATTATTAAAGACTTGTTGGACTAGATGAAGCCTATTGCTATAGGTGTTCATATAGGAGGACTCTACAAACTGGATGTGAAGAGTACACCATAGCAAGCATTGATGTCATCGGGTAAGTTTGTTGAAAATTTGTGGCATCAGCAACTTGGGCACATCAATTTCAGTGACCTTCTTCTATTGCAGAACAAAGGTATGGTAGATGGTTTTCCTTTTTTGAAAAAGTTTCATATTGACTGTGAAGCATGTGCATTCCTTAAACAACATAGAGATGAATTTCCTATTGTTAAAGATAGGAAACAGAGGGATAAACTCGAACTTGTACACACCGATTTATGTGGGCCTGTGAAAATAAGATCGTTAGGTGGGGCCTACTATTTCCTAATATTTGTTGATGATTGTACAAGATTCACATGGGTGTATTTTCTTAGACAAAAGACTCATGCCTATGAGTATTTCAAACAGTTCAGGAACATGCTTGAAAAGCATACAAGAAAGCTCATCGGGTTTCTTCGATCAGATCAAGGCGAAGAATTCAAGAAAGGGGATTTCATCAAATACTGCAAAGAGCATGGGATACAATAGAAATTTACAACCCCTTACACTCCTCAACAGAATGATGTAGCTAAGAGGAAAAACAAAACATTGGTGGAGTGTGCTCACAGTATGTTGAAAGGTAAGAATCTAACTAATGGTTTTTGGGCAAAAGCTGTCAATACTGCAGTGTATTTGAAGAATAGGAGTCCCACTAAAAGTCTTGATTATAAAACTCCTTTTGAAGCATTGTTTGGCTTCAAGCCTGTAGTAGGTCATCTTAGAGTATTTGGTTGTAAATTTTTTGCGCATGTTCCCAAAGAAAACAGGAAGAAGCTAGATTCAAAGGCCATTAAATGTACTTTCATTGGATACTGCAGTGAGTATAAGGCTTACAAATTGTTTGATCCTTCTACTAACAAGGTGTTTGTTAGTAGAGATGTAGTATCTCATGAACAGGTTGATGATGGAAATCCTGTTCAAGATAATGACGAATGGCATGTACCCTTACTTTCAGATGAGGATGTTGAAATAGGGATCAATCAACAACAACAACAATAACAATAGCAACAACAATAAGATAAAGAGGAGGAAATTGAGTTCAGGCCACAAAGAGAAGAATAGAGCAGAATAGTTGACACCCCACCACTCAGAAGAGCTAATAGGCCGAAACAGTTACCAGCTCGGTACAGGGATTGTGTGCTCATGACTTGTATGTTAAACATTGCAGAACCTTCTAATTTTCATGAAGCTAGTAAGAGTTCTGAATGGAAGGAAGCAATGAAAGAGGAATATGAATCTATTATTAAGAATAATACTTGGGATCTAGTAAAGCTTCCTCATGGTAAACAACCCATAGGTTGCAGATGGTTATTTAAGTTGAAATTTAAAGCATATGGTTCTATTGATAAGTATAAAGCAAGGTTTGTTGCAAAGGGGTATTCCCAGAAAGGAGGTATTGATTTTGAGGAAACATTTGCCCCTGTTGCATATTTAAATATTATTAGAGTGATTATTGATTTAGCCACTGAGCATCGTTGGAAAATACATCAATTGGATGTTAAATCTGCTTTCTTAAATGGTGATTTAAAAGAAGAAGTATGCTTAGTGCAGATTGAGGGGTTTGTTAAGAAGGGGGAAGAGCATTTAGTCTGTAGACTAAAGAAATATTTATATGGTTTAAAATAGGCTCCTAGATCCTAGTACAACAAAATTGATTCATGTTTCCTCATGCATGGATATAAACAGAGCAAAAATGATCCTAATTTGTATACTCTGTTTAATGATGAGGGGAAGATAGTGTTGATTTCTTTATATGTAGATGATTTGATCATGATAGGGAGTGCAGACAATCTCATTGAAGAAATCAAGCAGAACATTTCATAGAAATTTGAGATGAAGGACCTTGGAGAAATGCATTATTGTTTGGGTCTAGAAGTTTGGATAGATTCAAGGCAAAGTTTCTTGTCCCAAGGTGAGTATGCTAAGATTTTGTTGATTGAATTTAAAATGGATGAGTGCAAGGCTGCATTTGTGACTTACAACAAAACATCAAACTTCAGGTGAATGATGATTCAAAATATGCAGATGCAACATTGTACAAACAATTGATTGGTAGTCTTATCTATTTGACTACAATGAGACCAAATCTAGCTTATGCAGTGAGTGTCCTGAGTCAGTTCATGACTCAACCTCATGAGAACCATTGGCTTGCAGTGAAAGGAGTACTAAGGTATCTGCAAGGAAATGAGCCGAGTTTGTTTCATATGTTAAAGAAGGATACGATCCAAAAGTGGACTAAGGCACTTATCAAAGAAAAATAAACGTGAACAGGTATAAGGGAAATGAGTCAAGTTTGTTTCATATGTTAAAGAAGGATATGATCCAATATGTGGGAATAACACCCATAGAGGAAAAGGGTCAAGTTATCCCGATTGGAATGAATTAAGTGGAGAACGCCATGAGAGTAGGGACTCTCACCCATAGAGGAAAAGGGTTAAGTTATCCTAATTTGAATGAATTAAGTGGATAACGCCATGAGGGTAGGGACTCTCGAACAACCAAAATGTTCTTCTAATGACATAAAGAACGTGGTGAATGAATTACAAAGACTGGGCTTTTTTGGATGTCTGAGAAGATAATTATAGAAAGCTATAAATTTAATTACCATGCATTGATATTTTTACTTTGCATTATCAAAATAATTTGAAATAATTGTTTTGTAAAATAATAATTCGTTAGATTTGTATTTCATATATCTTTATATGAATAATTTTTCATTTCTTTTGTGGTCTTTAACTCTACCATGAAACATAAATCTCTACCATTAAACATAAAAAAAAAATTAGTGCAATCCCTTATTTGGAGATAAAGCTAAGGGAGGGATTCTTTTCATTTTCAGGTTGTATTATTTTAGCCATTATTTTAGTCTTGATTTGATGTAAGTTTAAATTTTAAATTTAAAAATAATGAAAAATGCAATTATTGTTAGATATTTTTAGTAATTATTTTTAAATAGACAGTACTCATACGAGGAGAGAAAAGAAGTTAGTTTAAGAATATGATAAATTTTATTAAATACAAGCAACAATAATGTTTTAAAATAGAATAAATTTTATTAAATATAATTTTTTATAAATTTTCAAAGAATTAAGACTATTAGAGAAAATTAGGAAAAAAAAGATGTCTCATCAAGATATTTAGGAAATACTTAAGCTTAATTTTAAATGACATATTTATTTTGGCATGGTCAATTAATGTATTTTTCCAGGTCAATTACGTTTATTAATCTTTTTGGTGTCATATTATTATTTGAGTTTATTAATATTATTGGTGTCTTATTCATCTTTTTGGTGTCTTATTATTATTTTGAGTTTATTAATATTATTGGTGTCTTGACTAAAATTTGATGGGTTGAACTGATTCTTATTTGGTTACTTAATTGCTCCATATCCATGTGATTTTGATTTTTGGGTAATATTTGATTTTCGATTAAATACAAAATATACACTTGACTATATCACCAATCAAGCATGTTATTACTCTCCATTGCCATTTAGATCCATACTAAAGTAAATGTTTCTACTCTCTCTTTCTTCATCACTTTTTCTTTAAACTAGAAATGGAAATTTATTTATTTAAAATTTGATTTTTTAGTTTTCATAATCTTCCCTCATCATTTTTTTAATAATAATTAAATTTTTTATAAAAAAATATTAAATTTGAATTAATTTATTATATTATTCATAATTAGAAACCTTAATAGTTATTTTGGAGAATGATTATAAAAAACTCATCCATACATCATTATGGTCAATATCATTAGCAACAACCACTCACACATATTCACAACCAACATCTTCAAGAATTATGTGTTTGCATTTGGAATGTGAGTGCAAGTCGAAAAAAATAACTGGAAATGAGATTAATCAACGTAGTGAACGAAATCTAAACCGTAGGTGTTGGAGTATATAACAACAATAAATTACAACCTTTCCACGAAAACTTGATCGTTCGTTTTATATCACTCTAATCCCTATGTTATCGTTGATAAAAATATTCATGCCTATTTTCACAGAGAACTTAGGAAACACAGAACAAGATACACAAAAGATGTTAGTGCAGTAGCTAATCGGTGGATTGAAAACTTTACAATAACCACTTTTAATCAAAATTGGATTTTACATTTTAAAATAAACGAGAGACAAAATTTTACTTCAATTTTGACTTCCTATTCTTTAAGATCGATTCAATTAAAATGTCTCGGTTTGACAAATTACATAAAATGTTATGATTTTGTTTTAAGGACCATTGTGTATTTATTGTAATATATATGTTATCTTCACATAATTAATAATATATTTTGATATATAGTTGGTAGCATGTAAATTATGGGAAAAAATATATATCAGGTATATTATGTTTTATAATATTAAGTATATAAAGGATATAAAATGATGTCTATAGGTGTATATTAAATACATTTAGTAATGTCGTTGTTTTAGTTCTATTAAGTGATTGGGATTTTCAGTCTTAGACATTGTCTTGTCTTATTTATTCTTTTGCTACAATTATTTTTGTTGGGTTTAGAGATTTTGGTTGCCAAATCTTAAAAGGTCGGTTGTCTTCACTTACAATTGCTAGAGTAAACCTTTATTAATGGGGTACGGATGTCTATTTTGTGATAGGAATTCTAAAATTTTAATTTAATTATCAATAATTATTTGGTAGATGCTAAGGAAAAACCTCCATGGAATAATTTAGAATATTCATAATAGCATTCACAAATCAAAGGTTGAGATTTACATACAAAGTAGTTACTATAAATTAATGGATAGTAGTTACTATTCACATTCAATAGTTGTACTATGTTGGTCATCTTATATGTTTCATATGATCTTCTGAGTCATCTCTCATATATACAAATGCTATGGCATGTCTCACTCAAGGTCATTTGATTTAAGGTTCCAAAGTTTTTTGAGCCAAGAGGCTAATTCTACAAACCAATATGAAAGTCATGTGTAATTATGTCTATGCTTAACTTGGAGTTGACATGTGTCCCTTAAAAAAATACTTTGAAATTAGTAAAAATATTTCACTTTCACCATTGGAGTTATAAATAAAATATTTTGAAGTCTATTTTAAATTATATAAATAAAATATTTAGATGTATATGTGTGTGTTGATTTGACCTTGCTCAAAAAGAAAAATTAATTAAGGATAAAATATTTTAGCAATTAATTAAAAGTAAGATAATTTAGTTACTTCTTAATAAGAGAGAAATGTCTAATTCACTTAATTACTAATAAAAAATATTATTTGTAATAAATTTTTCTACAAAGATTTTAAAAATGAAAAATTGCATATGGTCTCTATACAAAGAAATGCAAAAAACCACTGTAAATCTATTTTAATCACTGATTTAATCTCTTGACACTTAACCCTTTTTTCATGTTTTGAATTCTAAAAAAATATGCATATAATGATATTTGATTACTCTTGACTTTTGGGATATCAGTGATTAAGAAAGATGTATTATACGTGTTCAAAGCAATAATTTAATACTTTATTTTTGTATTATGGTCACTTTTTTTTCTTCATAGTTAAATTTTTAACAGAATTATGTCATTAGAATATAATTTTTTAATCAAAACTTTATTAGTTGAGTTAATTTATTAGGAAAATCTCACTCTTAAAGAATATTTTTTTAATATAATGTTGTTGACCGAAAACATAAAGAACCAAAATGTCAAAAAAATTGTATAACCCAAAAATCCAAATTCCATCACTGAATCGAAGAGTCTGACATCTGACAATCTTATAGAGTCTGAAATCTGAAATTTGTATTTAAATATTAGTCTTGGCTTGACGACTCGGGCCGCTCTCTCTTTAGATGAAATGCTGAAAGCCCTCTTATATTTTGCTCAGGATTTTGATAAAACCTCAGACCCTAGGGTATATACGTCACCGGCCACTGAACCTAAATAAATAACTTATTTATCGAGCACCGTCAACGACACTGCCGTCCCTTATGTCATCGAAGTAGCTCAATAAGGAAATGAAGAATCGAGCTTACTTACTTATCGAGCACTGTTAACCACATTGTCGTCACTTATGCAATCGAATTAGTTCAATAAGGGAATGAAGAATCGAGTAAATCGGACTCTGTTCTAGCAGGAAATGCAACTGACTTCACATCATCACGTGAAAAATTACATATTAAAATTATTTGTTTTTCCAATCATCATGTTATTAACTGTGAAAAATGAAATATTAAAATTAAAAATAATTCCCAATGATTGCAAGACCGTTAGATTGCCGGTGGCGATTGAAAAATATAATCGCAATTATCATGCGGTTATTGTATTCCACCTTTAAAATATTCTTCCCATTCTTTTTCTCTTACTGCTTGCCGTTTTCACTTACCAATGCATTAAGATTGACCTGTACTATCCCATCGGATATGAACAGTATTAATTTTCCTATTAATGGTAATCATAGAAGGATAGAATGTTGAAACAAGAAACGGGACGGTTGCCAGCGTTCCCGTGAAAAAAACGTGAAAGAAACAAGACGGGAAGGAAACGCCGTTTTCTGCTGCCGTTCATGCTTTATATACTTTATGGAAAACATATAATAGGTACTTTTCCATTTATTTCTTCATCGTAGTTCGCTGGATAGGGTTTGTATCATGCCTGCCACCGTTCCCGTGAAAAACACGTACAAGAAACAAGACGGGAAGGAGACGCCGTTTTCTACTGCCGTTCTTGTTAACAAGTGCATATACTTTATGGAAAAAATATAATAGGTACTTTTCCATTTATTCCTTCATCGTAGTTCGCTGGCTAGGGTTTGTATCATGCCTGCCATGCTATTCTGCCCGGTTCTCTAGCTGCTCCGCTGTTTTAGGAAATAGAATAAGAGTAAGGTGGTGGGAAGGAAGAAAATAGTAGACACCGGCGGCATTGACTTATAGGTCGTTCTCAACAGTGTATTTTAGCTTTTTATTGTAGTTTTTATTCATTTAATAGTATAGAGGCCTAGGCCAAGTCTTGAGAAAGTTGATCATCTATGTACTATTGTCTTTTTTAGTGGATTTGCTTTGCTATATTGTTCAAATTCATAGCTTAAACATAATGTAGTTAAAATTATATTAAAAGTTGAAACTAAATTTATATTTTTCATCTTTATTTTTATTCTTTTTCACTTGATTGGTTAAATGCGAAACTTCTAACTTTTTTTTATCATTGTAGTTTTATTCTTTTCCACTTGATTGGTTAAATGAGAAACTTCTAATTTCTAATTTCTAGTATCATAATTTATTTTATATCGATCGATATGGCGTTGTCAATTTGTTGAGAGCTCCCATTCCCAAATATTCGGGGAATCAGCAATCTACTTAATCATGTCCATCTTATGCGTATTCCATTGCATAAATCATTTTATGCATAGACCCATTTCATTCAATATAAACACGGCTACTCCTAAACACATTTCATTACATAAAATCTTCTTACATTTAAAAACATTTGATTCCATGGAATAATCTTACACATACACTAAATTAAAATATGCATATCGAACAATGTGACAACATATGCACCTAAAGACTGATTCTTCGGTAGTAAGATTTTATAAATAAGATAATTACGATGGATCTAAGCACGTACGAACATAAAAGCAAACGTAGATAGAAGACAAGTTCGTATATAACCATTAAGTATTTACTTTTGGTGAAGCTCGGCACCCCATGGAGCAAAATTTTCACAGACCCGGGGGTTCATCGTGCCCTATTCCTGGACTATGGCCCATTGGAAAAGCCATACCTCCATCCTTCTTTGTTGTCATATTATGCTCGTAATTTTCATGAGGAGAATGCTCATTTGCCGTCTTAACAATTTCATGGCCATGAGCTCTCGCCAACTTGTTCTTCCCAACTACTTCGCTGCCCAGAAGACCGTCATCCTTCCCCTTAGGGTTGATACTCAGGAGACTGCGGTTATTTCTCACTGCAGCGTTAAACGACTTGATAAGCCTACCGTCGGCCGATGAAAAGTCAGCCACAAGAAACAACAGCAGAAGTATAACAACTATCGCTCTGGCCTTCATTTTTCAATGAATGCCCAGATTCTTCCACGTTACAAGTGATCGAAATCAAGTATTTCAGAGCTTCCTCAAAAGACTATCCACGATCGGGCCGTCAAAGAAAAGAAATACTCTTATGTCGAATTGGCTGAGCTCTCTGCAGTCCTATATATAGATATTTCTCCCATAGATTTGCATTATAATAAGCATAGATGCTTCGGAAATTACCCTGTCATGCTCTACTACAAACATGCAATATTTTAGCGCTAAATTCTTCTGATGAACGATATGAACCATTTGCCATACATCTTTCGCTGTTCATCTATAAATTTCCAAATCAGGTTTACTGTTGCCTTTCGGTCTCTATCCTCCAGATCCTTTCTATAGTGTAATCAATTGCAATTTTATAACATTATTTTTGCGAAATCAGGTGTAGTTGGTACATTGGTATCTACAATTAGTACCTTCCTGACGACATAGTCTTTGGCATCTGTACTTGATATCGGAAGAATCTTTATTCACAACTAACATGCTGCCAACTCTAAATAATTTCATGGTTCACAATGCTCCTTACAATTTTTTATCTTCCACAGTCACTTATTTTAACTATCAACTCGCAAAGCTAAAGAATCATGCACGACCGCTGATGACTAGAAAACTGGTGAGCATAACCAGCAATTTTTTTTATTTGTTAAATATGCACTTGCAGCAGTGATTGTTGTCTTCGGCCATTCCTTGGTCAGTTAGGGCTCTTCTGATTAGGCCTAGAGATTCGCTTTATTCACTTAGGCATTCGTGCATACAGAGATTGATTTATGAAACATTTAAAGCTCTCTCCGGATAATGATATGGGCGAGTTTAACGGATCTCTCTTATCTGTCCCATGTACGCAATTTGGCTTTATATTTATCAAAGTGGATCTCTGGTAAGACTTCGTTTCAGATTTACAAAAAATCATGTTTCGGTAACTGTTTTTTTTTACAGTATAGTAAGAATAAATGTCGACACTTTAATTAAAAAAATTAATTTTATATTTTATATAATTTGTGCACGGACGGTTTTCCACCTATTGCAATGTCACAATAGAAGGTATCAACGTGCTTAATTTTTCATGCAGGCAATATATTATGAGATGCGTTAACTAATTCCTTTAATAGAAGCTATCAACGTGCTTAATTTTTCATGCAGGCAATATATTATAAGATGCGTTAACTAATTCCTTTATAATATGAACATTCTTGTTCTATGTTATGTTATTTGCAAGTTTGAGAGAGGTGATCCATTTTGTGACCTACTCTCATGTCGAGAATAATCGAAGTCTCCTCTCTCGATGAAATGGGATTTCTAGGCATACATAGAGATAATTTACAAATTTCTATGGGGATATATAAATAGATGAAGATAAGCTACCAATGTTATATATAGAGATAATTTATTAAATAATATATTGGAAATATGTAGGGGAGATATTAATTTTTATATGTTAAATGTTTAAAGCGTGGGTTATTAAGTAAATTATTTTGTTTAGGAAGTTTTATTCACTTCTAATTTTAAATATGGTTGAGATATTTTGTTAAGTAACTAAATAATATAAGTTAATCTATCTTTTAAGTCTTAGCTTCTTGTATAAATATGTGATAATATGTTACAGTAATAATAAATGAAATATAGTTCTCTTGTAATAATTTTGTTTTAATACAATATGAGAGAGATGTGAGAATAATTTGTCATAGGAATAAGTTACCACTAGTGGGAGTAGATTATTTAGTTGTTTGTGAGTGATCTTTGGTGTTAGTTTTTCATGGTTGAGTGAACTTACTAGGATTCCAAGCTCATTGTTATGTGGATTGCATGATTATGAGCAAGTAATACATCAACTTAGCTCATTGTTATGTTGATTGCGTGATTATGAGCAAGTAATACATCAACATTGTTTTCATCACAGAGGATAGATCCTACATGTGCCACATGATGATAGTCATTAAGGAAGCTTACACTCGAATATTTCATTACCAAAAGGATCTGCTACAGACACTCCAAAAGTTAGTATAAAATGGTTAATTTTGATGACTACGAATTTTTGAATGGGATGTAGAGGGAGCATACTCATGCTTGAGACAATTAAAAGTGTAGTTGTTCTTAGGAATTGAATAAGGGATGTGACTAAAGCACCATAGATTAAAATTTAATGTGAGAGATTTCACAAGGAGGATGGACACATGGAGTATAGTAGTGTTCTCAGATGAATCATGCACCTAATATCCCATGTATGTAATGCACAAATTAGAGGATTTCCTCATAAAACTGATGTTTCTTATGAACTATTGTAATTTTTGTGGACATCACATGAGCCTTGAGATTTAACCTTTGGATACAATATCCAATCTAGTAGTATTCACTAAGGGTGGGCATCTATACTCCATCTCATGGGATAAAATAGTGAAGATGTGGAGAATATCATATTTTTGTTGGATTCAATCATTTATAGTTCATAAAAATGTCATAAATACACTTTCTCTTTTACTAGGGGAACTCAACACACTTTATCTTCTTATTCAAGGATAAAGGTTTTAGAAAAAGCATTACTTAATTGGAGAAATAGTTTTGGAATGCCTTTACATAACCATAAATCAAATGTCACTTCTTTTTCTCTAAGTTTAGATGGATTGATTGGAAGAAGATTGAGCGAGGCTTGATCTCAAGCTTTCTCTTTGGATGGGTATATTTTGTAAGAGAATACTCGAACCGGTCCCAGAGATAAGGAAACTTCATTTGGCTCCGCGAAGTTTGAAACTACAAGTCTCAGAAGCGCTACTAAAAATTAATAACGGATTCATGTGGAGCCCTCCATTTCTGAAGCAATTTCCAATCAGGATGGTCTGGATGAAAATGATAGAATATGTCTTCAGTAAGATCACAAAAGTGCTCAAATGAGTGCACAGTGTCAGCCGTTCGACTAAGCACCTAATGAAATGGAGATTCGCGAAGTGCGTATGCAAGCAGCAAACCAACTTGTTCGTTAGAAAACGCGTCTTCCTCATGAATCATGGAAAAAAATTTATGTAAGTGCTTAGGCCAGGCCACTTTGCCTTCACCATCATGTGTGTGAGTAGACAAGAGATCGAAAATCTTCACCAAGAAGGAGACATCTTCATGATTCGAAAAACACCTCAGGGGAAAAAGAATGCAAGACTTCATGAAATATATGCAAACGTTCAAAACATGATGAGAGGACACTGCTTGTCATGAGGCCCTCCCTCTAGCGCCACAAATGTTGATGGTGCTGGACGCGCAAACATGTCAAGGGAATCTCTCCGGTAAGAAGTCTCAATTAGACCTCAGACCATTTGGTGTAGGAGTCTGAGTAGTGTGTCGTAAGGTAATTCCTTGACTGCGATGTCACATAGAGGCAAGTAAGATAAATCTGTCAATAGCAAGGGTGTGACTGATGCAGTGAGTCAAGGAAGATGTATGAGAGGTTCCAACACTTCGAAGGGAGAGGAAGGTGAAGGTGAGTTCTAGGTTGAAAGGGATCAATCCCAACTCAGGTAGGAACACACCACACAAAGGACATGCACAGCTTCCAATGGAGTAGTCCACTTGGATGCGACAGTCACATCATACAAGCTAAGATAACATGAACAACACCGATGAATCAGTCTGAGACTAGTTTGACAGTTTTTATAGGAAGGTTCATGTGAAAGGTCTGTCTGATGTCCGACAGATCAGTAAACACAGACAGTGACAACATTAACAACATATGAAACACATTAACAACAATATTCATATAGTTGCATACAAATCAGTTCATACGCAAGTACATAAGATAAACAACATATATCATTAAGGAAACTAGAGTAGTCCAACTACAATAACAACATATGCATGAAAATGTGTTGGCTCTTATTATATAAAGAAGTGTAAGTCACAATAATACAATACATCCATGTAAACCTTCTAGCCCCAACAGTGGAATGTTACAGCCACATCCGCCTGCTTCTCCAAAGAGATGTACTAGCTTCATGTAGTGGAGAAGCCAAGGCATGTTACAATATTGTCCAAGCCTTCTTCCAGATAGTCTTAGTAGAAGCTTGGCTGACCAAAAGCCCTTACAATGAGTTATGAGGGACTATTTATAGCAAAGGGTGGGGTGACCCTTAACATTCCTCCTTGTGACAGTTCAACTACCTTCATGACCCTTCACATACTTTATGACTATTACATCCAACCATTGACACTTGACTTACACTTGACATGACTCAACATTATAATGCACATGTACTCATGTGAGACAACATGGGTTGAGCAAGCTTTGCAAGACATCACTGACACTTGGTCCATTGTGATGAGACCAACACTTTGACATGCTTGTGATGGTGAAGGTGGTGAGTTGATGCCAAGATTGGTCATCCGTGATGGTGTGCGTGCACCTCATGGTGACATCTTTCTTAAGAGAACTCTTGCCTCCGTTGCAACCGGTGCATTGGTTCAGACGCTTCATGCAACTCGTCTGCTAACATGTGCATGGTCTTCCTAGGTATGGTTGAACCGACAACACACTGATGCATAGTGTCTGTGCTGATCTTCAAGTGTGTGCTGGTGGTCATGCACATCATCTCTCCGAAGTACATGTTCAGCCTCAGTTGGACTTGCTTCCTATCTTCGCCTTGGTGAGTGTGTTGAATGGGTTGGATTTCATGCGTGCGCTCAATGACATGCATGTTGTTGAATCGCTTTCATGCGATCAACAAAATTGCTCACCATGTCTACTCTGTGTCAGCTGTTGGGATGGATCCTTAACTTGCACGGGAGTATTTTCATCTGTGAGTGCATGTTGTGCCCACTGTTGTTCTTATTCTTGCTGCAACTCATTCGTCTGTCTATCCAGTTTTGTTTTCTTCCTGAGTTTCTACTTCAACACATGCAACTCCTTCTTTGCTCCATCCTATGCCTTCACGTGATATTCATGTTGGGCCATCACTTCATAGCCGAAGTCTCTAATGTTGCTTTCATCATAAATGTAACTACTTGTGCTTGCAACCTTGTTCCACCTTCATGTTGTCAACAACCCTCCTCTTGCATTCGTTGCTTTTGGTATGCTATCTTCAACTATTGTTCATGATGCTGCTCATTGTGATGTTGATGCTATCATATCTTGATGTCCCTATCTACGAATAACTTTATGTCTTCATGGGAAGGCAAGTCCATGGACACTTGGTCAAATACATCTCCAGGTGTGCTCTAGACGGTGTCTTCATCTCTGCTCTCCTGGAAACCATTATACCTATACTGTTGAGAGGTAAATGAATGCCTGCAATACCTGGAAACATGGCAACATTCATGGCAAGAAATATATCAGTTGAAAACCAAAATGAACATAAGAAATGGCTTGTAACATATGTAGGTGAATGATCTTGAAAGTTGCACAATTCCAGTCGGGAGGTCGGGAGCCCGACTACCAAGAGCTCAAGGCATAGTCTAAGTTGTTGGAGACTGAATGACTGTTGGAACTCTGCAATGCACAGTTCAGTCTGGCTACTAACTGTTGGGATTGCGCAATGCGCAATTCCAACTGGGAAGGACTGCTGGCCCAAGGACAAATTTAATCAATTTCTTGGGCAGCCATTGTCCTCTACAAATGTGCAAAATAGTCCTGGAGGCCAGTGTTGTAGGAATGCGCAAATATGGAGAGGATGGTGACCCTTCCTGTCCCAAATTGTGCAACACAGCCGTGGTGAAGGCAGAGCGAGGGCCAAGGTTGGCCCGACTCGTCGACAGGAAACTGAAAGAAAGTAAGTCAATGAATGCATGGTGACACTAAGTGATAGCAAAAGTGATTAATAGTGCATGCAAAACATGAATGAAAGATTCATCAAACAAATCAACATGCATCTGGGTGAGGCAGTTCGCTGGTTGGGCAAACGTCCATGCAAAATACTTTCATGCATGCGACAACAGTGAGAGAGCAACGAAAAATGAAACAAAGCTAGGAAAAGTTAGTATACATGTAAACGACATCAAGCGTTCAAAGAAATCAAGCAACCAGTACTCCCACAAGCGAAAACACAAAAAGCAATAGAAATGCAGCAAAAGGCATGTGAAGCAAGCGCACCCCAAAACAGCTAAGATGAATGTGTCAACTACTCCTAGATGTGATGTGGGATGTTAAAGATGCAAGGTTGATTTGAGGAATGAGCTATGCAACGCCCAATTGAGGAGTTTTGAAAACATCAACGTTGTGACACGCATGCCACAAATCTAGGGGAAGCAACACTTGGTGGGAGGTTTTTGAATTGATCCTTGCATGTACCCTCCAACTGCTAAACATAGATTCCTGAAACAATGGATGTCTTTGAATTCTACATTGGGAGAAGCATCCCATGCATGCAAGCTAGTTTTGCTCGGTCCCAAAGGGAACTAGTCAACTTAGCTGCACATGCAAGACACTGCTCGATTACTGGAGAAAAATGCACATTTCTAGCTGGGAGCTAGGCTAAATTCCCAGGATATTTGTGCAATTTTTGGGCAGAGCAGCTAATTGTTGCCCAAATTTGCACAAATTCTAGGGTAAGCAGCCCTGCTGGGGAAATTTGCAAAAATCCTGCTAGGAGTGTTAACTAGCAGGATTTCTCAATCCTGGAGCCCAGTAGGCTTCCAGACAAGATGGCACAATTTTTGGAGTGAAGGCCGATTTTCCTCCAGAAATATGCAATTTTCAAGGGGAAGTTGCTCAGCTTGCAGCTGGACCAAGTCCGGGTGAGCAGCCTGTGAAGGGAAAGGATCAAACTGTGATTAACAGGCTGCCTTTGTGCATGAAAGACACTGAAGCTTTAGGACTTGATGAAGCAAGCCAAGGTGTTGTGTAAGGTTGGTAGGGAGGCTCCAAAACAGGCTAAGGAAAAATTTTGGAGGGTGGTTTTAGCCGCTACAACAACCTAATATCCTAAGACATCAGTAATTTAGAGTACAGACTGAAAATCAATCCAAAGAGAGGGTCTTTTGATGGTTCGCCAAACTTAATGAGAAGGAAAAAATGAAAGGAGGATGAAAAGGGTGTAGGCTTCCCCAGTGGAGTCACCAATTTGTTAACTAGGAAATCCCCTCTACGAATAGAAGCAATCCCTCTAGCCCAATGTGTGCATCTTGTAACAATCATGACAAAACAAGAAAACTTTCCTAACCTAGAGCAGAATGACAAATGAAAAAGGGAGATGGCCTACCTCTCTCCTATGTGCTCAACCTTTGATGATGATCCCGATCCCTTAGCTCCCAGGCTCGCTCCTCACTATTCCTTGCATCTGAATACCTATAACAGAGATCAAAATACAACAACAAGAGAGATCATACAATATGCATTCCAATGTCATTTATACAACAAATCAAGGAGTATTTTACTAAGAAAACTATCATAGACAAGCTTATGGGAAGTAAAACATGCTTTGTATTAATGATTAATTCAAAGAGGCAAGCATACAATCGGTGCCTTGATGTTGAAGGCCTCCTTCAGGATGGTTCCAAGTCTAAGATAAACTTAACAAGATATCCTTTTCCTCTCTCACCAAAATGGTGACATCTAAGCACAATTGAACATTAGCATGGCAATTAGCAATAACCAACCCATTGAGGAAAGTGAAGAATGGATTTATAGTAAGGGAGAGGGAGTTAGAGATCCACCAAATGGGGAAGAAGGTCCTTATCCCAAAGGTAAGATCCCTAAAGGTAGGATCAAGGGCTCTAAATGGGAGTAATCAACCATATCTTCATCCAACAATTACTAGCTTGTCGTTCTCGAGGCTTCTAGTAACAGAAGATTCCACTCCATTTTTGGAGAAGCTGCCTGAACACGATAAGTGCGCATTTTCCTATCAAAATTCGTGCTGCCAGCACTAGTCACTAGTTAGAAAAAAGGCTACCAACACATATTTTCCTACTAAAAGTAGCGTTGGTCTTGCAAATGATGGTATTTCACAAGTTTTTCCAGAATTTCTTCAAGACATTAGTTCTCTATCTCTTCAGGGATGTATTGAGCATATCATTCATGGTGAATAAGTTTACACAACTTTTTTCTTTTTACAACATTTTTTATGACCGTGGAACAAAGGATGACACTTCAAGTATATATTTGGGAATGTGACAAAATATTCTATAACAATAGCTAGCAAGAAGATTACATCACTGTAACAACTAATGAACACTATACAACTACATCATCCCAAAAACATTCATCACAAACACATGAAATATTACCACCATTAGGTTGACCTAAGGCATATGATGCACAATGCCAAGACCCTATTTACATCAATGCCAACACTATAATGCCAACAATATTGCACAAACACACCTTTGTGTACTACAAAATAATGGTACAATAGATCATATTTCTAATATATCTTTGAATTTAAATTTCTATGGACATTATTTATATAGGAACTATAACCAAGTATTATTCTTGTCTAATTCTATAAGCTGTCAGGGAATATTACAATTGGTGCTAGTGATGGGTTTCGACCTATGTCAATTCCATCACTAGGTAAAGATATGTACTATGCCCAATTTATAGATGACTTCTCAAGGAATTCACGTATTCATTTCCTCACGAGGAATTTTCAGTTCCATGATAAAATTCAAAGATCTTATGACTCTTGTGAAAATTATGATAAAGAATACAATTAAGGTATTGACAATAGACAATAGCTGAGAATCTTTTAGTAATGAAGAATTATGTAAGAAGTGGGGTATAATAATGCAAAATACTACTCTATACATAGATTAGTAGAATGGAACTATTTCCTTCATTTACGTGCCCTAGAAATCTTCCTTGGCTCCTTATTTGTAACCTAATACCTACTGTAATTCACTATTTTTTTGTCTTTCTTTACTTCCTTGCGAGTTTCTCCTCCACTTTGAGAACTATCTGACATGCTTCCTCAATAGTTCTTAAAGGTAAAATACTTAAATCATCTTGGATTTTATATCTTAAACCATTAATGTATCTCATAACTTTTTCAATTCCTTCTTTTACATGACTAGATATTATTCCTATCCTATAAATTCTTCAGTTTATTCTAGTACAAACATTTACTTGTTTTTGATATTTTGCATTTGCCCAATAATATTTAGATGCCAATCCCAACGTAGAAATTTACGTTTTAATTTCACCACTGTTTGGTCCCAACTGGTAATCCTCTTCTTGCCTTTGTTTTTTCACTCTGCTTGTAAGTTATACCACCATAGTGGGGCATTTCCATTCAATCTAGTTACTCAAAATTTCACATCTTTCTCCTTAGCTACACTCTCATATTTGAAATATTTGTCTGTAGTGTTGTTGCGATTGATCAACTCTTTAGCATTTAATCTTTTCACATATGTGGGTACCTCCAACCTTCATATGTCTGTAAATCATATTATTATCTTGATCATTTTCTCTTTTGGAATCACCTCTTCAACATTAGCTCCTCCATATTCTAATGACTCTTCTAGGTTTCTAATGTTATTAGTGAGGACACTTATTCTTTGTGTCATCCCCATTACATCTAATATTGTTGGTATGCTTCTTACCTCTTCAAGAAATATTTGGTTGAAAATTGGTCTTCCTTGACCAATTCTAGCTCCTTGGGTTCCTCAAGCTTTATGTGCCATATTTTACACTATTTATAAATAATTGACTAAATACATATGTATTAATTTAGTTTTAGGTGATAACATTGCTTATTATTGAGGCGCGACATCTAAATCCATACCATTGTTCTTTGCATCACAATCAATGTAGCAAATAAGGATCCATAATAACATATATATATAATATTGCAACTTATGATCTCTATCGACCCCTCAAACTATACTTTTATCAAATATAATTGTCAATCTATTTTTATTGTGATCTTGCTTACCATGGTCGACTGGTGCATTCAAATGCCTTATAGTGTCTTCCTTATATCACACCAGGAATGGAAATTCAATTTCAATGATGCATGCTTCAATGGAAATTCAGCTTCAATGAGGAATGGAAATTCAGCTTGGAGAGTATTAGATAAAATAAAATATATATTTTTATTTCTCTGTAGCTCTTCACTTCTCTTCTCATTGATGTAGATCTACTGCTCTTCACTTCTCTTCTCATTGATTGGGTATTTTGTGGTTTATAGATCTACGACTCTTCTTTATAGATTTGCAGCTTATCTCTATTTTCTTTTCTCTTCTCTTTGGCAATCTTCTGTGGCTTTCTCTTTGGCAATCTTTTATACTCATAAGGAGAGCATTCTCCAGATGGCTCCCCGCTTCGCGAAAATAGTGGCTCAGTTCCATCCACCTCTGGGGGGCAAGCTCCTGCCCATATCGTCAGTGAAGCCCCAGCTCCCACTGTCCAGGTGGTCCGGGCCTCACTCGATGAGGCTTTGAAGTTCTCTGAAATTGTGCTAATCTACCGATTCAATGGTTTTTGGCCGTGGCTGATAGCTCTCCACAGTTGGATCTTGGGGTATGGAAGCCTCTAATTCATGATGCAATTAATATCTACCCCTATGCTAGGGGTTTCTTTATAGTAGATTTTGAAAACCCTGAAAGCAGACAATGTATTCTAGATTTTGGCCCTTGGTTTTGGGAAAAATCAAGCCTATTCATGAGGCCATGGAACCCATCATTCGATCCCTCAACAACATTCATAACCTTAGCACCAGTTTGGGTGAGATTACCAAACCTACCCTTGCATCTTTGGAATTTCTCTTCAGTAGAAGCCATTGGAAATGCAATTGGGAAATTTTACTGCAGGTGCCCAGAAACAGAGGAATATGCCAGAACCACCTATGCATGCATCTATGTGGAAATGGACTTCAGCGTTGGATTCCCAACTGAAATTCACCTAACAAGTAAAGACTATGTTTGGAACCAGAAACTCGATTATGAAAGTGTCTTCTTCAGATGTCGATCCTACTTTGAGATAGACCACCTAGCCAAAAATTGCCCAAAAGCCTCCTAGAAAAATTTTGCTAGAAAAAATCACTACAGATCCACATGATGGGAAGGAGCACAGAAAGAACACTACACTATCATGAAAGAAGAATACTCTCGAGAAAACTCTGAATTACAAGAAATCGGGCAAGAAAGGAACAACTCTCAATACAAGCAGGGGGAATGCCCTGCCCAACAACAAAAAAGTGAAGTCGACAACCCCTCAAGCATCAAGAGTTATGAGGTTTCGAATACCGCGCAAAATAAATCTTCATTTAACATCAAAGCAGATCTCGTAGACCAAAATTCTTCTCCAACTATCTTCAAAAGGACGAACACAATAGATGACGAAACTAAGACACCAATGTCCCAAGAACCATAAGAGATGAAGGAGATGCAAGATAGAGAAAGTTGGAAGACCGTAGAGAAGAAAAAGAAAGCTACAACACCATTCTCACCAAGAAAGACGAGGAGCCAGACAATTAGAAACTAAGAAAATTATAGGTCTGATAGACCAATTTGGTCTCAGTGGACATCAACCACCACCATCATCATCATCATCATGAACTCCATGTAGATTCCATGTAGGTGGTACAGGTTCCACACACAAATCTCAATGCAGATGCAAGCTATACACAATCTGAATGCAGATTTATCTTTTACATAGCCTCTAGGTAGCCTCAATGGTACACACAAGTCGCCAAGAACCATACTCTCCACAAATCCTCCCACCCACAACATTCGATTAGACATAGCTTTCTCATACACAACGATTTTTTTTCAACATCAAATATCTCATGCACTGAATTTAGCTCTAATATCATAATGATTGTAGGGTGTCATAATAGAAGCTAGACACAAATAAAAACTAAACGATGCAACTGCAAATAAAAAAACAAAAAAAAAACAATATTAATATTCAAAGATCACAATTTTATTCATTAAAAAGTTTGGTATCTTTTCCCATTCTTTCTTGAGCCAACAAATGCATTACATTGCTATTTATACTTAGACAAGGAGAAATCTAGGATTCTCAAGAGATAATTCCTCTCCTAGATTTTGGAAGAAGTTGAAAAAAAAACAAATTTCTAGGAAGTTATCATAACATTTTCCTAAATAAAACATACTTTTTTCTTTTTCTTATTATTTTTTATACATATTATTTCTAGCATTTTTAGATATTCTAGTATTTTCTAAAAATCTGCAAAATCTAGGATTCTCTAGGAGTCCTTAGATTTGGAAAATTAAATAGACATTTTATTACGACACTCTTGCATCAATTATACGTTTCTCTATAACTATGTAGTAGCATATTATAATTAAAATGTTATTTTTAAATTCTCTCTAATACAATAACTTATGCATGTAACGTTAGCTATTGATACTACACAAAATTTTAATTAGAAATAAATCAACTTTTGATTATTTTTTTACATGATTTTTAAATGCTATGAAATTTAGTAAATTTATTAAATAAATTTTTAAAAATATGCAACCAATTTATCTATTTTTTAACCATGTTTAATGGGTGATTCATTCTAGGTAGGCCATATATACTAATATTTTACGATTGTTGAGGTCCAAGATAAGCCAAATATACTAGGATTTTTTTACTTAGATATACTAGAAATTTATGACATAGAAAGAGCCAAACTTCAAGAGGATCATGGGGCCTACTTCCTAAGCCTTATCACAAGAGGCCAAATATTTCTCCTAGTGTAATTTGAAATGAGTTGGAGGGGATAACATCCTATTATGTCGACCATTGGGTCATCCAATAAGGAGTAAAATAATTTATTTATGTCTATAAAAACAGGTTATGGAAATAATTGGAGCATGGTTTGTTAATAGAGAAAACAAAAAGGGACGGTGGCATAGCCATGATAGCCTTAATATGTAACACGGATAAACATTGCTACCACATTCTAAAGTGGGATATCAACATTGTGTTGGATGGTACATCATCTTAAGTGTTGTAATGACATCAATTGTTGTGTGAAAATGAAAAACTTAGAGGATGGGGAGAGGATTTGGGAACCTTCTCTTCTCCATTCTATTTCTTCACTTCAAGGGAATTTGGGAATGAAATTTCCTTTAGATCAAATGGAATACAATGAATTATAAGTCTCTCCTTCATGTTGTTTTGATGCTTAGTTTCTCCCTCTGTTAGTGGATATTTTGCTCAATCCTTACAACCTTTGGGTTGTAAGAAATCTATTAGTTAGTTTTTATTAGCCATGTGGATTTTCCTTCATGTGGTTTTTTGTACTAAGGAAAATAGAGATTGTAAGGTCGTAAATCCCCTTTCTGGATTTTATCATTTTAGTGGTTTGTATCTAATGATTTTAGAACAATAATTTCTTTTGTTCTTTGTTTGGTATAGAAGATTCCTTTGTTTTTCTCAAAACTTAGTTGGTTTCCTAGGAATAATATTTGTATTCTCTTTTTAAAATGTGGAAGCCAACTCATTAAACATTGTAGTCTTCTTATTTTGCAGGTTAAGGCTCTCCTCTTTGATGAGGTTGATTCCAAGAACATACCCTAGTCATGAAGTGTTATAAAGGGAGTGTAAAGTCGTGGTTGTAATGGAATTTTATTTATTAGAGGTGGAGCTAGTTTGTGGTCCATGTTTTGTGGTCTATGTCAAGTGGTTTATGGTCTATGATCTCTCTTTATTGTTTCATGGTGTGCCTTTCCTCCTTTTTCTAGTTGGATTCTATGAGACATCAATGAGGTGACTCACATAAGGGCTCTTCCTATTGTTCCTCTTATGGTTTCTCAAGGCCCCAAGACTATGCCCAATCCTCAACCCATCTTCTTCTTTCACAAAATCCCCTAGAAATTCAATAATGTTTCGAGGAGGTTAAGGAGGTTATAGAAATCAATAGGGAATGTTTACCACAGTCAGACCTGTCAACAATAGCATCTTATTAGTTTCCAAAATCTTTCCATACCCAAGAGATCCAGAAATAATATATGTACATGGTGGAACTATATTGGAATTTGAAATTATTCATTTATAAAGTGTTACTAGGTAGAAATGATGCAATATATAAGATGCAAATGATGATGGGTGAGTTATAGTAATAATTTAAACACATGGACATACATCTAGAAATAATATAAGAGGTCATCATACACAAAAAATGTTTTACTCGTCTAAATACTGTAGATGGCTAGTTTCCCATGATATGGATGCTTCCACCTCCTCATAGTATATATATGATCGATTATTTTTTTACGTTTTTTGTTATGATCACTATCATGATTAATCTGAGCTGGTTTTGATAGTTTATCAATATCTCGTAGTTATGATATAATCCGAGGCTAATGAGCCATGATTTTGTAGTATCTTTTCTAATTGAGGATAGTCACTAGACTATGCATATGTTTTGGAAAACAACCCTTCTACTTTTGCATCAATCAGGTTTCCCCGGTGGCAGGTGAAGAACATACATAAGGCTAGACTATGTAGTTTCTCATTCAATAATATAATGTTTTTAATTAAAAAAATTAATTTATGGAAATTAGTATATTAAATATTTATATACTAAAAATGTTAATTACATTTGAATTTGATGAATTAACTATATTTATTGAAAATTTTACATAGAAATCACGAACTTCTACTCTATAGTACATAAGATTGCCCTATCCATTTCAATCCCCTCAAATATAATGAACCATGTTTTACGTTGGACTAATTAATTACACCTTCCAAGGATATTATTGAAATTACCATGAAGTAGTGGAATTCTATTAGAAATTAACTTTTGAATGTGTTTATAGGATGAGGTGTAATGCCAAGTGAATTACTTATATTGAGAAAAGGTCACTGCCAGTGTTGAAGCTAGAAAAAGATAGGAACAAATTCTCTTGTATAGTCCACATTCCCATTGGATACATTTTCAAAGAGTCTAAGGTGCTCAACGTCCTTGTTTGACATTTGTCTCTAGGAAATTACACTATCCATTATAGTTACATTTTATTAAAATGATAGAATGCTTCACTCATGTTGTTATCCCACCTTGTAGCTAAAAGGTTAAGCCCTCATTTTATCTAAGAGGGAAATATTTCGATTGTTCTAGGAATTTAGCCAAGACCAAATGCTATGAGAGATGAATAATAAAACAACAATCCTCATAAACTAATGAACAATTAAATTCATTTTCCTATAGCCATTGTCCTTCTGGATTTCTCTCTCATTATAAGTGATCGGAAGGTTTGATATTTAGAACAAGGATATACTTCATGGATTCTAAGGAAACATATATATGCCATGGGAACCATATTTCAATCCAAAATTGAAACTTATGATAGTTGTAGTTACGGTTAGATTAGCTCATCTCTCGGTTATATTGTATGATCAGAACTCCCAAGGACTAATTGGAATGAAATCAAGAAATTCTATTAACTTCCTAGAATAAAAAAAGAATTTATACACTTACTCGAGAATATGAATGGAGGTTTATTTGGTGAAATGATTCACCATGAAGCTCTATATTACGAGAAAATTATCCACAAATCCTCACACTTATGGAAATTTTACTAAATATTTTTTTAAATAAGAGTAGTGTCATTCAAATAAGTAGGTAAAAAAGATATAATTAATGAATGAAATATAGCTAAAGATGTGTAACGCCACCTTCCAGGTCTACCCAAAGTAACCATGCCAACTAGTGTAAACAGGAGGAGAGATGCTACTACAATCATGTTTGACCTCCTATGTCACCTTAAGGAAGTGGAATCAATAGAATATCACCTACAGTCATCCAACATCATCAGCAAACACTTTAGGAGACAAGTCAGCCACGCATGCAGCCTGTCCCTGGGTCCCACTGCTATTCTACAGGTTTTAGGCCATAGTTTATTTCATGCTATCAGAAAGGGAGTGGCCAAAAACCTAAAGTCGCTCTCACAGACCTACCTGCCAACGAGTGTGGTCCATAATTTGCAGTTCTGTACCATCAACCTTGGTATTTGAGCCATGTTTCTAGCCCATAATCCTAGCTGCTGCATAAACCTTGTTGTAACTTTTAAAATTCATTAAAAGCATAGTAATAATGTTGTTCAATCATAAATCATCCTCAGGACTATGCCTGAGCATCCCCAAGCGGGACTGAAATTTTGTGAAACACTTGAATCAATGTAACCAATAGGTCTAGGATACAAGACAGAGCATAAATGACTTAAATGACTTATGAATCATAACTAAAATGACCACCTCCTTCTCCATTTAACTACTACATCATCAATTAGGTCTTGCATCCATCCATTTAACAATTATAAGTAAATATACGAATCAACGATGACATGAACCACTCATTCAACCATGCTTATAACCTGGTGAGCGCCACTATTGTAGCAAGAACGCTGCAACTCCTGGGCTACCAACTTTACTTTTATCAACCCAGTATTTTGTAACAAACTTGGAAGTGTCGATCCTATATGCACAAGTACTAGTTCTCACTGCAGGTTGTCACTTGGTCAGCCGACGCGAGACCACTAGGAGATCAAGCCAACTTCTGTAGATTTCAAAAGAATCTCTATGTGTGATGAAAGGAAAGAAAGATTATTCTACAGATTCTATTCTGACTGCAGAAAGGAGAAAGACTAAAATGTAAAGCAAAACCTAGTAAACCCTAATTAACAAGCTAATTCTACTTTTGCCAAAAACACTATGAAAACCTTGAAATAAATGCCATCACCTAGTCAAGGAAGTAAAAAACATCTAACCATGCTATTTCTAGAAGTAAATAAGCAAAAAAAACATATTTTTGGATTTTTATGTGTTTTTATGTGAATTTAACATGCATATAATTTATTGTGTGTGAGTGTGGAAGCGAACAGGTGGCATTAGAGGGCAGTTTTGGAGCATGGGAGGATGTAGGATGGTCTCGATGGGTCCTAGGAGGTCTCAAGTGGCCTTCTGGAGGCCTTTGCTACACTCGGAATTCAAAAGAAATCCTACAGGAAAAACTACAGGAGGACATAGGAAACTACAGGAGGACACAGGAAAACTACAGGAGGAAAACAGGGAAACTACAAGAGGCCTACAAGAGGGGACTGAGAGAAATTTTCACTGTTTTTAGGGTGTGAGTGTGGGTGGAAAAGGTGGATGAATGTTGGAATGAGGTGTTGGGGCATCTAAGGTCTACCATGAATCACCAAGAGAGAGAAAGATGATTGGGTTTGCTTAAGGAGAGAGGAAGAAGTTCTATGAAAAATGAAGGAAACTAGGGTAGAATTGAGGTGAGGTTTGGGAGACCTATAGGGCATCGATCAGATGGAGGGTGTGATTACTAGTAAGATAGCCTACTGCTAGAAGAGATCTGCTACATAGAAACTGACAGTCGACCAACAAAATCAAGCAACCAATGAAATGACTACATCCTAGGAAAAATAGGGTTTTACATTAAAATGGCCTAAACTATGATGTATAGAAGGAAATGTTGGGAAATGATGAAAGAAAGGAAAGTATGCAAAAGGACTATTGTAAACCAAGAAGTGAACATGATAAATAATATTCAAAGCAAAACAAAACTGTACTATCAACCTACTAGAGAACTGCAAACACTAGAATTCGTAGGAATGAGGAAAATCTTTGTTTTTGGGGCAACAAGAGATTATTTGCCTCAAATCATGGTCCCATAGGGAGGAAGAGAGGCCAAGGCACTGTTGCTAGCCTTTTGAATCTTCTTTGATCACTGCTTAACCTGCTATAGAAATCACAAATGGAAGCAAGCTACTAAATCATCAAAAACAACTTATTCTTAACCATAAGAGAAATACATTGAACAACAAACTAATCTACAAATTGAAGTAAAGCATACAAATACAAGTAAAGAGAAGCTTGGCTACTTGGATTGGGCCCTAACCTAAGAGCTTCAGTCCTCTGAGGTAGCTCAGTGCCAGCTCAAGAAGGATTCCATCTTCATTATCAAAAAATAGCAAGATTACATAAAACTGTCATAAAATAGTAAGCTCGAAATTTGAGCAGAGTTTACACAAGAAAAAAATAGTCGACCCTAGTGAGGCCTTAAGACTCTCTACATATACATCTGAAGCTACCAACATCTTCCTTAAAATCAAGGAGACTTGGCTCCAAAAACTCAAGATAACTATCAATCATCTTCCACTTGCTCGGCTGCCTTCTAGTGCAGGATTCAGTTGCTAGTACTCTTAGCTGAATGAAGGGGAATTCGAGGTGAGGAGAAACAAATGAGGGGATTCCCTCCTATAAGTCCTCTCCTCTATCTACTTTGAGTTATTGCTGCAGTTTGACCACTAGATCCTTGACTTTGACCTCAAAATCCATCAATAATCTGCATTAAATACATGTTAGACCACATGGCATAATAACTAACTCAACTCATCCTATAAGCATAAATATAATCAGAAAATCATACAATAAGCTAAGAGAATGGTTGATTTGACTAGGTTAGGAGGTAAAATGAGCCCATATAATTACCCATTTATGAGGCTCATCATCGGCCCCCTATTGTAGGTATTGCTAATCCTCTAAGCAACCTAGTCAATCTCTTCGTCTTTCATGGCCCTAGTGGCCTCCCCAGAATTCCTGGCTTTTGATGTGGTCTACTCATGTTCTCCATAAAATCCTGCCTTTCTGTCTATGTCCTTCCACTGCTCCTTCTCTTCTTCTTCTCTTCTGCCTTCCAACATGCCTAGTATGAGTGGAGGACACAATTTGATGCCAATCCAGCTGACCTTCAGCATTTGCATGGAGCGCTTGTACATTGGCACTCTTTCCAATGCCTCCTTCATCCTCATGGGGGAATGGTATTGTCTGATCTGCAAGTTGTCGGGTAGAGTGTTCAATCTTCTCATGCATGCATGCACACAGTCATCCCCAAGTAGCCTAAGAATATCTTCAAAGTGTGCAATGGCTCGTTCTTTATTGGCTAGATATTTAGGGGAAATCTAAGGGTCAATGGAAAGCAGGTTGTGTGTGCTAATGAGTGCCATTGGATCTGATGGCTCAGCTATTATCATCAACAGTTCATTCTTCTCTTTTATTAACAATATTTTCATTTCTACTGCCCACAATTCTTCATCATTCATCCATGATGCCATGGCCATTAATTGCAGATCCCCTAGATTAGCATTGGGGTCCCACACATTCAGGTCTGTGAGGACCATGTTGTGTAGATAGAACTCTGCCATCTTTTCTTTTTCCTTGGAGGTGCTTTCGTCACACAAATCCATGAACTACATGTCGTCTTGGAAAGGCATTATGCCTCTTTGTGCCAAAGTTTTTATTTGGAATTGAAGCCATTGATCCTTTAGATAGAGGCCATAAGATTTGGTTGGTGTTCTGCATTGTAATGCTTCTATGGATAAGCTGACCATGTATGCCAAATGAGTCTCTTTCTCCTGCAACTGCCTCCTTAGTAATTCATTATCATTCTCAAGGTGGCTTCTTGTAATGGCTTCTCTGTCTCTGAGAGCACTTAATTCCCTACCCATTTCCCTAAGTTTGTCTTCCATGTGGCCAATATCCTCAACTCATTTGGACTTGGCTATCTGCATCCACCTATATGTTCTCACTCTCTCTTTTTCCAATTCGAAAAACAATGGAATTGCAAATTTCTGTGGGATTATCTTGCCTCCATCAAGTAGTCTGTAATAGGAGTCAAGATTAGGCTAGGGGTCAAGTTCTTGTAGCTCTTGTGCTTCCTCTTTAACCTCTAGCTGTCCTCTTATCTTTTCCTCAAGTTTTTGTGTCTCTTGTAGTTTGGATAGTGTCTCCTGTAGGACGGTTTTAGCCTCCTGTAGGTCTGGTTTAGGGTCCTATAGAATTGTCTTTGCCTTCCATGTAGAAGATCTTGTAGTCCTTTCATAGGTTATGGGTGTCTTGGAAGGAGATTATTTCACCTCGGCAGATGGTGAATCTTCAATGTTAATGGGAGTCTTTGATGAGGGCTGAGGTTTTCTTGTTTTAATTCTAGTACTCTTCAATGAAATACATGGAGTTTTTTCTTTTCCTCTTCTGCTTCAGCTTGACTGGTGTACTGAGGGTAGTGAGGGCAATTGCTACTTCTCTTTCCAAAGTTTGAGGGGAACCTTTTCTTTGCTCTGCCCTCTCTGTCTCCTTTTCTCCCTCTTCTGTCTCCTTTTCCTCCTCCTGTTCTATCTTTTTTTCTACCTCTTGTTCTGTCTCTTCAACTCTCCCCTCCTCTATCTCTTTTCTTTCCTCCTTCCTCTCTTCCTATGCTATGTCACCACTAGCTTCATCTTCTCCTCCTTGTTGTTCTCCCTCCTCACTGACATCAGGACTGATATCATAGGTTAATGCGTTGATGTCATCCTCGGCTGTCATATTTCTGAAAACTTCCCATGTTATAGGGATTGTAATGGTATGGATGGCTTCTTCTACTAGGATCTTGATTAGGCCATGGTGAGCTAGCTACTGTGAATTTCCTTCTTGTACCTTGGTGTTGGAGTCAATGAGGGATTGAAGGAGAAAGTAAGGGATACTGAGCTTTTTATTGGCTAGGGTATCCATGCCATATCTCAATTCTTGGAGGATTCTGAAATGATATCCATAAACAATGCTGTGCCTCCCTTCATAAGAAATGTATTTGATCACTTGGTAGCTAACCTCATCCCAGGGATATGGTACACTAGCCCTCCTAATTCCATTTTTGTCTTCAACAGGGGTTTCATTATCTTGGAAAAATTTCCTCTTGGCAGCCTGGCCAATTATTTTCTCATCTTTACTCCAAGGCAGCCCAAGAGGAAGGGTAGTGACCCTACTGATGAATTCAGGGGTTACTTCAATGGAGAGGCCTCTAATGGTTATAGTATCAGGAGTTATTGTTAAGGGACCAGAGAGAGAGAAAACTCATGGGAAATTTCATCATCAAACGCTCTAAACTTCTCAAAGAAATTCATCCAGATTGCCCTTGTAAATATTTCCACCACTTGAGGATGTGCATGGAGTCTAGTGGAGTTAGTGGGATCTTTTCTCATAAACCCCCCTGTCATACTGACTATACTTCTTTTGAAAAACCAGATATGGAGGTGGAGACAAAGAATTTTGAGTGAAATAGAAAAACAGAGGGGACTATGTTTTTTTTTTTTTTAAACAGATTTTTTTTTAATGATTTTCTACCCTCTTAAAGACTCATTTTATCTTCAATTTGGGACCTACTCTTTCGCATTTTGATATTGAACAGAGGGAATTCATGAACCCTACCTCTTCAGGCTGAAATTCATGCCAAAAAACACGTTTCCTCCCTTCAAAATGACTCACTGCCCCTCCTGTAGAAGCCCACTATCCCTCCTGTAGATTTCCTGTAGGTGCTCCTATAGAAAATTCCGAGAGAAAAAATATGGAGGAAATCGATGGAGGGTGGTGGATATGAGGCTGTGGGGGCGTAAGAAGACTACTGTGTGGTTGAGCTACGAGGAGAAATTGAAGAAAAGGTGGTGAGAATGCACAGGGAGGAGTGCTCATTACCTTTTATGGTTGTTTTCGGTTATGAGTGCTAAGCTGGCAAGGTAAACGTTGCCCAGATTAGGACAGTTTGTCCCCACCTGCTTGGTCATCATGACCACCCTCGTAATCATCCCCTCATTACTGCATCAGAGTTAACTCTTCCTCCCACTACCTGTCCTTCGCATCTTTTACTTGAGTTGACTCTGCGCAAGTGTAGGTGATATCTCGGTTAAGTGGAGTCAGCTAAATGAAGGTGGCCAAATTAACTGGCCACCGTTCCCTCTTTCAATTTCAACCATCTTGTTACCTTCGTATGATTCCTAATTACACAAATGCAGATAGAGGAGTGACTTAGCTACTTATCTGTAATCCAAGTGCATTTGTTGCCATCGACTGTGAGGTGTTATGGCTTTCTCTGCTGCATGCCTTCATTTTCCTTCATGCATGTTGTCTCTTCTCGCTGATGTGTTGTTGTGTGTTTTTGTAGGTTCTTATTTTGTTGGAGCTGAGCTGCATGTGCCTTTTCAACCTTCAGATGTGTTGTCCCTTGCTTCTGGTGATGGACTTCTATGGGATCAACTGCTACAGGAATTTCTACAGGAGCTCCTGTAGCTACTTCTCCCCTTCAAACTTCAACTATTTACATGTGCTTGGCGCTCAAGAATGATGCCAGAGCTGGAGATGGATGATGGACGGATAGTAGGTAAGCTTTAGGTAAAGTTAACGACGCCTTCTCCTCCTTTTACTTTTGTTTTTTATTCAAAACTGAAAAACTATTTTCCTGTGCTTTTTCTTGGAAAGGAAAAAAAATAATAATGATGCTTGGAGTGTGATGTAGGCTTGGAAATGATGGCAAGGAGGTTTGAAGATGGTAAGAGGGATTATAGGTTCCTCATGAAGCTTTTCTTGTCCCTCAAACTACCTCCTGTAGAAAATTTTGGCTATATGTAATTCCTACAGGAGCCTCTTGTACAAAAACATAGCCTCCTGTAGAAAACACAGTTTTGGAAGAAGAGGTACATTGGGGTGAAGGAGATGCCAAAAATGATGGAGGAAGGTGTGGAGAAGATGAGATGGATGCTAGTATGAATGTCAGGGTCCCCTTGGCACCTTTTTCTACTCCCTGTAGTCCTCCTGCAAACCTGCAATGCAATAAAAATTCATTTTTTCTTTCTCTTTTCTTTTTTGATAACAACTAGGGCACCTCAGAGAGGTTTTCACAGAGGGATCTTATTCTTTTCCCTTTTTCTAAGACATCACTAGGCCGCCTCAGAAGAGGTTTTCAACCCAATGATGGGACTCAAGAAGCTCATGGAGGTTTTCACTTGAGTCCTTATTTTTTCTCTTTTTTCTTCAGTGAGTGGGTGAAGTGGAAGCTAAGACATGCTCCACTACCATCACTGTTTTATTCAAATCTTCAATAAACTCTCACTTAGAGAGGGGTTTCTTGGAGACTTTCAACCAATGTCCATTGACAAGCATGGGGATGGCTTCATCATCAATGGTTCTGATCAGAACTGAACCGTTGTCATTGCATTTCTCCATAGTGTAGGGTCCCAGCCATCTTGTCCTCAGCTTGCCTTTGAAATCCTTGTATCTTAAATCATAGAGTAGTGCCCAATCTCCCTCTTGGAATTGCTTCTCCCTGATATTTCTGTCATGACATATCTTTCTCTAAAGCTGAAATACCTCTGTATGGAGAAGGGCTTGCAATCTGTATTCATCCAATCCATTGAGCTAACGTAATCTCTCCTTCTCTGCATGGCTAAGGTCTAGGTCCAGCTGAGCTGCCATCCTTAGTGTATTGAATTCAAACCCTATTGACAGCAAAGCCTTCTTCCCATAAACCAATTCATAGGGTGTGAACTTGGTGGTGGTCTTCCATGTTGTGTTATAGGCCTAAGTGGCCTCAACTAATCTGTCTGCCCAGTCTTTTTTGCTACTGCTCACTACCTTGGTTAGGATCCCTTCCAATGCTCTGTTAGTGACCTCCACTTGGCCATTGGCTTGTGGATGGTAAGGGGTGGAATTCATGTGCTTGATCTTATGATGTGTGAGTAGGTCTTCCCAAATTCCCATGAGCAGGACCAACATCAGAGACTCAGGGTCAAGTGTATACCTGGCCCTTTTATAACTAAGCTAGAACCTCTCTTCATAGTCTTCGAGGGACTCATCACTTCTTGCGGTCATTCGGAAGATTTCTTCTTCAGTATCTTTTGACCTACAATAGTCTCACTACTTTTTGTTAAAGGCCTGCTGCATCTGGGCCCAAGTTATGATGCTATTTCCAGGTAATCCCATGAACCAATGCAGTGTTGCATCCTTGAGAGTAGAAGGGAACAATTTCAACTTTTTCTCATCTTTTGCATAGTCATAAGTTCGACAGATAACAACAAACTCGAACAAGAAGGTGTCAGGATCTTTTGTAGTCAAACCATGGAAGTAAGGTAGGGCTGAAGGACTTATATTCTTCATTTTGGTGTCCCCATTGGTGTCCTGAGTGGGGAAGGTACCCTCTATTCTCTCTCCATTTCCCCTAGCATTTCTGCTTTCAGCCATTGGCTCCAGAGGAATGTTTTATTCTTCTTCTTCCCCTATAGGTTCTTCAAATATGTTTGGATGTTCACTTAAATGTTTTCTTGATTGCACCCACCAAAGAAGAGAGAAGGTTGGCTGTGTGAAGCAATGGGGGTGTTGGGAAATTTTTTTCCTAAGTTATCTCTACTCCTACGAGGCATGAAAGGAAATATTTTTGGTTGGTTTTTTATTTCCTTTTCCCCACACTGAAAGTACCTATAGAAACTGAAATTGTGATTGAACAAAACAAATTGCAACTAGCTGAAATGAACTTGTTGAATGGATATTTACAGAATTGAAAAGGAAATCAAGGAAATACAGAACCGAAAGAAAAGAAATGAATAGTCTACTTTTGCCGAAATAAACTATTAGCATAATGTTGCAATATGAAATAGAAGAAAGCAGTAATCATAGAATACTCTGACGCTTCCCCAACAACGGTGCCAAAAAGTGGTGAGCGCTAGAATTGCAGCAAGAATGCTGCAACCCCTGAGCTACCAACTTTACTTTTATCAACCTGGTAGTTCATAACAAACTTGGAAGCGTCCGTGCTATATGCACAAGTACTAGTTCTCACTGCAGGTTGTCACTTTGTCAGTCGACGCGAGATCACTCGGAGCTCAAGCCAACGTCTGTAGATTTCAGAAGAAGCTCTATGTGTGATGAACGGAAAGAAAGATTACTCTACATATGCTATTCTAATTGTAGAAAGGAGAAAGACTGGAATGTAAAGAAACACCTAGTAAACACTAATTAACAAGCTAATTCTACTTTTGCCAAAAACATAATAAAAACCATGAAAGAAATGCCATTACCTACTCAAGGAAGTAAAAAACATCTAACCATGCTATTTTTGGAAGTAAATAAGAAAAAAAACATATTTTTGGATATTTGTGTGTTTTTATGTGAATTTAACATGCATCTAATTTATTGTGTGTGAGTGTGGCAGTGAACAGATGGTGTTAGAGGCAGGTTTTGGAGATTGGGAGGATGTAGGATGGTGTGGATGGGTGCTACGAGGTCTTAGGTGGCCTTCTAAAGGCTTTCCCACACTTGGCCTTCAATAGAAAGCCTACAGGAAAAACTACAGGATAACGGAGGAAAACTATAGGTGGAAAACAGGGAAACTACAGGAGGTCTACATGAGGAGGCCGAGAGCAATTTTCACTTTTTTGAGGGTGTGAGAGTGGGTGGAAAATGTGGATGAAAGTTGGAATGAGGTGTTAGGGTGCCTAAGGTCTACCATGAATCACCAAGAGAGAGAAATATGATTGGGTTTGCTCAAGAATAGAGGAAGAAGTTCCATGAAAAATGAAGGAAACTAGGGCAGAATTGAGGTGAGGTTTGGGAGACCTATAGGGCATGGATCAGATGGAGGGTTTGATTACTGGTAAGCTGGCCTACTTCTGGAAGAGACCTATTGCATAGAAACTAATAGTCAACCAAGAAAATCAAGCAACCAATGAAATGAGTTCATCCTAGGAAAAACAGAGTTTTGCATTAAAATGGCCTAAACTATGATGTATAGAAGGAAATTTTTGGAAATGATGTAAGAAATGAAAGAATGCAAAAGAACTATTGAAAATCAGGAAGTGAACATGATAAAGAAGGTCTAAAGCAAAGAAAAACTAGACTATCAACCTACTAGAGAGCTGCAAACACTAGAAGTCCTAGGAATGAGGAAAATCTGTGTTTTTGGGGCAGCAAAAGAGTCTTTCCCTCAAATCATGGTCCCGGAGGGAGGAAGAGAGGCCAAGGCACTGTTGCTAACCTTTTGAATCTTCTCTGATCATTTCTTAACCTGCCACAGAAAGAACAAATGGAAGCAAGCTACTAAATCATCAAAAGCAACCTATTCTTAACCATAAGAGAAATACATCTAACAACAAACTAATCTACAAATAGAGGTAAAGCATACAAATACAAGTAAAGAGAAGCTTGTTTTCTTGGATTTGGCCCTAATCCAAGAGCTTCAGCCCTCTGAGGTAACTCATTGCTAGCTGAAAATGGATTCCATCTTCATTATCAAAAAATAGCAAGATTACATAAAACTGTCATAAAATAGTAAGCTGAAAATTTGAGCAGAGTTTACACAAGCAAAAAAAAGTCAACCCTAATGAGGCCCTAGGCCTCTCTACTTATACATCTTAAGCTACCAACAACTTCCTTAAAATCAGGGAGGCTTGGCTCTCAAAACTCGAGATAACTATCAATCATCTTCCACTTTCTCGGCTACCTTCTAGTGCTTGATTCGGCTGCTTGTACTCCGAGCTGAATGAAGGGGAATTTGAAGTGAGGAGAAATAAATGAGGGGGATTCCCTCCTATAAGTCCTCTCCTCTGTCTATTTCGAGTTATTGTTGTAGTTTGACCACTAGATCCTTGACTTTGACCTCGAAATCCATCAATAATCTGCATTAAATACATGTTAGACCACATGGCATAATAACTAACTCAACTCACCCTATAAGCATAAATATAATCAGAAAATCATACAATAAGCTAAGAGAATGGTTGATTTGACTAGGTTAGGAGGTAAAATGAGCTGATATAATTACCCATTTATGAGGCTGATCATAACCAACATAAAATGATATAAAAATGAGAGATATGAAAGCCATTAAATCCACATAAAAATTAGTGAAAAATTAAGAGAACTTAGCTTTTATTAATCTGAGGTAAATCTGACCAAGTTCGGGACTTCCACGTACCACCTGACCATAGACATGGCTGAACCAAATCTCTCTTTCGGTCAGTCACTCCCATGCCATATTCTAAGAATGAATGTGGGATCTCATTGACCAACCAATACAAAATAAATTAAGGGAATCTAGAGGTTAAACCACCTCCACCCTCATCCAACCGTGATCACACCAAAGTTGATGTTTCGATCATAACCGAACAAACCATGGAATGTCATCTGAATTCCATCACTATCATTGAGTATTTTTCTGTCTCCTTGTCTCTTAGGCTTTACCACAATCCCAACCTGGATCACTGGGCCCTAAACAAAGACTGCTCCCTCAGGGTTTACCGTGTATCCAACCAAAATCGGTCAATGGATTCCTAGGACTTTGGGAATGAACCTTGAGACCACCTTCACCCCTGGATTCCGAAATTCATCCAACAATTCCAAAGTTCCAAAACTGAAATAAACATCCCAACATACCATGGCATCTAGAAAAAGGCTGGCTAGGCCTAATAAAAAACTAAAAGAGTGTTTTATGTTACCCATTTAAATCATTTAAATGGAATGAGGGATGGAATTTGAAGGGAGTGTCAAAGGGAATTTTGTTGGTATTTGACTTGTACGATTTTTTTATGTTTGTTTCTCAGGATGTGTTTGGAACTGTACAAATCATATTATTGGTTCATCTTTAAGACACATAAATTGGAAACCAAATTCAATTGTATATTAAATATTGATCTCAATGAATGATGTACAATTTGTGTATATTAATACATAAAAGAAATCGTTGAATCATTTTTTGGGTCTTCTTGGACTCTAATAACCAATAACCCTAACAAAAACTAACCCAACCTTAATCCCAAGGATTATCTATATAACATTGTCCCCTTAATTCGAAGGGATGTATCAAAGTCCAAGAATGAGAGCTCAAAATGCAAAAATGCATCTCAACCAAGAGATGAATGTCTCTCAAAAATGGTTTTTAAGGATGACCACAAACCAATGTTGGAGAAGTCAAGGTCTCAACCAACACCAACTCTCGATCCTTCATAGCAGTTCTCAAAACAACCAAAATTGTGGTTTTATGGTGACCACTAACTCTGGAACTATCAATATATTTCCTCAAACAATTCTGAATCTGGAAGTTCTCGTTCACAAAAAACTTATTCAACAAAAAATAAAGTCTCTCTGGCTACCAATATGGCTCTAACTACTGCATGTTGTGGCTTAGGCTCAGTTGTGGATCACTGACTTAAGCTCGCTTCACAAATATTTGAACATGTGGTAGACCATAAACAACTCTATCATTTCCCCCCTTGTTGAATACATGGTGAGAAGATGAAGTACTCTTTATCACTGCAAGGCTAGTCAACACTCTCAAACATATCTTGTGGTATGACCTATAAATTTTCTTGCCTATTTTCGACCAATCCCAAGAAGCATTCCATCTGAAATTTAGTTTCTCTCTTATAGTAGTCTTATTTCTGGAACATTTGTTTGAATATTGATTTTTCTTTGCACAATTCTCACAGGGGTGAAGATCAAAAGATCGGTCTTTCACATGTCCAACTCTATTACACTTTTGAAATTGATCAAGTTGTTCTAGAACAACACCATCCATAAATCCGACACTTTGAAATTGTACAGATCTAGAAAAATACAAAAAGATGAAAAGATACATCCAGGACATATTTGTTCAATCCCAAATCAATTTTTTGTTTTCTATGCGTAATCTCTTCCCACTGTCTTATAAAAGTTTTGGAAATGATGAGCTTGACATATGTATTCAAATGACTCTTACATACACTTGATTTAACATGACTTTCCACTCCACCCAATTTTTCCCCTGAAATGGTTTGGTCCATCCTTGACTGTAGATTAGAATTTGGCTCAAACAAATTTTTATTCTAAATAAACACTAGTTCAGAATCACAATTTTTCTTCTAAAGTTCGTCTTGCTGAAACTATGACTCTAGCTTCAAGAATTCAATTTTTTTTTAGCATTTTTCAAACATGTTTAGATGTAAAATAGTGTGCCATTGTTGATTCGGACATTTTTTGGGACAATGGACAACATTAGATTTCTCAATAAATGTAACAAATCATTGAATTTGGCCAATTTTTCTCTCAGAATGCACCCAATAGAATAAAATTTACAATGATTTAACGGGGTCTCAGGGCCAACCAAAAATGCACTCGTTTTACAAAGTCATTTTAAATCATAAATCACAACTTCATAATCACGTTTTTATGACTAATACTAACTCATAATGGTTTCTTGACACTTATCACAATAACATTCAACGTAAAGAGAAACCAGAATAAAATAGTTTACGAACTCTTCTCAAACATTTTCACAATGCTCTAGAATTCAGTCAAATCTTCTTCATACACATGTTATCTTAGTATAAGATACAATTATCATGGCCTTCTCCACTGGTATTCACTAAATACATACCTTATCCAACTGTGTCTCCAGCAAATGACCTTTGTAATCTCTACTTGCATGGAGGTTGTGATGTCAACGATCACTTCTGCATTGATGTTGATCCATGGAGGACTTTTATATAAATTCCTCCTTCAAAAATTCATTCTGCCTCAATGTTTGATTTCTTGTTTGAATAGAATAAGTGATTGCATATTCTTTTCATTAATTATAAAAAATTCCACAGCATGCTTATAAGAATATCAAGCTAAGCCTTTGGAATACCATTCAAGCATTTACTCAGGGTTAATGGCAGTGAAGATATTTACATAAATACAGAATGACTGTGATATCTGCACATATTTTGATTTATAATTTTGAAACTCTCGGTATGATGCTTACCATAAGGTTCAGATGAAGAACCATCGCCAACTATTTTCAAGAATTAATATAAGTTGTCATCATAGAGATACAATACTCGCCAAACAATATTGCAAGCTCTATATGATGACATTTGAAATGAAATTTTGCGAGGAAAACAAAAGAGGGAGTTTTCATCATCAAGTTCTAAGAGGTGGACTATCATTCAACGTTCTATGCATCTAGTTGGCTGATGTTCATGCAGACAGATACAAAATTGCAACATTAAACAAGTGTATATTGGGTCTCCTCACCGTGTCAATTCTTTGTTCTATTCTCTCTGGTTTCTTTCTTTAATAGAGTCATTTTTCTCCTCTCGAGATTTTCCAAGCAGCATCCCATGTAGACATAAGTGATGCTGATTTGATGTGTTCTCAATCATCTTAGAAAGTATCAGTTTTGTGGATGGTCTCCCTCTTGAATATGGTGAGCTCTGAATGTTCAAACAATAGTATCAGGCATAATTATATGGAGAAACTCTCAATCACTTGAAACATGGAAAAATATTGAACGAATGTACAAGTATGCTAAATCGACTTCCAAAATACACTAAGAAAACACAAACATGTTATTGTATCCAAGGTTCAAACAGTAATCAATTGACCTCCTCGCTTGACTTTGCAACATTCATATTCGTCACTCTTCTTCACCAATGCTCTATAAGAAGGCCACACAACGGTGGTTAATTTTATTAGACATAGCATAAGAGCATTTTCCTGCTCTTGTACCACTGTAAGACACATAAATTGGAAACCATATTCAACTATATATTAAATATTGATCTCAATGAATGATGTACAATGTGTACATACTAGTACATACAAGAAACTGTTGAATCAATTTCCAGGTCCTTTTGGATTCTAATAACCAATCACCCCTAACAAAAACTAATGCATCCTTAATCCGAACGATTAGTTGTCTAACAAGAATACATGTTTCTAAAAACATCATTCATATCCATTCCCATTCAAGAAATCCAAGGAAATTTCCAATTCATATAATCTAACATGAGCGAAGGCAGTAGACTAGACATGTTACGGTGCTTGCAAGTTGCCACTATATAGTAATTAATATCACCGTGGCCATCCATCAACAATTTCGAGTCCCTCACATGTCACCGATTCACTCATATGTTGTTGAACTTTCATTCTTATCACCATTTTCTCATCTATTTCCGAAGTTCACATCAAAACGAAAGTGAAATACAAACAGACAAATCTGAGTTGCAAAAAAAATAATTTGGGCCCCGAAATCACTGGGCTGTTGGCTATGTTGAATAAATCAGGTGCAAGTTAGAACCTTAATCCGATCTGATGATTAATTAAGTTTTAATTTAGTATATATATCCCAATTCCCCATCATCACATGCATGATGCATAAACCGCATGCCTTGAATTCCCACGGAATAAATTTACTACTTTTTACTATTTTATTTGGAAAGAAATATTTAATAAAGTAGCAGTGGTACCATACCTTCAACGGATGGAATATCGTCCAGCAACTTTTTTTTTTACTAGCGCATGAGGATGAAGTTCCAAGCATGAACGTGCAAATTCCAGAGTACTATGAAATTGATGAAATCAAATGCTTTGGTGAATGTTAAGGTGGATTATGGTGGTTTGATAGGAAATGCAAGTTGTATACTAAATATTTGGTTGATTTGGTTGATCCCTCTATGCTTACAATCATAAAATCCAATAATGAGAGGGTAAGATTGCTAGCACGAAAATCCTCAGAAATAGAGCTATCCCCAGTGCCAAGTAACAGCGATTACTCATAGTATATGAGTAAAATCCCTTGCCATGTTCGCATAGCCCAAGTGGACTAAGGCACTAGTCAGAGAAAAATAAACGTGAAATGGTATCAATGGAGATGAGTCGAGTCTGTTTCATACGTTGAAGGAGGAGAAGATCCAATCTGTTTGAATAACGCCGATAGAGTAAAAGGGTTAAGTTATCCCGATTTGAATGAATTAAGTGGAGAACGCCATGAGGGTAGGGACTCTCAGAAAACCAAATTTTGCTTCTAACGACATGAAGAACGTGGTGAATGAATTGCAAAGACTAGGCCTTTTTGGATCTTCGAAAAGATAATTACAGAAGCTCTAAATTTAGTTATCATAGATTGTTAAAATTATTTTTAATAATTCTTACCCTAAATTGTTAAAATGATTTGAAATATTTCATAGATGGTTAAAATAATTTGACTTAAAATAATTTGAAATAATTCTTTTGTAGCGTAATAATTGATCAGATTTATACTTCTTATATCCTTATATGAATAATTTTTCATTTTTCTTTGCGGTCTTTCAAGTCTATCATTAAACATAAAGCTCTACCATTAAACATAAAAGAAATATTGAAATAATTATTTTGTAGAGTAATAATTGATCAGATTTATATTTCTTATATCGTTATATGAATAATTTTTTATTTTTCTGTGTGCTCCTTCAACTATATCATTAAACATAAAGCTCTACCATTAAACATAAAAGAAATGTTGCAAGCCTTTGTTTGGAGATAACGGAGGGATTCTTTCCATTTTCAGGTTGTAATATTTTAGTTCTTTACTTTAGCCCGATTTTATTTTAGCCTTGATTTGATTTATGTTTAAATTTGAAATTTAAATATGATGAAAAAGGCAATTTTTTTTGGTATATTATTGTTAGATTTTTTTTTAGTAATTTTGTTTTAAATAAAAAGTATTAATTCTTTGAAATAGCCTACGCAAGTAGAGTAGAGAAGTTACTTTAAGAATATAATGAATTTTACTAAATATAAGTAACAATAATTTTTGAAAATAGAATAAGTTTTATTAAATATAGATCTTTATAATTTTTGAAATAATTAAGATTAGAAGGGAAGAATGGGAAAAAAAGAAATGTGTTATATAAAAAGATATTTAAGAAATACTTAAGTTTAATTTTAAACAACATGTCGAGCCTTGCATGGTGGATTAGTATATTTATCCATGTCATTTAAGTTTATTAAGCTTTTTGGTGTCTTATTATTATTTGAGTTTATTAAGATTTTTGATATCTTGACTAAAATTTGATGGGTTGAACTTCTTCTTACTTGGTTACTTAATTGCTCCATATCCATGTCATTTCCAGTTATTAAGTTGTCTCCATCTTATTATTCAATTTTTGACTAAGATTTGATTTTCTATCCCAAGCAAAATATACACTTGACTATATCACCCATCTACCATGTTGTTGCTTTTCGTCAAGAAATTTGCTTATTTAAGTTTTGATTTTTCACTTTGCATAATCTTAATTTATTATTGAATTTTTTCTAAGTTTAAACTCATAATAAAAATTCCTTATAAAAAAATATGAAATTTAAATTGATATATTATATTATTCATAATTAAAAAGAAATTAATTATTAGGTTAGAAAATGATTATCAAGACTCATCCATACATCATCGTGTTCAATATCATTATCATCCACCACTCACACATATTTACAACTAACATCTTCAAGAATTCTATGTTTCCATTCATAATGTGAGCGCAAGTCGAAAAAAATAACTGGAAATGAAATAATTCAGGCCCTCGAAATTTAATCAACTTAGTGAATGAATTCTGAATCGTAGGTGTTAAGAGGATATAACCACAATAAATTACAACCTTTCCGCGAAAATTTGATAGTTCGTTTCAATATCACTCTAATCCCTACGTTATCGATGATAAAAAATCCACGCCTCTTTTCACATAGAAACAAAACACACGAGAAACAAAATTTTACTTCAATTTTGACTTCGGATTCTCTACGGTCGATTCAATTAAAATGTCTAGGTTTGACAAAGGAGATGAAATGTTATCACTTTGATTTAAGCACCAGACGTATTATCTATTTATGGTAAGATAGATGTTATTCAGAAATGATAATTAATAATATGTTTTCATATACAATTGGTAACATGTAAATTAAATATGTATTAGATATAATATTAGGTATATAATATTAGGTATGTAAAAGGATGAAAAATCATGACTACACGTGTATATCAACCATATTTATTAACGTGGTTGTGCTAGTTCTAGAAGTGCTGACCGTTTTCCCTCTTTTTTTTCTATATTGTGTTGTTTAATTTATTCTTTCTACCATAGTCATCTTCATTGGGGTTCAAATTTCTTGGTTGTGAAATCTTACAAGGTGGATTTTCTTCACTTACAATTGGTAGAGTGGACTTTTATTAATGAGTTAAGTGTGTCTATTTTGTAATAGGAATTCTAAATTTTAATTTAATTATCAATAGTTATTTGGAGGATGGTAGGATTAAACCTCCATGGAATATTTTACAACATTCATATTATCATTCACAAGTTAAAGGTTGAGATTTATATACAAAGTAGTTACTATAAATTAGTGGATAATAGTTAATACTCGCATTCAATGGTTTTACTATGTTGGTCATCTTATATGTTTCATATGATCTTTTTAGTCATATCTCATATAAACATATGCTATGACATGTCTAGGTTAATGTCATTTGATTTCAGGTTCCAAATATTTTTGAGCCAAGAGGCCCATTTTACAACCCAATATGAAAGTGATGTCTAATTTTGTCCGTGCTCAACTTGGAATTGACATGTATCCTTTAACAAATAATTTAAATAAAAAAAAATAGTGAGCTATAACAAAAACATAAATTATTATACATATTTGGTTAGTTTTAATTACAAGCAATATAAAATATCAATAATTCTAAATTATATTCTTATTGTCCACACTTGGTTTGTAATTAATATTACATCCATTATGAAAAGGATGTAGTAAAAATATTTCATTTTCACCATTAGAGTTATAAATAAAATATTTTGATGTCTATTTTAAATTATATAAATATAACATTTAAATGTCTATGTGTTGATTTTACCTTGCTCGAAAGGAAAAATTAATTAAAGGTAAAATAATTTAGTTACTTCTTAAGAAGAGAGAAATGTCTAATCCACTCAATTACTAATAAAAAATATTATTTGTAATAAATTTTTCTAAATTTAAAAAATGAAAGATTACACATAGTCTCTATACAAAGAGATGCAAAAAAACCACTAGAAATTCATCTTACCGATTTAATCGCTTGACATGTAAATCTTTTTTCAAGTTTTGAATTTAAAAAAAAAAATTACACATAATGATATTTGATCACTCTTGCCTTTTGATATATCCCGGATGTTTTATATCCCCGGCAAGAAAGATGTATTACAAATATTATATATAATGTTATGTGAATTTTTTTAACATAAATGTCATTTTTTAATCAAAACTTTATTAACTAAGGATTAATTTATTATGACAATCTCATTCATCAACATTTTTTTTTACTATAATGTTGTTGACCGAAAATATATAAAACCGAAATGTCAAAAAAAGATTGTATAACCCAAAAAAAGATTGTATAACCTTTCCGCGAAAATTTGATCGCTCGTTTCAATATCACTCTAATCACTATGTTATCGATGATAAAAAAAAATCCACGCCTCTTTTCACATAGAAACAAAATTTTACTTCAATTTTGACTTCGTATTCTCTACGGTCGATTCAATTAAAATGTCTAGGTTTGGCAAAGGCGATGAAATGTTATGCACCAGACGTATTGTGTATTTATGGTAAGATAGATGTTATTCAGAAATGATAATTAATAATATGTTTGATATACAGTGGGTAACCTGTAAATTAAATATGTATTAGATATAATATTAGGTATATAATATTATGTAGGTAAAGGATGAAAAATTGTGTTTACATGTGTATATCAACCATATTTATTAATTAACTTGGTTGTGCTAGTTCTATAAGTGCCGAAGGTATTCATTCTTTTTTTTTTCTATATTGTGTTGTTTAATTTATTCTTTTTGCCACAATCATCTTCGTTGGGGTTCAAATTTCTTGGTTAGGAAATCTTACTAGGTCGATTTTCTTCACTTACAATTGGTAGAGTGGACTTTTATTAATGACTTAAATGTGTCTATTTTGTAATAGGAATTCTAAATTTTAATTTAATTATCAATAATTATTTGGAGGATGGTAGGATTAAACCTCCATGGAATATTTTACAATATTCATAGTATCATTCATGTCAATGGTTGAGATTTATATACAAAGTAGCTACTATAAATTAGTGGATAATAGTTAATATTCGCATTCAATGGTTTTACTATGTTGGTCATCTTATATGTTTCATATGATCTTCTTAGTCATATCTCATATAAACAAATGCTATGACATGTCTAGGTTAAGGTCATTTGATTTCAGGTTCCAGATATTTTTGAGCCAAGAGGCTCATTTTACAACCCAATATGAAAGTGATGTCTAATTTTGTTCGTGCTCAACTTGGAGTTGACATGTGTCCTTTAAAAAGGAATTTAAATAAAAAAAAAGTGACCTATAACAAAAACATAAGGGATTATACATATTTGGTTAGTTTTAATTAAAAGCAATATAAAATATCAATAATTCTATTCTTATTGTCGTTACTTGGTTTGTTATTAATATTACATCCATTCTGAAAAAGATGTAGTAAAAATATTTCATTTTCACCCTTGGAGTTATAAATAAAATATTTTGATGTCTATTTTAAATTATATAAATATAATATTTAAATGTCTATGTGTGTTGATTTTACCTTCTCGAAAGGAAAAATTAATTGAAGGTAAAATAATTATTTACTTCCTAAGAGAGGGAAATGTCTAATTCACTCAATTACTAGTTAAAAATATTATTTGTAATAAAATTTTCTACATACAATTAAAAAATGAAAGATTACACATAGTCTCTATACAAAGATATGCAAAAAGCCATTATAGATTCATCTTAATCACCAATTTAATCTCTTGGCATGTAAATCTTTTTTCAAGTTTTAAATTTAAAAAAAAAAATTACATATAATGATATCTATCACTCTTGTCTTTTGATATATTTATCACTCTTGCCTTTTGATATATCCCCGATTAAGAAAGATGTATTATAAATATTATATATAATGTTATGTGAAATTTTTTAACATAAATGTCATTTTTTAATCAAAACTTTATTAATCAAGGATTAATTTATTATGACAATCTCATTCATCAACATTTTTTTTCTAATATAATGTTGTTGACCGAAAATATATAAAACCAAAATGTCCCAAAAAAAAAATTGAATAACCCAAAAATTCAAATTCCATCACAGAATTGAAGAGTCTGAATCTGAAAATTGTCTTTAAATATTAGTCTCGGCTTGAGGACTCGCGCCCCTCTCTCTTTAGATAAGATGCTGAAAGCCCTCTTATATTTTGCTCGGGATTTTGACAAAACCTCAAACCCTAGGGTATATACGTCACCGGCCACTGAAATAAATAACTTACTTACTTATCGAGCACTGTAAATGACATTGCCGTCACTTATGTCATCGAATTAGCCCAATAAAGAAATGTAGAATCGAACTTTTTTTTTTCAGTAAGTAGAATCGAACTTACTTACTTATCAAGCACTGTTAACCACATTGCCGTCACTTATGCAATCGAATTAGTTCAATAAGGGAATGAAGAATCGAGTAAATAGGACTCTGTTCTAGCTGGAAATGCAACTGACTTCACATCATTCTGTGAAAAATTAAAATTAATTTTTTTTACCAAAGCGTTTAGGTTCTCCTGTACGATCACGTCAGATATGAACAGTATTAATTTTTCTATTAATGGCGGATATGAACAATATTAATTTTTCTATTAATGGTAATCATAGAAGTATGGAATCTTGAAACGAGAAACGGGACGGTTGCACCCGTTCCCGTGAAAAAAACGTACAAACGTACAAGAAACAAGACGGGAAGGAAACGCCGTTTTCTACTGCCGTTCTTGTTAACAAGTGCATATACTTTATGGAAGACATAAAATAGGTACCTTTCCATCTATTCCTTCATCGTAGTTCGCTCGCTAGGGTTTGTAGCATGCCTGCCATGCTATTCTGCCCGGTCCTCCAGCTGGTCCGCTGTTTTAGGAAATAGAATAAGAGTAAGGTGGTGGGAAGGAAGAAAATAGTAGACACCGGCGGCATTGACTTATAGGTCGTTCTCAGCCGTGTATTTTGGCTATTTATTGTAGTTTTTAGGTATATGTCCATTTAATAGTATAGAGGCCAATGCCAAGTCTTGAGAAAATTGATCATCTATGTACTATTGTCTTTTTTAGTTGATTTGCTTTGCTATATTGTTAAAATTCATAGCTTAAACATAATGTAGTTAAAATTATATTAAAAATTGAAATTAAATTTATATTTTCTTTTTTATTTTTAACTAAATTTTTAGTTTTATTCTTTTTCACTTTTGGTTAAATGCGAAACTTCCCAATTCCGTTTTTTTGGTCATTGTCGTTTCTCGTTTCGTTTCTCGAACATATTGGTAATGTCATTGCAAGGTTTACACATTCCATTGCATAAAATCATTTTACACATAGACACATTTCATTCAATATAAACACTGGCTATTCCTAACCACGTACGAACATAAAAGCAAACATAGATAACCATTAAGTATTTACTTTTGGTGAAGCTCAGTACCCATGGAGCAAAATTGTCACAGGCCAAGGGGTTCATCGTGCCCTATTCCTGGACTATGACCCAGTGGAAAAGCCATAGCTCCATCCTTTTTTGTTGTCATATTATGCTCGTAATTTTCATGAGGAGAATGGTCTTTTTCCGTCTTAACAATTTCATGGCCATGAGCTCTCGCCAACTTGTTCTTCCCAACTACTTCGCTGCCCAGAAGACCGTCGTCCTTCCCCTTAGGGTTGATACTCAGGAGACTGCGGTTATTTCTCACTGCAGCGTTAAACGACTTGATAAGCCTAACGTCAGCCGATGAAAAATCGGCGACAAGAAACAACAGCAGAAGTATAACAACTATCGCTCTGGCCTTCATTTTTCAATGAATGCCCAGATTCTATCGAAATTAATAGAATCGGGCCCTCAAAGAGAAGAAATACTCTTATGTCGAATTGGCTGAGCTCTCAGCAATCCTGCATATAGATATTTCTCCCCTAGATTTGCATTAAAATAAGCGTAGATGCTTCGAAAATTACCCTGCCATGCACTACTACAAACATGCACTATTTTAGTGCTAAATTCTTCTTATGAATGATATCAACCATTTGCCGAACAACTTTCGCTGTTCATCAGGAAATTTCCATATCAGGTTTACTGCTGCCTTTCGGTCTCTATCCTCCAGATCCTTTCTATAGTGTAATCAATTACAATATTATAACACTATTTTTGCGAAATCACGTGTAGGTGGTCCATTGGTATCTACAATTGGTACCTTCCTGATGACATAGTCTTTGGCATCTGTACTTGATATCGAAAGTATCTTTATTCACAACTAACATGCTGCCAACTGTAAATAATTTCATGGTTGACAATGCTCCTTGCAATTTTTTATCTTCCACAGTCACTTATTTTAACTATTTGATTAGCCTTACAGATTCGATTTGTTAACTTAGCCACTCGTGCATACCGAGATTGATTTATGAAACATTAGTTACAGCTCTCTTGGTAATGATGTGTATCTTATCTATCCCATTAAGGCAATCTGGTCTTATATTTATCAAAGTGGGTCTCTCCTGGTTTTGTACAGCATGGTAAAATGGAAATGTAGACACGTTAATTAAAATCACCATATATTTATTTTAAATACAGATTATCAGATATTTTTTTTATTAAATTATATTTTTAATGTTAAATAGAGTATATATAAAATTAATTAAAAATTTTAACCAAAAAAAATTTAATTGTTTATATATAAAGTTAATATTGACAAAAATTAGTTATGATAGATCTTTAAATAGTTTATTTGAATCTCTTGTTGAAATATGTTTAAAAAGTATAACATTTAAACATCACATTCACACATCTTTTTTTATTTCTAATTAATTTACGACATATTGTTTTTTTAATTATAGCTGACAAAACTTTTCTATTTAGAATATAATTTTTAATTTTAATTTTAATTTTAAAGAGGCACTTAGGGACAGACAAACTTATAAATCTCATCCCCTCAAACTTACACATCCCCTCATACTAGGTTGTAGAATGAACCTCTAGGCTAAAAAATTAATTTAATATTTTGTAAAATTTATACATTGATGATTTTAGAGCCGTTACAGAGTGCCATAAGAAGCTACACATAAATTAAAATTAAACCATTCAGTTTTAAATAAAACAATTGAAACAAATAATATTAATATTTATAGCTCACAATATTAATATTTATAACTTACATTTTATTCATTAAAGAATTTGGAATATTTTCCTTGATATTTTCCATTTTCCCTTTATATTACTAGGAGCAACAAATGCCTTATATTCCTAATTTTTTTTTTTCAGTAAGAGAAGGTACATATGAGATCAAGAGAAAGGCATATAATGCCCAGTCACAAGGGAGATGCATCTTATAACAAGACCAGTAAAAGAGAAAAATTACAAATTAGCTACCCTGTCACGCTGTATTCTTCTTCCGAAGGATATTAACCATTTGTCATACAACTTGCGCTGTTCATCTGTAAATTTCCATACCAGGATTACTGCTGCCTTTGGGTTTCTGTCCTCCAGATTCTTTCTATAGTGTAATAAATTGCATTTTATAACATTTTTTTGCGAAATCATGTGTAGTTGGTACATTGGTATCTACAATTGGTACCTTTCTGGTGACATAGATTTTGGAATCTGTACTTGGTACCTTTCTGGTGACATAGATTTTGGAATCTGTACTTACTGGAAGGATCTTTATTCACCGCTAACATCCTGCCAACTCTAAATAATTTCATGGTTCACAATGCTCCTCACCATTTTTTATCTTCGACAGTCACTTATTTTAACTATCAACTTGTAAAGCTAAAGAATCTTGCACGACGGCTGATGACTAGAAAACTGGTGAACATAACCAGCAAATCTTTTTAATTGTTAGTTATCCACTTGCAGCAGTGCTTGTTGTCTTCGACCATTCCTTGGTCAGTTAGGGCACTTCTGATAACAGTTAAATATCCACTTGCAGCAGTGCTTGTTGCCTTCGGCCATTCCTTGGTCAGTTAGGGCACTTCTGATTAGCCTTACAGATTCGCTTTGTTCACGCGTGCATACCGAGATTGATTTATGAAACATTAGTTAAAGCTCTCTGGGTAATAGCTCTCTGGGTAATACCGAGATTGATTTATGAAACGTTAGTTAAAGCTATTTGGGTAATGATGTGAGCGAGTTTAACAGATCTATCTTATCTATGCAATTTGGCCTTATATTTATGAAAGTAGATCTGCTCTCTGGGTAATACCGAGATTGATTTATGAAACGTTAGTTAAAGCTATTTGGGTAATGATGTGAGCGAGTTTAACAGATCTATCTTATCTATGCAATTTGGCCTTATATTTATGAAAGTAGATCTGTGGGGAGACTTCGTTTATGATCTAGAGAAACCATGTTTAGGTAACTTTGTGCTTTACAGTATGGTAAAAATAAATCTTTACACTTTAATTAAAAAATTAATTTTATATTTTATATAATTGGTACACCGATTAGTTTCAACCCATTGCACAGTGTTACAATAGAAGTTACACATAAATTAAAATTAAATTATTTAGTTTTAAATAAGGGCTACATAATAGCTACTACCTGCAGCTTAGCTTAAATATAACTAATTAAATTAAAAATAATATAAATAAATATTTCATTACAAAAATAAAACAACTAATAAAATGTGTATTGGTAAATATCATCATCAAAAATTAAGAGATTTGATTAACTAATAATGGGTATATAATATATACATACTTTATATGTTTTTAATATAATAATAAGCCATTTTAAATTGAAAATATGGAAAAAAAAAATTATAATTCACAGAACTGGAAATAATAGAAAAAGAAAAAAAAAATTAAAAAGTTAAATAAAAAAAAGTAAATCTGAAAACAAAAATTTAGTAACTAATATAAATGGAAGTTACTAAATAGTTAAAAATAAGACTTCAATAAACCACCTTACATATAAATAAATTTAAATAATAAGAAAAAACTAATTCCCAATGTCATAAAGGGCAGAAATATTTTGTGAAAGACAAACTAAGACACATTGAAAGAAAAACTGAATGAGTAATACATCAACTGAAACAAATAATAATAATATTTATAGCTCACAGTTTTATACATTAAAGAATATGGAATCCTTATCTTTGCCCCTTATTGTTTGGGCCAACAAATGCATTTAATTCCTATTTATACTTGGAGAAGCAAAAATCTAGAAAATTTGGAAGGAGTTGAGAAAATATCTTTTTTTAAGAGCATATCATATCATTTTTCTATAAAAAAAACTTTTTTTTTTCTTTTATTTATTTTTACATGTTGTTTCTAGAATTTTTACATAATCTATTGTTTCCAGGAAACCTACCATTTCTATAATTATCTGGGGAACAAAATTGTTCATGGACTCTTTTCCATAAAGTTTTTATTTATTTTTCCTTCATTTGAAATAATTTAGCTACATAAGGTGTTCTTTATAATTATTTTCTTGTTGAATGACACGGTTTATTTGTTGGATGTATTCTTTGTTTACTTAATTGTAATATGCCTTTTAACTTGAAAGGTTGATTGTTCCATGAATTTGGGTAAAACAAAATAATATTGTTTGCATAACTGACATATTTTCATGACTTATTTATTCAACTTTTATCTTCAACCTATCTCTATCTGCCTTGATTTCACTTGCATATGAAACAAACATGTAAAGGAAAACAACTTTTTCATTAGACTTCTGAAGCCCATGGTAAACATGTAAAGGAAAACAACTTTTTCATTAGCCTTCTAAAGCCCATGGTAAACCATCAGAATCCCTATCTTCCTTGATTTCACCCGCACATGAGGCAAACATGTAAAAGAAAAAAATTTCTTCATTAGGCTTATCAAGCCCATTGTCAATGATCAAAATCACTACTATGTATATAGATGCTAGGACAACTTGAAATAAATTTGTCTTCATATTCTTCTATCCTTCCTTCTTTCTTACATAGATATATGCTCCACTATATCCTTTTACACCTCACATGCATAAACTTGTTCCTATATCACTTTCTTATGCTTAGCCTTTAATAAATATACAAATACTTCCTCTTCGACAACATCCTCAGAACAATTTTTCCTTCTCACATTCCTTGAGTTAGCGGGCTAGCAATATGTGAAGAGCCTAGAGCATGTTCCTTCCATGGTTGATATCCTCCTCTTTGACCTTGAGAACCTAACGAAAGATATGAGGCAAGATTATCGTCAAAGGTGGTGGTGGGATGACCTCTTCCACTTCCTTAGCTGACTCGACACCCTCTACCCCTCTCACAACTCATGGAAAAGTAACAAGATGATGAGGAAAGTGAATATGGCATAGAGGTGATAGAGGGTATTGAAAGCAGGGAAAATTTTAAGAACCCCCCAAATTTATAAATATAATAAATGGGCGAATCTCCATGGTATATAGGAAAAATGGAAGGCGATTTTATCAATAATATAATATGTATATATAATTTTTTGGCGAATCTCTCACCAGGCATGGCGAATATTTTACTCAATTATAAAATCTTGTAAGATCTTGGCGAGTCTTTCACTAAATAATAAATATTTGTAAAGTCCTGGCAAGTCTTTCACTAAATAATAAATATTTGTAAAGTCCTAGTGAATCTTAGCATAGGCTACATGCTGGTTTAATTCCCCCATTTAAATAGGCTACATTCCAGGTGAATACCATGGGTCAATACCATGTGCCATTTTGGTGAATACCATGGGTCAATACCATGTGCCATATTTATTTTTATTAATTCTAATATTAGGGTTAATAATGGTTTTTTGCATGGTATTAATAACAATCTAGTCCATGGTATTTGTCCCATAGTATTTTGGCCATAGGTTTCACCTAAATATAACCCATTTTTTGAGTGTTCGTAAATATAAGGTGACTTATGGAGTAAATATAAAAAAAAATGTTTTATTTGTTTACCATAGCTCTCGTTTATTTATATTTTTATTAATTTACCATACCTCTTTTACAAATATGGTATTTGGCCCATAGGATTCACTTAAATAAAACCTCTTTCTTGAGCCTTCATAAATAGAACGAGGGTTATGGACTAAATATAAAAAGAGGTTTTATTTATTTACGATACGTCTAGTTTATTTATATTTTTATTTATTTACCATACCTTTTGAGTAAGTATAAAAAGACGTTTTATTTATTTACCATACCTCCACTTTACTTATATTTTTATTTGTTTACACCCTTACATGTATATAAGGTGACTTATAGAGTAAATATAAAAAATGTTTTATTTATTTACCATACCTCTCATTTATTTATATTTTTATTAATTTACCATACCTCTTTTATAAATATGGTATTTAGCCCATAGGATTTACTTAAATAAAACCTATTCTTGAAAATGGGCGAATGGATTCACTTAAATAAAACCTATTCTTGAAAATGGGCGAATGGATTCACTTAAATAAAACCTATTCTTGAAAATGGGCGAATGGAAGGTTGTAAGTCCTAATTTCAAGGGCTAAATTTACCTTTTTTACCCTCTCCCTTAAAATAAGGTGGGCTATTTGAGGTGATTTGTAGAAATGTACTATGATACAAAATAATCGCACACTAAAAATTTAAAACCCCTTAATTTCGCCAAAGGGCAAACATTCGCCCCTAAAATTATCCTTGATTGAAAGCTAGCTCGTGAGTGGGATAGTCTAGGATATAAGAAGAAAAGATGGAGGGAAGTGGTGAGTAATTCCCATGCATCGAAGTAAGAAATGTTGAGAGGAGGTAGGTGAGACATTAATCTAGGTGTATTATATTAGGTCTCGACGATCTAAGTCAACATATTTAAACCTCATAGCGGCCAGTCGTGGTATCAGTGGAGTGACAGTCACTAAGTGGAGGGTGCCATCATTCCTTAGCGGAGTATGTGGTAAAGGATTCTCAAGCACCCAGCTTAGGGAGTGGATATCCTTCTCAATAAGATGTTGGTAGTGCGAGACCAGGTTTCAATTGTAGGGGATGAGGGCGACCGATCCTTGCAGTGTTGATGTTCTTTAAACCATTTTTTGGAAATCAAATCTTATAGTAAATTTGCTTTGCGTTTGACATGGGAGAAGATGATAGCTTCTTGATGAGAGATGAGGCTAACCAAATATTTTATGTGGTAGTCAAAGAGCCATTTTATTGTGCGTTTAGATGTCAAAGAGCCATTTAAAATTTTTTGGGCTATTTGAATGACGATATGAGTGTCCCCATCCAAAATTAGAGGAAATAAGTGTAAGCACATATAAATATTGATGCCTTCTAACATTTCTTCCATCTCTGCAACATTATTTCTTCCATGATATATGTTGCTCTTGTATGTTCTAATGATTTCCCTTGAGTTATTTTTGAACACTCATCCAATTCTTGCATCACCCGGATTGCCCTAAGAAGCCCCTTGAAAGTTTAACTTGAAGTGATGGAGGGGTGGAGGGTGATAGAAAATAGGGAGAGGATATTTCATTCTAATGGAAGGAGATATGTAATGAATTTTTGGAGGCTTAAGGTTCCACCAGGCCAAGATCCTTTTTTCAAACAAAGGCTCTTCATAATTATTTGTAGACCAATTGGAAAGGGTTATTGATTCCTCAAGGTGTTTGTGGAAAACGAACCATATGTTGTTCAAGGAGCTTTTAGAATTGGTCAAAATATGTTTCTTGTGCTCCTTCCAAAGCTCCCAGACAGGAAGGATGGGGGTAGTGGACCAGAGGCAATTCAGAATGGGGTTAATGAAAAAGGAATTGGGGAAATACCTAAGGGTTTGTGAATTTTTATTTTAATTCCTAGATTATTTGAGGAATTCATGCTCCGAATTTTGTCAGGGGTTGTCATTGAAAGTGCATGATATGAAGAGATCTTATACTACTTATTGTTGGTTTTAGTAGAGATAACACCAAGATGGGCCATAGAATCCCTTCTTAATGAAATTTTCCCAAGTGAGGACTTGGTGCTCGGTGTCGACCCATTAGAAGATTTTGATTTTGGGTGAGGTGTTCATGTGGGGTCCAAGTCCTGGAGATTCATGCCACTTAGGAGGATGAAGGATTTCTTGACAGAGAACGTTCTACTATTTTGTTAACCCCAGTGGATCATGTCACTTATTTCTTTAAATCCAATGGTTATTTTGACGAGCTCTTGCTTGAGGGGAGATACGTTCCATTCAGATTTTTCATATTCACGGAGGATGTATGGAGCCCAAGTGCACTGCTAATTGTCTTCTAGGTCCAACCAAAACTATTGAATTGTGTTTTTTCTAGTGATCAGGGAAAGTGCCTGTGTGAGAGGCGTACGAAGGGTAGTGGCTAGACTCGGTTGCTGCTGGCATGATTCATTCCAAAAGTTAATATTTTTTCCATCCATGACCTCCCAAAATTAAAATTTTAGGATCAATTTTATGTTTTGGCTATCCAAGTTCCAGATGAGGGAAACAGGGGGATGAGTGGTGAGTGTAATGAGGTCTTGCTCGAGTGTGCTTGTGGCATATTTTATATGCAAATGATGATCCCATGGTTCCTTTTTTTCTTGATCCATTTCCACCAAATCTTGGCTCCAAAAATGTCTTTTACTACATCAAAGTCACAAAGACCCAGCCCAACATGAGCCTTTGGGGCGCAGAGAGTTTCCCATTTTATCAAAGGTTATTTTATGCTTCAGATCTGCTCCTCTGCAAAAAAATGAGTGATATATATTTCTAATGCTTTTAAGAACCCCTTTGGGGGCTATTGAGGCATAAAATAAGTAAATATGCATAACTTCCAATACTAATTTAAGGAGGATCATTCTGATGGATATATTAAAATCTCAGAAGATCTGTTGGGGTCCTATAATAATAGGATTCAAAATTTTGAATTGGCTATGGTTAGTCTTGTAATATTGTATATACTTTTGCTTTCTGCAAAATGTCTTCCATATTAAAAAGTAAAAAATGTAAAGAGGGTATCTCCTAAAAGAATAATCAAAGGACAAAAAGAAAGAAAAAAATAAAAAAGAGTGAGAAATATGAACCCAAAAAAGAAATCAAACAGATCATGAAAGTGTGCAAATTCAAATGCCACTACTTTTTACTTTACTTTGTAAAATAATGTTGTGTGTAGCTTGTAAGAAATGCCACAATCCATGATGGTCAAATAGCTTAAGCTTGACTCATTCATGCTTTAAACTTTATGTTGATAGAAACCTTGGCAGATCAGTAGTTAGGTAGAGAATAAAAATGAGCTCATCAATTTAATCTGAGCCATTGGAATTTATAAGGTTAGAATTAGATAGTTTGATTGTCAAAATAAAAGGAATTAAAGGGTCACCAATCTCAAATGCACCCAATACAATGAAGAAAAAAATGTTAGGATAAATAACGGGTAGGTAGAAGAAAGGTTGTTGAGTCAAAAGCACATTTATCATGCTTAATCATATGTTTCATGTGCAAGAGGATTTATGAGAAAGAAAATATATCCACAAGCTTGTTTATGAATTTCCCCTCATTTCACTATACCCCACATCCTTATTTGCTAATTTTCCCATTATCCCTTCATCACTTATAAATCCCATTTTTCCCCCCATTTTTGACCCTTACCCCTTGGTTTCAGACATTTCCCTAGTAATTACCCTTCAAAAAGCATTCCCTACCCAAAACCCCTTTTCCCTAATGTGAAACCCATTTCCATTGGAAATATTACTTTCCCCCGTTATTAATTTCCCTATTTCCCTTCAAAATACACAAAAGCCCCTTTGTCCTATGTTTTTATGCCCCCACTTTATCTAATTAACCCCCCATTTCATATCTCTTCGACAAAACTCTTTTAACCCACCAAACCTTGCTGCGGTTAAAAAACCCCGCCACATAACCCATGGTACCACTTTATTGACCTGCTACTTATGTTAAAAAACCCGACATTATTGGCTAATTAATTATGTATATGTGTAATTGAACCCTGAGCCCCACAAATCCCTTTCCTCATTCCCTCCGTGTAACTTAACTGCCATCCGATCTCCTACCCCCAGATCTGACAGTGCGTATCCATATCACCTAGGTTCATCTACCGATCAATAATAGCCCAAGACCACACGAGATTCATGGTTTTTCTTGGGCACTGTTATGCTATGTGGCGGCACCATGTGAGATCAGGTGCTTGCAAAAAATATTGCTTGCCCTTCAAAAGTGGTGCGACGGCCCAGAAAACCACCTCCCCATCGAGAACAAAAACTGCCCACTATTCATTCATAATTTTTGCGCCAAAATGTGACCATTACCCCTTAAAAGGTCGGAAAATCCCCAATTCACTCTTTTCACTCATTTTTTACTACAACTACTTCTTAGCCATTACAACACCCTCAGACCTTTGCAACCAAATTGACCATTGTCGGCCCTCTGAAGAAGCATTGGACACCTAATTGAAGAAACCACTTGACAATTGAACCCACCATACCCTCTATATTCACCACTAAACCTAGTTTTCAAGACAAACCACCAATTGCCGGGTATTCTTGGGAAGAACCAAAATGGCCCCTGAATTTGAAAACGTACAGTTTACATTGAGAGGTAAATAAATGAATTAATTAGAAGAAACTTCCCTAAATTGGAAAGAAACCTGCTATACACCCCAAACCCATTTTACAAACTGAAATTTGTAGGAATTTACAGGGTAAGTTCCTCAGAAAGAATACCAAAAGGACACCGCTCACAACCAGATCTCAAATCAATACACCAGTATTTTTGACGTGGTTAAAACCCTCAGAGTGCAAGGAGGGAAACAGTCCACGGCCTGTCCCAACGTGGGTACAGACAATTTATTAATCAAAGAATGAAAATTTACATAAGCTTCTCTCATGCACGGATTACCCGAACAATGACCCTCCATGCGCTTTAAATAGAACTCATGGACCAATCGGGTGTCAAGCCACGGATCAAGTGTCGGTAATACCGAGGTGAGAGTGAACCGTCGGATCACTACATATCGTGACCGTCGGATTGTAAGTTACAAAATGTACAACGGTAAAGAAACACACTTTACCTAACTCTAACCTAACTCTATACTAGACCAAGTTGAACTTAACTATATCCTATGTGTCGGAATATCCTAACATCCCCCCTTAAGAACAACTTGGGATAGGATTGAAGGATTTACAAATATGACACAATAGGAGAAGGAAGGAGGCACTAGAGCCTATCCCCCCTTAGTGACAACTTCCTGAACTCCAAGCATATATCGAAGTTTAGTGAACTTCGCCTCTGTGAGAGCCTTTGTGAAGATGTCTGCAACCTGATCATCTGTTTGACAATATTGCACTTCAAGAACATGGTCATGAATGAGCTTTCTGATGAAGTGCATGTGTAGTTCAATGTGTTTGCTGCGCTGATGCTGGACTGGATCTTTGCATAGCTGAATGGCACTTTGATTATCACACCAAAGTGTGGTTGGATGCTGCTGCTCAAAGCCAAACTCTGATAGGATCTGACGAAGCCACAAGGCTTCCTTACTAGCTTCCACGGCACCACGATACTCTGCTTCTGCTGATGAAAGAGAAATGGCAGCCTGTTTCTTACAAGCCCATGTAATAGGTCCTGAACCAAGAGTGAAGACATAACCGGCAGTAGACTTCCGATCATCAAGGTCACCAGCCCAATCAGAATCAGTGAAACCAACTAACAGAGGAGCTGCTTTGGCACTGTAATGAATCCCAAACTGTACTGTACCTCGAACATAACGAAGTATTCTTTTAGCTGCTTTCCAATGACTTTCACGGGGGTTTTGCATAAAACGAGCAACAAGGCCAACAGCAAAGGAAAGATCAGGACGAGTATGGGTTAAATACAAGAGTTTTCCGACAAGTTGACGGTATAAGGTAGCATCAACTTCAGGAGAAGTACAAGAGACTGAAAGTTTGACTCCAGACTGAAAGGGAGAAGTGGCTGGCTTACAGTCTTCCATGTGAAAATGACGAAGAATATCACAAGCATACTTGGACTGGGAAAGGAAAATACCCTCTTGGGATTGCAAGACTTGAAGACCGAGAAAATAGTGTAAGTGTCCTAAGTCTGTCATTTCAAATTTCTTTTTAAGGCTGGACTTCACATGGTTTATAAGGTTGGGATCACTACCAGTAAGAATAAGATCATCAACATAAAGAACAAGGATGATAAGAGAGTTGCCCACTTTCTTGGTGTAGACAGTATTGTCAGAATGACACCTAGAAAAGCCAGATTCTAAAAGAAAGCTATCCATTTTGGCATACCAAGCTCGAGGAGCTTGCTTGAGGCCATAAAGGGATTTCTTAAGTCGACAAACGAGGCTGGAGTCTGTTTGTATGAAGCCAATGGGTTGTTCCATATAGATTTCTTCCTGCAAGTCCCCATGCAAGAAGGCAGATTTAACATCCATTTGATGGACTTCCCATTTTAAAGAGGCAGCAAGGGAAAGAACAAGGCGGATAGAGTTCATTTTGGCAACTGGAGAGAAGGTTTCAGTGTAGTCAATGCCTTCAACCTGTGAAAAGCCCTTAGCAACTAGACGAGCTTTATGTTTATCAACTTTCCCATCTGGTCCATACTTGGTTCTGTAAACCCATTTGCATCTAACAAGTTTGCGTCCCTTTGGTAGAGGAACAAGATCCCATGTATCATTTGTCATCAATGAATGATATTCTTCATTCATAGCTGTTTCCCAATGTGGATGGCCTGAAGCTTCTGCAAAAGTGTCAGGATCATGATTTACTGGAGCTTGAGCCAGTAAAGAAGAGGCTCTTTCAAACTGAGAACGTGTACGTCGCTGATCTGTAGGATCACCGGCAAGATCACCTGCTGCATCCCGAGTAGCACGGACCCATCTTGGAAGTTGAGGATCCTGAGAAGGTGGGGAAGGATTATCATCCTCGCTTTCATCATCAGAAGAAGAAATGTTTTCAAAGATAGAAGAGATAGGAAGAGGTGGCACATCCGCCGGACTAGGCTCGCAGGCCGATTTATTTTCATCAAATTTTACATCTCTTCTAATGATAACATTTTTGGACTTAAATGGAATAAGTCTATAGCCTTTTACATCTTCAGAATATCCAACAAAAGTACATTTCTCACTCTTAGGTTCTAAGGCTTTATGCTTTTCATCTGGAATATGGGCCCATGCTTCACTTCCAAACACACGAAAGTGACTTACATCTGGTTTAATGGAACTCCAAGCTTCTTCTGGAGTGATATTCTCTAGAACCTTAGTAGGAGTGCGATTGATTATATAATTTGCACAATTAATTGCTTCGGCCCAAAAACTAAGACTGAGTCCTTTAGATTGCAGCATACAATTAGCCATTTCCTTTAAGGTGCGATTTTTCCTTTCAGCTACACCATTTTGTTGTGGAGTGTATGGAACAGTATGTTGCATTTGAATTCCATTTTCGGTGCAAAAGTTGATGAATGAATTTTTAACATATTCTCCACCATTATCAGTTCTTAGCTTAAGAATTTGATGTCCAGATTGTTTTTCAACAAATGCTTTGAAGGCCAAAAAGGTGGTAAATACTTCGCTCTTGAGTTTTAAGAAGTATACCCAAGTGCGTCTGGAGAAATCATCAATGAAAGTTAAGAAGTACTTGCAGCCAGAGAATGAAGCAACAGGAAGAGGACCACATAAATCACTGTGCACAAGCTGTAAAGGGGCTGAGGCGTGCCAAGAGGCACGTTTGTCAAAACTGTCCCGATGATGTTTTCCGAGTACACATCCGGAACAAACACCATCTTTGCAAGATACCATAGGAAGACCTGTCACCATGTTTTCTTTACATAGATGCTGAAGGGAGCGATAGTTTAAGTGACCATACCGCTCATGCCAAAGTTTGCTCACTTCATCATTATGAGCAACAAATACTGAGGGAAGATGGGATGACCCAAAGTTGTGAAACTTATACAACCTTTTGGAATCATCAGCAAGACCAGTAGCTAGAATCTGTTTAGGATCTTTTAGATCCTTGATTACAACATCATGAGGTGAAAATTCAACAATTTTACCTTCACCTGAATGAGTTATCTGATAGACAGATAGAAGGTTGCAGGATAAGTTTGGAACACATAATACATCATTGAACTGACCATTGTCTAGATGAACAGTTCCAGTCCCTACAACATTAAGAGATCTATCATCACCAACATATATATTTTTGGTGTTACAATCATTTAAAGAAGAAAACATGGCTTGGTTTTTGGCCATGTGACAAGAGGCTCCAGAATCAATGAGCCACTCATGAGAATGAGAAGAAGAAGAAGATACATTTAATGCATAACCAGACTGAGATGATTGACGATGACATGCAGAAAGTGCCGTTCCGGAAGTTGAAGTTGAAGTAGGCTCCAGATGGATGTTATGTTTCTTCATTGCGGCTTCCAAGGCTTCCATCTTCTTAAAGCATTTAGATTCTAAGTGGCCATCTCGATTACAAAAGTTACAATGTCTGTCAGTCTTCTTCCATTTGTTTTTATTGGTCTTGTCATTTTGCTGAAATGATCTTTCATCTTGAGGCTGAGTTGGTTTAGGACCATTCCTTTGAGGATAAGACTTCTTAGGATTCTTTGAATTTGGTTGCTGCTGGGCGGCTAACGCTTTCGAGGAAGAGTTTCCAAGATTAAGAAGACCAAGGTGTAAGAGTTTTTCTTGTTCTCTTATTAAGGAATCACAAAAGGAGTCAAAGGAAGGGGGTTTGTAGTCTTTGCCTTGACAAATGAAAGCTTCCCTTGTAGAATGGAAAGTGGAAACAAATACAGAGTAGGCTGGTCCCAACTTAGTAAGGATGGAATAAATAAGGTTACCATCTTCTTTCTTAACTTTAACACCTTCCAAGAGATATCTAAGGGTCTTGAATTTGGACAAGAAATCTTCAATGCAAGAAAAATTATTAGGATCCAAAGTAAGCAACTCATTCTCAAGTTGATGGGCTCTAATTTCATTTTTAATCCCAAAAACTTTAGCAAGTTTTTCTAATGCTTCATGAGGAGTTTCAATTTCTGCAATGTGGAATCTAAGATCAGGAGAAACAGACATTCCTATCAAACCACGTGCTTGATCTTGTCTATTTTCCCATTTTTCGGCCTTGTCTTCATCTTTGGGTTTCTTCTCTTGGTCTGTGGCTATTCTGAAGAGACCTTTACTTCTAAGTAAATCTCCCATGTAGGCTACCCATTGGAAGTAGTTAGTGCTGTCAAGAATGACTTGGCATGGACTTTCCATTTTTTGAAAAAAAACTGAAGCTGAAGATGCTGAAAGTAAGTGGTCCAATGGATAGATCTCGAAAAAATAGGCGGTTTTAAAAAAAACGGCTCTGAAAAAGGCTTCCGGATGAAGAAGTTATGGCTTTTTGAAAAAAAATTGTTGACGTTGCCGGCAAAGTGCGCGAATGTGCGGGAATGAAAAAATCCGCCCCCACAAAATGGAGACTTGAACCCAAGACCTCTACTCTCTTAAAAAGTCTTTGAACCAATTGATCTATACAAAATATTTGAGAGAGAGAGAGAGAGAGAGAGAGAGAGAGAGAGGGGGGGGGGGGCCTCGATTTGCGTGCTTGCCTTGGGAAGGCTCTTTTCCCCTACAAAACACAAAACACAAAACCCAACACGAATATGCAAAGAAAAACGAACCTTATGGCTCAAAGTTAGCTTTAGCCAAAAAACTAGAATTTTTAAAAAAAATCTCAAAGTTAGCTTTTAACCGAAAAACTAAATATTTTTCTCAATGTTTCTGATTTTCCAAGATCACACTAAGGTGCAGGGAAAAGAGCATACGCATGAGAAAAATCCTTTCTTTCTGTTTCTGATTTGCCCAGATCGCACAGAGTCGCAGGGCAAAGAGCATACGCAGAAATGAAAGGTATAGATCCGGGAAAAAAAAGGCTAAATAAACCGAAACCGAAATAAGCAGAGAGAAAATGACAGTAAACTGCAAAAAAAACGCTGTATACCTCCCGATCTGAAAAATGACGCAGCTAGGGCTACCGGAAACCTTTTCGCGTGAAACGAAAGGGGTTCCTCACTGAAACAGATGCTCTGAACGCAACAGAGCAGTCTTCTCGGCCCGAAAGCAGTCAGAAACAGCAGATCTAGGAAACGACAGCCGCATGCAGTTCTACCGGCTTCAGATTTGGATCACCAACGGACGCGGCCCTCAAATAGCTCTGATACCATGTAGGAATTTACAGGGTAAGTTCCTCAGAAAGAATACCAAAAGGACACCGCTCACAACCAGATCTCAAATCAATACACCAGTATTTTTGACGTGGTTAAAACCCTCAGAGTGCAAGGAGGGAAACAGTCCACGGCCTGTCCCAACGTGGGTACAGACAATTTATTAATCAAAGAATGAAAATTTACATAAGCTTCTCTCATGCGCGGATTACCCGAACAATGACCCTCCATGCGCTTTAAATAGAACTCATGGACCAATCGGGTGTCAAGCCACGGATCAAGTGTCGGTAATACCGAGGTGAGAGTGAACCGTCGGATCACTACATATCGTGACCGTCGGATTGTAAGTTACAAAATGTACAACGGTAAAGAAACACACTTTACCTAACTCTAACCTAACTCTATACTAGACCAAGTTGAACTTAACTATATCCTATGTGTCGGAATATCCTAACAAAATTACCCTCTCACTGTACCAAAATTTCTAAACCTCACTTCTAAAAACTACGAAAATCCAAATTCATATCTCTACACCCAATTATGCTTCCCAAACCTCTTTGGATGTGAGACCTCTGTAAACCCCTCACCTGGACATCGACCACCTTGCATTAGCAGACATAGATTTTCAAATAAAGGATATTGCTTCCCATGCTTACCTTCTAAAGCTCCATTGCTGGAGTAAGGACAAATTCTTGAACCAGAATGATGGCGTTCACCTTTAGGAGTCTAATTTTCCCAAAGATTTATTTCCAGAAGTACACCCATTCATAAAAATCATCCATTTCTATCATGCTTCCTGCATTCCTAGCCAAAGAGCTATTGTCACCCCTAACTAACAAGTGCTATTTATCATCACTGCAGAATCCATTAACCAAATGCTGCAGATCCAACCAAGCCCTGATGAGATGCCACTGTCTATTGGAGACTTGCTGGACCTCTATGTCAAGTTAGACCTGCCCAAAATAGCCCAAAGATTCGAAACATTCATCATAGGGGAATTTCCTACTCCCACAGATAGTCCCCCTTATACTACCACTATTTCTTCAGAGAGAGGCAAACAAATTATTAATATTCTCTCTTGCATCTTAGGATATGCCATAGATGAGCATGTGCATGAGGTTGTCCTTGTTTTTCTCTCCATCTTTAGCCCAGGCAAGCCTCTTGTTGTTATTTACAACTATGCTCAGTTCATTACAGGCAGGATGCATGAAGAGTTCACCAGATTATCTACTGAAAGAGTCTCCAAGTACTGTTCTGTATTATTTCATATGTTCTTGTATTATTAATTAGATAAATTCCATGTCCACATCCAGAAGTTGGATACCAAGGGAAATCGAATATCAATTATTTATTGGACACACTTAATCCAAACATACTCCACTACATTAACTTATAAGGACTTCATTGATTCATTTTTCCATTTAGTCATGAATATGCTAACCAGTAGCCCTCAACCTAGAATCAGCTAGGAGATCAAAAGGGTGTTAAATTTGGCCAAGAACAGTAAGGTGGGAGAGTCCTATCTATACTAGAACCACACAAATATAAGGATTTATGGATGCCAACTTGCCCCTTACAAACTGCCCAAATGCCTTCCCATGAGGATATTTGCACTAGAATATTTTATGCAGATTATCAATTCTGATGAAGTCAACTTCCTAACAGCTAGCAAGAAAACCCAATGCAAAAAGAAAAATCAATTGGGCCCCTTCATTTGTAATACCAGGGAAGCTAGACCAGAGGTAGACAAGATTTTATAACAAATGAAGTTCAAAAACAGTTTTATGTGGCAGTATGACCCTCATGGAGTCATAAATAAATTGAGGATCGAGGTCAAATTGGGACCTTTCATCCATCATCCCAGACCATACATTGAGAGGTTTGCCAACCAATCAAAATGGTTGGAAAACACTCTAATTGACATGGATAGCACTGTAGTGGATGTAGAAAATACATTGATTAATGTAGAGGGATGGATTGATGAAAGTTCCTTCCTGCAGGTTCCAGAACTAGGAGAAACAATGAATATTCATCCTATTTTACAGACTCCAACAAATGAATACAGCAACCCAAAGAGAAATAGGGATGAGGGTTCCAGTTCACCTATGGAAACCATGGAGGAGCAATTTGACATCAAGAGGAGGCCCAAGCTTAATCCTGTAACTGAACAAGAAGTAACCATTAAATCAGTGGGAATCAATGACACAGATACAATGGTGGAAAGAAGAAAAGGTACAATAGCTTCAGGAGAAACACAACAACCCTCAACATCTAAGACTGAACTGATTTAGAGACAGCTCAATGTTTAGGTTTCTTCATTCACCATGCCAGTTGATAAAGAAAAGAATACCAAGGATAAGTATAAATAAATTAAGTTAATAAATGAAAAGTTGAAGGTCGAAACCTATGCTCAATACTTAAAACACACACCAGCAAATCAAAGCAGGTTGATGTCAGCTTTTGACATCAAAACAAGAAAAATTCAAGTTTCCTTCATGCAGCCAACTGTCTAGCAGCCAAAGACATCCGCTGACTACAGAAAAACAAACTTTGTGGTGTTGGCCATGGATGTTCATCCCATTTACCAGATTGAATTCCACAAGTAGGCAAGAGAAATGATCTACTCCAGCTTGACATGAGAGGCCATGGTTGCAGATAAGTTGCAGAGTTCGTTAGATAACATTACAGCTCAACACAAATTGGGAAAGGCCTCCTCACAAGATAAGCACAACAGGATCAAGTCATTAGAGGACTTGGTAATTGAGCTGGGACATTATCCCAATGACATCGAGGCTGATGATAAATTGATCAAGAAGAAGAATGAGGACATTGTAGCTCTCAAAAAAGAACTTAAAATTTATAATTTAGAGCACCCACAAACAAAAGATGTCCTGGAAAGCCAAAGACATCAGGAGGAGATGATGGACCTGGTTCTACAATTGAATGATCAACTGAAGGAAATGGAAAAGCAGATAGATGGCTTATATAGATAAAAAAAAGCTAGTTTGGAGACTTCCCCTGCCACTGTTATCCCAACAGTTACTACTACAGTACCATCCACCTCCGCAACATCATGAGCTCCTACAACTCCAATGGCTACAACACTGCCATCTTCTTCAGCGTCTACATCAGCAACAGGGTCAACAATAGCAGCTCAACCAGGTCATGAGGCTAGTAAATTAGTTAAGGAAATGGAAGACACATGTCCACTCAGACCACAGAAATGAACAAGTTCAAGGAAAAGGTAACTAGTCTAGAGACTGACTATAATATTACACAGATTATGCACAAAGAAGAAGTGCAGAAATCAACCAGGATGAACGAAAGAATAAAAACCTTGGAGAAGGAAATAAATTTGAAGGAACCCATTGTCCAGGCTAAGGAACAGTTATTGGCCAATATCATTGACTCTGTCAATGACATTTGACCATCCATTCAAGTGATTTTTGTACAAATTGACTTAGTGAAAGAGGCTACAAAAGCCATAAAAAGAGTGAAAACAAAACTGGGAGACATACCAGAGGAAGCCACTAGGATCATTCACTTCCTTAACTCCAAAAATAAGTATGAATTGCATGAATTGGAGATACCTGATAGGACAAGTACAATACTAGAAGTAAAAGGGGTCCTCAGCAAGATGAATTTGGTGACGAACCTAGAAGATAAATGCCATACCATGCAACTAGCTATAGATAGATTCATGGTTAAGTTTGAAGTTTTGAGGCAAAAAGGGTCTGCAAAATCCATTAGTAATAAGTGATAAATTAATGCCATAGGAGGACTAAATAGAAGAATTAGATAAGTGGCTAGAGATCAAGTAAATACTTCCTCTATGAAGGGGATGCCAACTGCAAAGGTCATATACAAAAATTTTGAGAACTTGTTTTACCTCCAACATGAGGTAAAACACCTGTTTTGTGAATAAACCCACTTTTGCCAAGTACACAGAGGCAGATGAAATTTATGGGAAGATGATAAATATCCAATTACCAGATGCAGAAACATGTGAAAAACTGAATGACTTACTATAGAAATACACAGACAAAATGTAAAAATCTACAGTGAGGGTGAAAAGGCATAGTAAAAGGATAATGACAAGCCAAGCAGATGAAAGAGTATCATGAAAAGTGTATTAGTTAAAAGGACAGAGTGAAAAGAACATCCAACGTGAAGACCAACAACAAAGCAAAGAATAAAAGGAAAAATATCAAAGCATAAAGACAAAACAACCCAATACACATGGACAACATACAACAATTGAACATCTGTCTCTATCTTCTTGCATGAAGATATTTCTTTTCTCCTAGATTAATTCCCAAAATAGTTTCTGATATTTTGTAAACAATTTATGTATAAATTCTTCATCATTCGAAGTATTGAGTGTGGGTTGCTATATATTTGTAGAGTTCTTCCGATCATAAAGCTAAGAGTTATTTTACCAATTTTTCAAGTCAGTATACTGGACCAAGTAATAAAGAGATTGCACTATAGGATTCATGTGTTGAGCTATTACAACAAAGTATTTTCTTTGTCAAATTTTTTATTTTCTTATGTATCTCACAAACTTAAATGCCATCGAAAGTTTAATGGATTAACTGGAAATTTATCTCAAAATTTGTTTAAGTACACTCTATTTTGAACAGTTGATCATTTCCATGTTTTCTTCTGATATCTGAATCTGAGAATGCATAATATCTCTCCCATCCAAGTTGACCTCTTTCACTTTCTTCATAATCTGGCCTAAAGAACCCTTAATTTCTCCTTGTATCCGATTGAAAACCACTTCAACATCCAGCCTTTAGATCTGAAGTAACTCTGTTATCTTGCCCTGTAGACACTGTTGTTAGAACTTGATCCAATCCTGTTTTCTTGACATTTGACCCCATAGCCCAATGGTAAAAGACATCCCTCTATCCATCTAAGTAAGTTATCCCACCACCAAAGCCAAATAAAGACCTAAGTACAATCATAAGTAGCCTAAAATCAAACAACTAAAAATAGTTAAAAGATAAATAAAGAGCCCTCTTTGAGCATTAGGAAGGCTAGATCCTAATCTCCAAAGTAGATTTGTGGTTACCTCTAATCATTTCTTTCTAATCAACTCTAGAGAAATTTTGGAGTGATAACATATTGGTGACCATACTAGGGACTTTGATCGTCAGTGTAGTAAAACTTTAAGGATTCTCATCTTGTGTCCCTTAAGGTCATTTTAGAGTTGATGTTAAAAAGTTTCAAAAAACAATAAAAAATTAAAATTTTGGCTCCCAAGAAGACTCACTATACTAGGGAAAATCCAAATCCAAACCCTGCTACAATAGGTGATGACCCTAATAGAATTTTAAGAAAAGAAAAAAGGGTAGAAACTCAAGCAGGTAGTAGCCAGTTAGTTAAAGAAAATTCACTCCCCGAGGAATTATCAACTTTAGAGGATATTCCAATTTATTTGTCATTTTACCTCTCATTGTTTAGAACTAAATCAGAAAATGCATTTCATGAAACCGTGTTAGACCATAATTTTATTCAATTCATTGAGTCAGAAAAGGTGCCTATACATCTAGATTTAGATAAACTTGTGTTGGATAATTTTGACAAGCTAGAAGCTTTAACCTTTACATTTATAAGCAATATAGATGATGCCTACCTTCAACAATCAGTTGAATTAGCTACCCTCACTGCTGCTGCCTCTGAAATTTCTACACAGTCTTCAAATATTGTAAGTACACCTTCATTTACTACCACCTCATCTATAATATCCACCACAGTTCATTCCCCTAAACCAGTTATTCATCAGCTTCCTATCCAACCAAACACCTCAATTACATATAGTTCATCTCCATCAATTTCAAGCCCTTCCTCAAGCACCACTACTTTGCCCCCTAGTCAAGCCAAAATCTCTGCCATGGTAGACAGATATGCACCTTTGGTTTTACCAGTTCAGCTCCATGCCATGCCCCAAGATTAGCGAAGAAAAATATTTTTGTTTGATGTTACTGATCAGTATACTACCCAACAACATGTGAACAAAAAGAGTGACTATTTTGAGTTGCATGAGATCGATGAATCTGATGTCCAAATGAGGTTGTTTGCCCAAACATTAACAGGGGATGTTAAGAAATGGTTCAAAGGTTTACCAACTAATCATATTGCAGATTTAGTTGCTTTTCATAGATTATTCATTGATAGATGGGAGAGAAAGAAAAACCCTTTGAAAATACTATCTGAATATGATAACATTAGAAGAGATCCTAATAAGTCAGTTCAGGATTATTGTACTAGGTTCAATAGCATGTACAATGCAATCCTTGCTAATATTAAGCCTCCAGTAAACCTGGCACTCATCAAATTCCCTGATGGTTTTGACACTAATATGTCATACCTATTAAGGGAAAGAAACCCTGAAACATTGGAACAAATGCAAAGCAATGTTGTTAGTGTAGAAGCCAATCTATTAGCTAAGAAAGCTAGGATGAAAAATGAAAAAAGAGTTGTTATTAAAGAGGAAACCTCCACATATGATGGTGAAATAGATAGTTTAACAAAGAGTGTTGAAATAATAATGTATAGATTAGAAAACATGGAAAGAAAAACTCAGTGGGAGAATCAACAACCACCACCAATAAGAAACCCCAACTTCAGGAAGAATCCTAACAATGGAAAGTATGCAATACTAGATCAACAAATTAGACCACCCTTCCTGTTAGGTGAACTTGACTTGGGATAGAGTCCAAGTTGACTAGATAAACCGTGATGGTTTTTTGGGAACATGGTATTGTGCACCCATGGTTTATGCCCGTGGTATTATATGTAATGGAGCCTATAAAAGGCTAGAAGGAATTCATTGTAATGTAGGTCTGGAGGTGAGTGGTGAAGGCTCACTTGGCCTAATTGGCCATGGTTTTGGCCAATGCTAATGAGATCTCATTGGGTTTGGTTTTTCCCCAGATCTGGGGTTTTCCCAAATAAACTTGTGTGTTTATGTGTTTATGTTTGTTTTTGGTTTTTTGTGTCTTGTTACTCTCAGTGTATCTCTGTAATTAATTTATGTTATGCAGTCAATTTCTTAACACTTCCACGAAAACTATGATTAGGGTTCACAAAACCATGAAGAGGAGGATGAGACCCACATAAATTTATTAGGGATAAAAAATGAAGATGTTGTTTTTCTTACTCAAGAGGAACATGAATTGTACATGCTGCAACAATTACAATTAGAATCTGGAGAGTCATTTGACTTTAAACAGGGCTATGGATCTGCTATATATGAGGTTCACAAATAGTAAAGCCTTAGAAGTAAAAAGAATAATGAAATTCCCAGTAAGATATCAATCCAAACCCAAACCAAAAATATAACAAAAGCTCTTGTGACCAAAATCGTAGAAATCCTCCCTACGGGAACTCAGGAGACTTCCAACCCAAAAATTGCAGATATAACTTCATCTGAAACTAAAACTGAAACTGTTACTCAAATCATTCCAAATAAGAAAATTCAAAACAAAACTGCTGAAACGCGCAGACTGAAGTGCCAAGCACATAAAAACAAGATAAAGGATTTTGGTTACCAAATCTTAGAAGGTCTATTGTCCTTACTTAGAATTGCTAGAGTGGACCTTTATTAATGGGGTATAGGTGTCTATTTTGTAATAGGAATTCTAAAATTTTAATTTAATTATCAATAATTATTTGGTAGATGGTAAGGTCAAACTTCCATGGAATATTTTAGAATATTCATAAGCATTCACAGGTCAAAGGTTGAGATGTACATTCAATGTAGTTACTATAAATTAGTAGATAGTAGTTAATATTCACATTGAATAGTTTTACTATGTTGGTCATCTTATATGTTTCATATGATCTTCTTAGTGATATCTCATATATACTATACGGAAAAAATTCGAAAGTATAGATCTTCAAAAATAAAATTATTTTTAAATTAAAAATAAAAATCTATATTTACAATATATTTAAAAAGAAATCACATCTTCAAATTCTAAATTTTAATATAACCCTTAAAAATGAAAAATAACAACATTATTTATTAATAACTAAAACAACCTAAATCTACAAAAAAAATTCAAAAATATAGATCTTCAAAAATAAAATTATTTTTAAATTAAAAGTAAAAATCAATATTTACAATATATTTTAAAAAAATCACATCCTCAAATCCTAAATTTTAATATAACCCTTAAAAATGAAAAATAACAACATTATTTATTAGTAACTAAAACAACCTAAATCTCTCATTTTAGAATTAGCTTTTGAGTAAAGCACACTTTCAAACATTCTACAGAATTCAAAACAGACGGGAGGGGAGAAGCACACCCGAACATTAATTCATTGTTTAGATTTCGTTACTAGTGGGAAAGAGGAAAATTATGAAATTCAAATAGAAAAAAATGGAAATTATATATTTTATAAATAAGAATTTATTTTTCTTTATGATAAGAATTTATTATTTTTAATAATTATAAACTTACTATTTTTTATTATATTTTAATACAAAATTTATTGTTTTTTACTATTATAATTTTTTTAATATGCAATTTATTATTTAATATACTTTTTTAATATAGAAATTTCTATTTTTATTTTTAAATATTAATTTTTTTATTAACAAAAATTCTTACTAAATTAGATCTTAATTCTAGTTTTTTTAATATAGAAATTTTTATTTTTAATGTTTTAAATAATATAAAAATATCTATTTTTAAATATTAAATTTTATATTAATAATTTTTTTAAATTCGATGATAATTATAATATTTTTAAATTATAACTTATGTTTTAATATAAACTAAAAATTATTTAACAAAATCCATCGTAATTGTCATATTTTTAACTCACCATAAAAAATTTAATATAAAAAAATTATTGAAAACAAAATAACCGTATCGAATTCCAATATCCGAATTTGCAGCCGAACCGAATCGTACTATCGAATTTTCGAATTTTTCTGGCCAGTACGGCCGAACTTGGTAGCTATGCTATGTACTATTGTCTTTTTTAGTTCATTTGCTTTGCTATATTGTTCAAACATAATGTAGTTAAAATTATATTAAAAATTGAAATTAAATTTATATTTTTCATTTATATTTTTATTTTTATTTTTTTTCACTAATTTTTTTTTTTTTATCACTGTAGTTGTGTTTTTCGTTTCTTGTTTTTAATTTCTGGTAACATATTCGTAATGTCATTGCAGAATTTATTTTATACCTTGAACTTAAGTTAATCGTGGATTCCCCACTTAAGTTAAGTGAATCGGACCCCTTCCAATCGACTTAAGGATGCCCCATCTTATACGTATTCCATTGCATAAAATCATTTCACATAGACACATTTCATTCAGTATAAACACTGGCTATTCCTACATTTAAACACATAAAATCTTCTTACATTTAAACACATTTGATGCCGTGTAATAATCTTACACGTACACAAAATTAGAATATGCATCTCGAAGAATGTGACAACATATGCACCTAAGGACTGATTCTTCGGTTGTAAGATTTATAAAAGGAAACGTAGATAGAAGACAAGTTCGTATATAACCATCACGTATTTACTTTTGTTGAATCTCGGCACCCCATGGAGCAAAATTTTCACAGACCTGGGGGTTCATCGTGCCCTATTCCTGGACTATGACCCAGTGGAAAAGCCATACCTCCATCCTTCTTTGTTGTCATTGTTGGAATGTTAATTTCAAACTGCAGATTTTTTTCTGCGATGCGATGGTGTGATAAGCCATGCATTAAAGTCAAACAAGATATTTTGAGGCGTGAAATTAATGATATTTACTAGGGTTGGTAAATGTAGGTGAAATCATAAATTTTACTATTTTTATTTCACGGAAGCAAGGGAAAAGCAACACGTATTGTAAAGATATTTTGTGTTGTTCATGGTATATATAATAAAATATGCAAGAGTAGAGACGTGTAGAGAGTTTTAGCCAAGAAGAGTTCTTTTTCTTGCAACGCACAACAGTGCTGGAAAAATAATTTTCCGAGATATTGGACTCAGGTTCTGGAACTGAAGTTCCTGTTATAAATCCCTCAGATGTTGAGGAAGACAAATTCTGTAATAGTTTTTATTATTGTTTTATAATAAAGATCCTGTAGAAAACCAGAGCGTTGTTCTTTGTGTTATTTTTTGTTATGTTTGAAATAAACAGAAATTTCTAACATGGTATCAGAGCTAGTCTAGGCACTCAGTGAATAAAAAAAACAGAGTTTTGTTTTTTCACTGTAGGAGCTGAAAGAAGCTTGTTGAGCAGATTTTACCAGCAGAAAAGTTTTTTGCCTGTTTTTTTTACACTCAGTATCTCTTCTTTATTTTTTCACAAGTTAAGATGGCAGATGCTGGAACTGGTTTGAAAAATCCCCAACTGCCACAGTTTAATGAGAAAAACTACAGTTATTGGTCCATAACAATGAAAACATTGTTTGTTTCTCAAGGAATATGGGAGCTGGTTGAAACTGGCTATGCTGAACCGGCCGATGCAACAGCGTTGGCTGCTTTGACAGCAGCAGAAAGAGACCAGTTGAAGAGCGACAAGAAGAAGGATGCCAAAGCCCTCTTTTTCCTCTTCCAATCAGTACATGAAAGTGTTTTTCCGCAGATTGCAGCAGCAACAAAGTCCAAGGAGGCATGGGATATTCTCAAAACTGCCTATCAAGGCATGGAGAAGGTGAAGACTGCAAAGTTGCAGATGTTGAGGAAAGACTTTGAAAATCTCAGCATGAAGGAATCTGATACAATAAATTCATTCTTCACTCAGGTTATTGGCTTGATAACCCAGATAAGATCTCATGGTGAGATTCTTGAAGAAAGAAGGATTGTAGAGAAAATCTTGAGATGCTTACCCTCAAGGTTTGAATCTATTGTGGTAGCAATAGAAGAAACAAAAGATCTCTCACAGTTCACAGTAGATGAGCTGAGTGCTTCTCTGTTGTCTCATGAACACAGACTGAGCAGAGGAACAGATTCCTCTTTTGAGCAAGCATTCAAGACTCAGATGTCTTTTGGCCAAGGAAGAGGTCGAGGCAGAGCAAATAACAGAGGTCGTGGAAGAAGCCAAAACAGAGGCAGAAATTATCCTGCAAGCACAAGCGGAAGGAGCTGCAATCAGAACCAAGATGAAGGTTCAAGCAAACAACAAGCTCATGGACAAAGGTATGACAAATCCCAAGTCCAATGTCATTATTGTAAAAAATATGGGCACTATGCCAATGAATGTAGGAAAAAGCAAAATTACATGAATAATAGGCAAAATGCTAATTTTGAAAATGAAGAAAATAAGAACCCAAAGAACGTGATGTTAACATGTAACATTGCACAAGACAAACAAGAAGTTTTTTGGTTCTTAGACTCAGGTTGTAGTAATCACATGACTGGAAATATTGCAATGTTTGCCAATCTGGATGAAAATGTGAAATCTGAGGTAACAACAGGGACTGATGATACGATATCTGTCAAGGGTAAGGGCAGAGTCAGTATCCGAGCAAAAAATGGAGAACAGATGATTGTGCCAGATGTATACTATGTACCTGGTCTGAAATGTAATCTTTTGAGCATTGGACAACTCATAAACAAAGGTTACAACGTGTTCTTCAAAGATGATTTGTGTACAATCAGAGACATACCTCCAAGTAAGAAGATCATTGCACAGGTGCAGATGACCAGCAATAGAATGTTTCCTCTCAAACTCAGGGCAGATTTGAAGGAAGGCAGAACTATTGCGGCTGTAACACAAGAAGTCTTTCAGGAACAATTGAAAGATGTGAATTGGTTGTGGCATTTGAGATTTGGACATCTTAATTTCAGAGGCCTGAATCTGTTGCACAGAAAGGGAATGGTAAGAGGATTACCATTGATTGAGAAACCAGACAGCCTTTGTGAAGGCTCCATCTTGGGCAAGCAACACAAAGAAAGCTTTCCAGCAGGAAAGAGTATAAGGGCAAAAGCACCATTGGAAATTGTTCATTCTGATGTGTGTGGACCGATGCAAACACCATCATTTTCCGGAAATAGATATGTTTTAGCCTTCATTGATGATTACACCAGAAAGACATGGGTGTATATGCTGAAACAGAAGAGTGAAGTGTTTGAGAAATTCCGCCACTTCAAAACTCTTGTTGAGAAGCAGTGTGGGCATTATATCAAAGTGCTCAGAACAGATAGAGGAGGAGAGTACATCTCCCAAGACTTTCTGCGTTTTTGTAGAGAGAATGGCATACAAAAACAGTTCACCGCAAGGTATACACCTCAGCAAAACGGAGTTGCTGAAAGAAAGAATAGGACCATTCTTGACATGGTCAGAAGTATGTTGAAGGCAAAACACTTGCCGCATGAGTATTGGGCAGAAGCTGTCACTTGCGCAGTTTACATCTTGAATAGATGCCCAACTAAAGCTGTCATGAACAAAATACCAGAAGAAGCATGGAGTGGTCAAAAGCAAACAGTCACTCACATGAGAGTATTCGGTTGTGTGGCATATGCACATGTACCAGATCAGCTAAGAAAGAAACTTGATAGTAAGGGGGAGAAGTGTATCTTTATTGGCTACTGTGATGAGTCAAAAGCATACAAACTCTATAATCCATCCACCAAGAAATTGATAGTAAGCAGAGATGTGCAATTCATAGAAGATGAAGCTTGGGATGGAAGCTTAGAGAAGACAGTGAATGTGAAGACAATTGTGTCTCACGAAGAAGAAGAGGAAGGGACAGCAGCAAATAATCCTTCTTTGGTGGCTCCTCCTCCACCACAGCAAGTACAACAAACCACACCACAATTAGGAGTTCGAACAGCCTTAAGAAGTCAAGGAAGTGCTTCTCCAAGCACACCACAGAGATCAGTAATACCCTCAAGTTCGGATGGAACTCCAAGTACACCAAGAAGACCAAGATTCAGAAATCTGAATGAGATTTATGAACAAGGAGGGGTAAGTAACAATACCGGTCTGAATTCGTTATTCGCTTTATATTGTCATGTTGATGACCCAGTCCATTTTGAAGATGCTGTAAATGAAGATAAATTGATTGAAGCAATGAATGAAGAAATTGGTGCAATTGAGAAGAGTAAAACATGGGAGTTAGTGGACCTCCCTGAAGGCAAAGATGCCATTGGAGTTAAGTGGGTCTATAAGACCAAAAGCAATGTTGAAGGCAAGATTGATAGACACAAAGCAAGACTTGTTGTGAAAGGCTACAAGCAGCAACAAGGCAAAGACTATGATGAAACCTTTGCACCAGTAGCAAGGATGGAAACAGTCAGAACAGTGTTGTCTATTGCAGCACAACACAAATGGAAGATTTATCAGATGGATGTTAAATCTGCATTCTTGAATGGAGTGTTAAAAGAAGAGGTTTATGTTGAACAACCTCCAGGCTATGAAGTTGAAGGCCAAGAGCATAAAGTCTGCAAACTGAAGAAGGCTCTTTATGGGCTGAAGCAAGCTCCAAGAGCATGGTACAGCAGAATAGATGCTTATCTGATTGAAAATGGGTTTGACAAGTGTGATGGTGAACCCACACTCTACATAAAGGAGAATGACGGTAAGATTCTTATCATTGTTCTATATGTAGATGATTTAATTTTTACTAGCAATGATGCTTCTCTCATTGCTGATTTTAAAGCAGTCATGAAAAGTGAATTTGAAATGACTGACTTGGGCTTCTTAAGATATTTTCTTGGAATTGAAGTAGACCAAAGCGAAAATGGCATTTTCATTTCTCAAGATAAATATGTAGAAGCAGTGTTGAAGAGATTCAACATGCAGAATAGCAAGGCAGCTGTGACTCCAACTGTAGTGGGGTTAAAATTGACCAAAGAAGACAGCAGCAAAAATTTTGATCCAAAACTGTACAAGAGCATAGTTGGCAGCCTTATGTACTTGACTGCAACTAGGCCGGACATTATGCACGCTGTGAGTTTAATCTCCAGATTTATGGAAAGACCGAAAGAGACTCATTGGCAGGCAGCCAAGAGGATTCTAAGGTATGTGAATGGAATGAAGGGGTTTGGTATTTTATACTCCTCTTCTGAAAGTTTCATGTTGACAGGTTACACTGACAGTGATTGGGCTGGAAGTGTTGATGATAGGAAAAGCACATCAGGATATGTGTTTCATATGGGATCAGGAGCCATCTCATGGGCTTCCAAGAAGCAACCAGTTGTATCTTTGTCAACAGCAGAGGCAGAGTACGTGGCAGCAACAGCAGCAGCATGCCAAGCAGTGTGGCTGAGAAGAGTTCTCAAAGATTTGTGTCATGAACAGGAAAAGGGCACAACCATTTACTGTGACAATAGCTCAGCAATAGCATTGTCTAAAAATTCAATTTTTCATAAAAGGACAAAGCACATAGACACCAAATTTCACTTCATACGTGAATTGGTTAACAATGGTGAGATTGTTTTGCAGCACTGCAGTACAGAAGATCAGCTAGCTGATATCTTGACAAAACCATTGGCAAAGAAAAGCTTTGATCATTCCAGGAAATGCCTGGGTATGCAGAAAAAACCCAGCAGTTAAAATTAAAGGGGAGTGTTGGAATGTTAATTTCAAACTGCAGACTTTTTTCTGCGATGAGATCCCATCGCATATCGCACTTCCTTTCTTGCCAGACTTCAACATGTCCTTTGATTATCTGCGATGCGATATTTGCGATGCAATCGCAGATCGCATGATTTAAAGGTTATAGAGGCGGTGGCACATCCTCTCTCTTCTTGTGATGCGATGGTGTGATAAGCCATGCATTAAATTCAAACAAGATATTTTGAGGCGTGAAATTAATGATATTTACTAGGGTTGGTAAATGTAGGTGAAATCATAAATTTTACTATTTTTATTTCACGGAAGCAAGGGAAAAGAAACACGTATTGTAAAGATATTTTGTGTTGTTCATGGTATATATAAAAAAATATGCAAGAGTAGAGACGTGTAGAGAGTTTTAGCCAAGAAAAGTTTTTTTTCTTGCAACGCACAGCAGTGCTGGAGAAATAATTTTCTGAGATATTGGACTCAGGTTCTGGAACTGAAGTTCCTATTGTAAATCCCTCAAATGTTGAGGAAGACAAATTCTGTAACAGTTTTTATTATTGTTTTATAATAAAGATCCTGTAGAAAACCAGAGCGTTGTTCTTTGTGTTATTTTTTGTTATGTTTGAAATAAACAGAAATTTCCAACAGTCATATTATGCTCGTAACATTCATGAGGAGAATGGTCATTTGCCGTCTTAACAATTTCATGGCCATGAGCTCTGGCCAACTTGTTCTTCTCAACTACTTCGCTGCCCACAAGACCGTCATCCTTCCCCTTATGGTTGATACTCAGGAGACTGCGGTTATTTCTCTCTGCAGCGTTAAACGACTTGATAAGCCTAACGTCGGCCGATGAAAAGTCAGCCACAAGAAACAACAGCAGAATTATAACAACTATCGCTCTGGCCTTCATTTTTCAATGAATGCCCAGATTCTACCACGTTACAAGTTATCGAAATCAGTAGCTCAGAGCTTCCTCAAAAGACAATCCACGATCGGGCCGTCAAAGAAAAGAAATACTCCTATGTGGAATTGGCTGAGCTCTCTGCAGTCCTATATATAGATATTTTTCCCATAGATTTGCATTATAATAAGCATAGATGCTTCGGGAATTACCCGGTCATTCTCTACTACAAACATGCAATATTTTAGTGCTAAATTCTTCTGATGAACGATATGAACCATTTGCCATACATCTTTCGCTGTTCATCTGTAAATTTCCATATCAGGTTTACTGCTGCCTTTCGGTCTCTATAGTGTAATCAATTGCAATTGGTACATTGGTATCTACAATTGGTACCTTCCTGACGACTTAGTCTTTGGCATCTGTACTTGTTATCGGAAGAATCTCTATTGACAACTAACATGCCGCCAACTGTAAATAATTTCATGGTTCACAATGCTGCTTGCAATTTTTTATCTTCCAGTCACTTATTTTAACTATCAACTCGCAAAGCTAAAGAATCTTGCACGACCGCTGATGACTAAAAAATTGGTGAGCATAACCAGCAATTTTTTTTAGTTGTTAAATATGCACTTGCAGCAGTGCTTGTTGTCTTCGGCCATTCCTTGCTCAGTTAGGACACTTCTGATTAGCCCTAGCTATTCGCTTTGTTCACTCAGGCATTCGTGCATACCGAGATTGATTTATGAAACATTAGTTAAAGCTCTCTCGGGATAATGATATGGGCGAGTTTAACGGATCTCTCTTATCTATCCCATGTACGCAATTTGGCTTTATATTTATCAAAGTGGATCTCTGGTAAGACTTCGTTTCAGATTTACAAAAATCAGGTTTCGGTAACTGTTTTTTTTTTTACAGTACAGTAAGAATAAATATCGACACTTTAATTAAAAAAAATAATTTAATATTTTATATAATTTGTGCACGGACCGTTTTCCACGTATTGCAATGTCACAATAGAAGCTATGAACGTGCTTAATTTTTCATGCAGGTAAGATGTGTTAACTAATTTCTTTATGATATGAAGAATCTTGTTCTATGTTATGTTATTTGCAAATTTGAGAGAGGTGATCCATTTTGTGACCTACTCTCATGTCGAGAATAATCGAAGACTCCTCTCTCGATGAAATGGGATTTCTAGGCATACATAGAGATAATTTACAAATGTGTATGGGGATATATAAATAGATGAAGATAACCCACCAATGTTATATATAGATATAATTTATTAAACAATATATTGGAAATATGTCTGGGAGATATTAATTTTTATTCGTTAAATGTTTAAAGCCTGGGTTATTAAGTAAATTATTTTGTTTAAGAAGTTTTTATTCACTTTTAATTTTAAGTATGGTTGAGATATTTTGTTGAGTAACTAAATGTTAATCTATTTTTTAAGTCTTAGATTCTTGTATAAATATGTGATAATATGTTACAATAATAATAAGTGAAATATATTTCTTTTCTAATAATTTTGTTTTAATACAGAAGTAGGTTAGGTGTCAACCTCTCAAGGGAGAGCTTATAAATATGAGAGAGATGTGAGAATAATTTGTCATAGGAATAAGTTATCACTGGTGGGAGTAGATTATTTAGTTGCTTGTCAGTGATCTTTGGTGTGAGTTTTTCATGTCTAAGTGCACTTACTAGGATTCCAAGCTCATTGTTATGTGGATTGCGTGATTATGAGAAAGCAATACATCAACTTAGCTCATTGTTATGTGGATTGTGTGATTATGAGCAAGTAATACATCAACTTTGTTTTCATCACCGAGGATAGATTCTACATGTGCCACATGATGATAGTCATTAAGGAAGATTACACTCCAATATTTCATTACCAAAAGGATCCACTATAGACACTCCAAAATTTAGTATAAAATAGTTAATTTTGAGGACTAAGAATTTTTGAGTGGGATGTAGAGGGAGCATACTCATGCTTGAGACAATTAAACGTGTAGTTGTTCTCGGGAATTGAACAAGGGATGTGACTAAAGCACCATAGATTAAAATTTAATGTGAGAGATTTCACATGGAGGATGGACACATGGAGTATGGTGGTGTTCTGAGATGAATCATGCATCGTAATATCCCATGTATGTAATGCACAAATTAGAGGATTTCCTCATAAAACTAATGTTTATTATGAACTATTTTAATTTTTGTGGACATCACATGAGCTTTGAGATTTAACGTTTGGATACAATATCCAATCTAGTAGTAGACACTAAGGGTGGGCATCTATATTCCATCTCATGGGATAAAACAATGAAGATGTGGAGAATATCATATTTTTGTTGGATTGAATCATTTATAGTTCATAAAAATGTCATAAATACACTTTCCCTTTTAAGGATATTAAGCTTAGCCTCGAGGACATTCTCGTCAGCTTTGAAATGGTCTCCCTTTATACCTGCATCCCTATAAAGGAGGCCTTGGAAGTGATCTATCGCCTAATAGATCATGATACCACGCATCTGGTGGAGATCTGTCTCACTTCCACGTTCTTCTGTTTCGAGGGTGAGTTCTTTGAACAGATGTGGTGTTGCCATGGGTTCCCCTCTTTCGCCTATTATTGCGAATCTTTTTATGGAAGATTTCGAAGCCAAAGCTTTATCCTCAGCTCGTCTTCTTCCCAAGCTTTGGAAGAGGTATGTGGATGACACTAATGTCATCTGGCCCCATGGCCCTGAGGAGCTTGATCATTTCTTTAATCACCTCAACAGCCGGTCCTCTGCCATTAAGTTCACTATGGAAAAAGAGGTCAATGGTTGCCTCCCTTTCCTGGTTATTCTTTTGTCTCGGAGAAAGGATGGATATCTCTCCCACTCTGTGTTCCTAAAGAAGATGCATACTCAGCAGTATCTTCATGCCAATTCCCATCATTTCCCTGCTCAGAAGTTGGGTGTTCTTAACACCCTCGCTACTCGTGCCCTTAGGATCTCTGATTGTGAGAGCTTTGGTAAGGAGAGATCCCATCTCCTTAATGTCTTTGTTGAGAATGGATATAGTAGGCGCCTAGGTCAGAAGGCTTTCCGTAAAGCCTCTAAAAATGCGTTAATTAAGAAGGAGCCTAAAGAGTGTCGCCTAGGTGTCCATCTTCCCTATGTCCAAGGAACCACGGACAAGATTGCTCGGATCCTTAAAAGGTATGATATTCCCTCAACCTTTAGGCCCCTCAGCACCATTCGCAATTCCCTCCGATCGATGAAGGATCCCGTTAACTCTAAGGACATGAAGGGTGTCTACTTGGTCCCTTGTTCATGTGGGACCCCCTATATTGGGGAAACAAGGTGATCCATCCATCAAAGGATCTGCGAACATGCAGCCGACCTAAGACATGGGAGATCCAAGTCTTCAGCATTGGCAGAGCATGTGGAAAAGACCAAGCATCAGGTGTGTATTGAGGAGGCCAAGGTTGTTGCCAAAGTTGCTCAGTTCCATCATCGTAAATTTAGGGAAGCTATTGAGATTGAAAAGAGGCCGAGCAATCTCAATAGAGATGATGGCTGGAAAATCAGTAGGTGCTGGATTCCAGCACTCTCTTCTTAGTCGGTTTTTCTGCCTCCTCCTTGTTTTTGAACTCTTATTATATATATATATATATATATATATATATATATATATATATAAGAGATTATTAATAAATAAATTAATAAATTACTTTTATTCTCGTCCCTAACAACCTATTATTATAATATATATATATATATATATATATATATATGTGTGTGTGTGTGTATATGTATAATATTAACAATAATTATTAAACAATTTAAATAAATAAGTAAAATATCTTTTTAAACTTACCACTAAAAGTATTTTATTTATTATTTTTAATCCTAACTTTTATCTTAATAACCTAATAATATATATATATATATATATATATATATATATATATATATATAATTATTAATAAATAATTTAAATAAATAAATTAAATTAAAGTTTTTAAAACTAACCATTAAAAGTATTTTATTTATCTATATATTTTTACCTAATTTAACTTATTTCCATAATAATAATATTAAATTAATAAATAATAATTTGACTACTAATAATATTAATATATTAATATCAAGACTATATTATTAATATAATATTAATTATATTTAATAAATAATTTAATTAAACAAATAAATTACCTATATTAAGACTATATTATTAATATATAATAATAAATAATTTAATTAAATTAAATAAATTACCTTTTCTAACTAACCATATAAATTATTTTATTTATTTATATTTTTAACCCTAACTTTATGATTTTAATTAAAATATATATGTATGTGTGTGAGAGATTATTAATAAATAAATTAATAAATTACTTTTAAAGCTAACCATTGGAATTATTCTCGTCCTTAACAACCTATTATTATATATATATGTGTTATATTAACAATAATTATTAAATAATTTAAATAAATAAGTAAATTATCTTCTTAAACTATCCACTAAAAGTATTTTATTTATTTTTCAATCCTAACTTTTATCTTAATAACCTAATATTATAACTTATATATATATATATATATATATATATATATATATATATATATATATATATATATATATATATATATATATATAGATATATATATATATATATATATATTAATAATTATTAATTAATTAATTAATTAATTTTTAAAACTAACCTTTAAAAAAATATTTTATGTATTAATATTAAAAATAATAATAATATTAAATTAATGAATAATAATTTGACTTGGGTCCTAAGGTCAAAATTAGCCGTTGGTCGATTTAGCCGTTGGAGTCTCTGCTCAGACTATTTAACATGCTAAGCTGGATCTATTTCTTCAACTTGTCCCGACGATGAAGCACACTTGTTGGTTCGAAACGTGTGGACAAATGTCTGTCTACATGTGATTTACACTGAAGTTATTCTTTCAACTATTATGGATCACAGAAGCCTCAATTCAACACTTTATCTTCTTATTCAAGAATAAAGGTTTTAGAAAAAGTATTACTTAACTAGAAAAATAGTTTTGGAATGCCTTTACATAACCATAAATAAAATGTCACTTCTTCTTCTCTAAGATTATATGGATTGATTGGAAGAAGATTGAGCAAGGCTTGATCTCAAGCTTTCTCTTGGGATGGGCATATTTTGTAAGACAATACTTGAATCGGTCCCAGAGATAAGGAAACTTCATCTAGCTCCGCGAAGTTTGAAACTACAAGTCACAGAAGCGCTACCAAAAATTAATAACGGATTCATGCAGAGCCCTCCATTGTTGTAACAATTTCTGGTCAAGATGGTCTAGATCAAAATGATAGAATATGTCTTCAGTAAGATCACAAAAGTTCCCAAATGAGTGCGTGGTGTCAACCGGTAGGCTGAGCACCCAATGAAATGGAGATTTGCGAAGTGTTAATGCAAGAAGCAAACCAACTTGTTCGTCAGAAAACTCGTCTTCCTCATGAATCATGGAAATAAATTTATGTAAGTGCTTAGGCCAGGTCACTTCACCTTCACCATCATATGTGTGACTAGACAAGATCGAAAATTTTCACCAAGATGGAGACATCTTCACGATTCGAAAAACACCTCATGGGAAGAAGAATGCAAGAATTCATGAAAGATATGCAAACGTTCAAAACATGATGAGAGGACACTACTTGTCATCAGGCCCTCCTTCTAGTGCCACAAATGTTGAGGGTGCTGGACCTGCCAACATGTCAAGGGGATCTCTCCAGTAAGAAGTCTCAATTAGACCTCAGATCATTTGGTGTAGGAGTCTGAGCAGTGCGTTGTAAGGTAATTCCTTGACCACGATGTCACATAGAGGCAAGTAGGATAACTCTATCAATAGCAAGGGTGTGATTGATGTAGTGAGTCAAGGAAGGTGTATGAGATTTTCCAACACTTTGAAGGGAGAGGAAGGTGAAGGTGAGTTCTAGGTTGAAAGGGATCAATCCCACCTCAACTAGGAACACACCACACAAAGGACATGCACAGCTTCCGGTGCAGGAGTCCACTTGGATGTGGCAGTCACATCATACAAGCTAAGATAACACAAACAACACCCACGGATCAGTCTGAGATGAGTGTGACAGTTGTTATAGCAAGGTTCATGTGAAAGGTCTGTCTAATGTCCGATAGATAAGTCAACATAGACGGTGACAACATTAACAACATATGCAGCACATTAACAACAATATTCATATAATTGCATACAAATCATTTCATACACAAGTACATAACATAAACAACATATATCATTAAGGAAACCGGACTAGTCCAACTAGAATAACAACATATGCATGAAAATGTGTTGGCTCTTATTATATAAAGAAGTGTAAGTCACAATCATACAATACATCCATGTAAACCTTATAGCCCCAAAAATGGAACGTTACAACCACATTTTCCTGCTCCTCCAAAGAGATGTACTAGCTTCGTGCAGTGGAGAAGCCAAGGCATGTTACAATACTATCCAAGCCTTCTTCAAGATAGTCTTAGTAGAATTTTAGCTGACCAAAAGCCCTTACAGTGAGTTATAAGGAACTATTTATAGCAAATGGTGGGGTGACCATTGACATTCCTCTTTGTGACAGTTCCACTACCCTCGTGACTCTTCACCTACTCTATGACTATTACATCCAACCATTGACACTTGACTTACACTTGACATGACTCAACATTACAATGCACATGTACTCATGTGAGACAACATGGGTTGAGCAAGCCTTGCAAGACATCACTAACACTCGGTCCATTGTGATGAGACCAACACTTTGACATGCTTGTGATGGTGAAGGTGGTGAGCTGATGCCAATATTGGTCATCCGTGATGGTGTGCATGCACCTCATGGTGACATCTTGCTTAAGCGAACTCTTACCTCCGTTGCAACTAGTGCATTGGTTCAGGTTGAACCGGCAACAAATTGATGCATAGTGTCCATGTTGATCTTCAAGTGTGTGCTGGTGGTCATGCGCATCAACTCTCCAAAGTAAATGTTTAGCCTCAATTGGACTTGCTTCCTGTCTTCGCCTTGGTGAGTGTGTTGAATGGGTTGGATTTCATGCGTACACTCAACGACATGAATGTTGTTGAATCGCTTGCATGCGATCAACAAAACTACTCACCATGTCTACTCTGTGTCAGTTGCTGGGATGGATCCTTAACTTGTACCGAAGTATTTTCATCCATCAGTGCATGTTGTGCCCATTGTTGTTCTTGTTCTTGCTGCAACTCATTCGTTTGTCTGTGCAGCGTCATTTTCTTCCTAATTTTCTACTTCAACACATGCAATTCCTTCTTTGTTCCATCCTATGCCTTCGCGTGATCTTCATGTTGGACCGTCACTTCATAGCCGGAGTCTCTAAAGTTTCTTTCATCATCAATGGACCTGCTTGAGCTTGCAACCTTGTTCCACCTTTGTGTTGTCAACAACACTCCTCTTGCATTCGTTGCATTTGGTATGCTATCTTCAACTATTGTTCATGATGCTGCTCATTGTGATGTTGTTGCTGTCATATCTTCATGTCCCTACCTATGAATAACTTGATGTCTTCATGGAAAGGAAACTCCATGGATACTTGGTCGACTGCATCTCCAGGTGTGCTCTAGACAGTGTCTTCATTGGAAACCATTGTACCTATATTGTTGAGAGGTAAATGAACACCTACAATACCTAGAAACATGGCAACACTCATGGCAAGAAGTATATCAGTTGAAAACCAAAATGAACATGAGAAATGGCTTGTAACATATGTGGGTGAATGATCATGAAAGTTACGCAATTCTAGCCGAGAGGTCGGGAGCCCGATTGCCAAGAGCATAAGGCATAGTCTGAGATGTTGGAGACTGAGTGACTGTAGGAACTGTGCAATGCACAGTTCAGTCTCGCTACTAACTATTCAGATTGCACAATGCACAATTCCAGTTGGGAAGGACTGCTAGCCCAAGGACAAATTTAAGCAATTTCTTGGGCCAAGTAGGCACTGTCCTCTACAAATGCGGAAAATAGTCCTGGAGGCTAGTTTTGGGAAGGAATGCACAAATCTAGAGAGGAAGGTGACCCTTCCTTTCCCAAATTGCGTAATACAACCTTGGTAAAGGTAGAGCAAGGGCCAAGGTTAGCCCGACTCGCCAACGGGAAGCTCAAATAAAGTAAATCAATGAATGCATGGCGACACTAACTGATAGAAAAATTGATTAATAGTGCATGAAAAACATGAATGAAAGATTCATCAAACAAATCAACATTCATGTGGGTCAGGCAGTTCGCTGGTTGGGCGAACGTCCATGCAAAATACTTGCATGCATGTGACAACAGTGAGATAGCAACAAAAAATGAAATAAAGCTAGGACAAGTTAGTATACATGTAAATGACATCAAGTGTTCAAAGAAATCAAGCAACCAATACTCCCACAAGCGAAAAAACAAAAAGCAACAGAAATGTAGCAAAAGGCATGGTTAGCAAGCTCACCCCAAAACAGCTGAGATGAATGTGTCAACTACTCCTAGATGTGATGTGGGATGTTAGAGCTGCAAGGTTGATGTGAGGAATGAGCTCTGTAGTGCCCAATTGAGGAGTTTTGACAACATCAAGGTTGTGACACGCATGCCACAAATCTACAGGAAGCGACACTTGGTGGGAGGTTTCTGAATTGATCCTTGCATGTACCCTCCAACTACTAAACATAGATTCCTGAAACAATGGATGTCTTCACATTCTACGTTGGGATAAGCATCCCATGCATGCAAGGTAGTTTTTCTCGGTCCCAGAGGGAAATGATCAACTCAGCTGCACATGCAAGACACTGCTCGACTAGTGGAGAAAAATGTGCATTTTTGGTTGGGAGCTAGGCTGAATTCCCAAGAGATTTGAGCAATTTCTGGGTAGAGCAGCTGACTTTTGCCAAATTTGCACAAATTGTAGCCTGAGCAGGCCTGCTGGGGAAATTTGCACAAATCCTGCTAGGATTGTTGACTAGCAGGATTGCTCAATCTAAGAGCGCAATAGGTTTCCAGATAACATTGCACAATTTTTGGAGTGAACACTGATTTCGCTCCAGAAATATGCAATTTTCAAGGGGAAGCTACTCAGCCTGCAATTCGACCAAGTCTGGGTGAGCATCTTGTGAAGGGAAAGGATCAAACTATGATTGACAAACTCCTTTGTGCATGAAAGACATTGAAGTTTTGGGACTTGACAAAGCAAGGCAAGGTGTTGTGTAAGGTTGGTAGGGAGGCTCCAAAATAGGCTAAGGAAAAGTTTTGGAGGTGTTGGAAATACTGAGAGGGGGGGGTGAATCAGTATTTCTTTTTCCCACTATTGTTTTACTAGTTAAAACATATATATTCAGAACACAAGATGAACAGCAAGAACAAATGCTTTTATTAATATAAACTGTGCAGTAAAATAGATACAATATATAGATGGTTGCAATCAGTTGCCAAGCTCCAACTTGGACTTTGGTGAGGCTCCAACCTCCAGAGCACCAACTCTATTTTGCCAAGACACCAATCTTGGACTTAGGAGCACAAACTCTCAAGGACTTCAATCCTTCCTACTTCTGAGGCTTCAACCCCAAGGACTCCAATCCTACTTACTTCTGAGGCACCAGCCCAAGGACTCCAATCCTTCTTGCTCTTGAGGCACAAGCCCCAAGGACTCCAATCCTATCTTGTCAAGGCACTATTTGATGGTAATCTTTTGCTCTCAGAACTCTTCTCTGCTGAGTTCTGTCTATTTACAGCTTCACTGTAGTCTCCAGGCTACAGTATCAATGACAACCAGTCTTCTTAAGAATGAGTCTTTACAACTTTGCACACTGCCCACACATAGTCTGCAATAGCCATTTTTCTCTCTGGTAATGTCTTCACACAGCTTTAGTCAATCTTCTGTTAGCTGCACTAAACTCTGTATAAAGAACAATTTCCTGTTCAAGCTTATGTTCTCATTGTCACAGTGAATGCTTCAGCATGACTATTTTTCTACTGGCTGTTTCTCCCCTTTGACTGCCTACTATTCTGTTGGTCCTTCATCCCTCTTTTTGTTTTGCTGCACCCTCTTTCTGTTCTGTTGGACCCTCATACGGCCTCTATTTCCTCCAGCGTATTTCAGCAACTTTTAGCAGTTGTAACGGCCTCCACAGCGTATTTCAGCAACTTTCAGCAGTTGCAGCAACAGCAGCAATCGCAACACCAACTACAGCAACAGAAGCAATAACAACAGCAGCTACAGCAACAACAGCTACAGCAACAGCAGCAACAGCAGCAGCAACAACAACAACAGCAACAGCAACAGCAGCAATAGCAGCTCACCCAACAATTCCCTGTTTTTACTGTTTTATACATTCTCATGCCTTTGTCCATTCATTTCCACTTACTCAATGGCTCTTTGGCTTCCTCCTCGCTCGCTTGAGCTTCGGCTTCCTCAACACTCGCTTGACCTTCCGACTTCCCTCCTCTATTTGCTTTATCTTCCTCATGATTACCTTCGATTGATGGTGTCACAAAAATATAATGTCGTCGCGGAGGTGTTTTATCAACGTGGAAATATAATGTCGTCGCGGAGGTGTTTCAGCAACGCCGAAACTGGTGTTTCAGCAACGCCGAAACTGGTGTTACAGCAACGTCGAAACTGGTGTTACAGCAACGCTGAAACTGGTGTTGCAGCAACGCTGACACTGGTGTATCAGCAAATTTTTTACAAGTGTCGGTGTTTCAACAACGGAGAAATTGGTGTTTCAGCAACTTTTCTCTAGGGGTTTCAACAGTGTTCAACAACTGTTTCAGCAATGGTGTATTCCGCCTGCTATATATATATAATTATCTTTTGATACCATATACACTATAATCCTCCCGATGGCTTTGTTTGCTCTTATTTGCTCTGATGGCTCTCTGCGTCCTCTGTTTGCTTTTAAACGCATCCATTGCTCCTCTGATAGCTCCTGATGACTCTGATATGCTTCCTTGCTATATGGTTCCTCCTGCAGCTCCACCGATGGCTCTGTGTGCACCTTCTCTTTGGCATATACCGATGGCTCTATATATATTACTCCTCTTGGCTCCTCTTGCTCCATCTGCTCCTCTTGGCTCCGATATGCTCTGTCTCCTCCTCTTGAATATTGCCATATTGACATCAATGACAATCTGTGTCCAACAATCTCCCCCTTTGTTATTGATGGCAATATTCTCCTGCCTTCTCCCCCTTTGACATCAATGGCAAAGGAATGCTACAAACTCCCCCTGTCAAGCTGCTCCCCCTGTCCTGCTGCATCTTTATGAATGAACTTGAGTGATGATAAAGAAATAACCCCCATCTTTTGTCGCAGATGTTCGAATGCTTCCCGAGGAAGAGGTTTTGTGAAAATATCAGCTATTTGTTCCTTAGTACTGATATATTCCAGAGCGATGTTTTGTTCAGCTACTTGCTCACGGAGGAAATGATACTTGATTGGTATGTGTTTGGTTCTTGAGTGCATCACTGGATTTTTGCTGAGACTGATAGCACTAGTGTTGTCACAATAAACGGTAATTGGTTGATCTGTACATATGTCGACATCTTTTAGTGCTTCCTTCATCCAAAGTATCTGAGAGCAACAGTCTGCTGCAGCGACATACTCGGCTTCGGTTGTGGATAATGATATGGATGACTGTTTTTTGCTGAGCCAGTATACCAAACAGTCTCCTAGGAAGAATGCATTTCCACTAGTACTTTTCTGATCATCTATATTTCCAGCCCAATCAGCATCGGTGTATGCAGTTACAGTCAGTGTTGAGTTCCTTGGGTACCAAAGACCGAAATCAGAAGTTCCCTTCAGTTATCTGAGAATTCTTTTTACAGCTAATAAATGAGATTGTTTGGGAGCCGATTGAAATCTTCCCACCATTCCTACTGCTTGCATTATGTCTGGTCGTGTAGCTGTTAAGTATAGAAGGGCTCCAATCATTGACCTGTAATGAGTTGCATCTACTAGAGGGGAGTCATCATCTTTGCTCAGTTTGCAGTTTGTGGTCATGGGAGTGCTCATGGGTGCACAGTCCTCCATTCCATATTTTTTGAGCATGTCTTTTAGATATTTGCCTTGAGATATACACAATCCTGTTCTGGTTTGAGATACTTGAAGTCCAAGGAAGTGGGACAGTTCTCCTATCATTGACATCTCAAATTCTTTTGCCATGCTTTGAGAAAATTCATGGCTCATTTCATCATTATTACTAGCAAAAATCAGATCATCAACATAAACAAGAGCAACTAGTAACTTACCTTGATCTGTCTTTATGTATAGATTGCTTCCAGCCACTCCCTTTTTGAAGCCTTGTTGTTGGAGATAGTTATCCAGTCTTGCATACCAAGCTCTAGGAGCTTGTTTCAACCCATACAAAGCCTTTTTCAGCTTACAGACTAGGTCCTTTCCTGCTGTCAGATCAAAACCTTCTGGCTGCTCCATGTAGACTTCCTCCTTGAGTTCCCCATTTAGAAATGCTGATTTCACGTCCATTTGATAGATTTTGAATCCTTTCGAGCAAGCAAATGCTAAAAACATCCTGATAGCTTCCATACGGGCCACTGGTGCAAACGTCTCTTCAAAGTCAACTCCTTCAATTTGCGAGAAGCCTTTGCAAACAAGTCTTGCCTTGTTTCTGATAACCTGTCCTTCCTCATTCATTTTATTTTTGAACACCCATTTGGTTCCTATTATGTTTTTGTCCTTCGGACGAGGTACCAGTTCCCATGTCTTGTTCTTCTCAATTTGGAATATTTCTTCTTCCATTGCTTTTACCCAATGAGGATCCTTACTTGCTTCTATGAATGTTTCTGGTTCTATCATAGATAGGAGGGCAATGGCTTTTCTCTTGGGTGAGGTTGTTATCCTTCTTCTGGTCTGCACACCTTCATCTTTATCGCCAATGATCTGTTCTTTTGGATGGTATCTTTCTACATACTTCATCCTTGAAGGAGTATAAGCCGGTTCTCTTTCCTCTTCTTCTTCTTCATCATCTATCTCTTCTTCTTTAGATTCTTCTTCTTCAATGAGAAAGTCATCTTCCTGTTCCTCAATTTCCTTTTCTGGAAGATCTTCGTCAACCTTAACATCGATGCTTTCCACTATTTTCTTCAGTCGAAAATTATAGCATTTGTAAGCCTTGCTCCGTGGAGAGTATCTAAGAAATATCCCCTCATCAACCCGAGAATCAAATTTTCCAGGTGAACCATCATTTATTTTTATGAAGCACTTGCTTCCAAATATTTTGAAATACTTCACCGAAGCAGGTCTCCCTTTCCATAGCTCATAAGGAGTTTTATCACAATTTGGTCTTAGTTGAGTCCGATTCAATGTATAGACAGCTGTCCCTACTGCTTCCCTCCAGAATTTAGGTTGTAGGTCTGCTGCTAACAGCATGGTTCTTGCCATTTCTTGGACAGTTCGGTTTCGTCTTTCGACTACCCCATTTTGCTGAGGTGTTCTGGCAGCCGAGAATTCCCTTTTAATTCCATGAATGTTGCAGAACTCACTGAACTCGTTTGATGTGAATTCTCCTCCTCTGTCTGTTCTGAGACACTTAATTTTTGCATCTTTTTCATTTTCTATAAGGGCTTTTAGATTCTTAAAACACTCAAAAGTTTTAGATTTATACTTTATGAAATATATCCACATCATTCTAGTATAATCATCAACAAATAACACAAAGTACCTTTCTCCTTGGAGTGCTTGATTTCTAGTTGGCCCACACACATCAGCATGGATGATCTCCAAGGGCTTTGATGTACAGTGTTCCTTTGTCTTGTGGCTGGTTCTGGTCTGTTTTCCATGTTGACATGGACCACACACTGCTTGCTTTGGTTTGGACAACCTTGGGATGTCTTGTACAGCTTTGATTTTGCTGATATTGACCAGATTTTCGAAGCTGGTATGTCCAAGTCTCTTGTGCCACAACCAACTCTCATCTGCCTGACTCAAGTAGCATTTGTTCTCCTGAATCTTGTTCAGAACATAAATATTGTCTGGTGTTCTTATTCCTTTTGCCACAAGTTTTCCAGAGACAGAGTTCCTTATTTCACAGTCTTTGGTGCTGAAGACAACCTTATGTCCTTGATCACAAATTTGGCTGACACTCAGAAGGTTGTGTTTGAGTCCGTCAACCAACAGAGCATCTTGAGCTTTTCCTTTTCCATTGATCAAGGTAACTGTTCCTCTTCCTGCAATTTTGACAGTTCCACTTCCAAAGGACACATTCCCTTCCTTTTTGCTCAGTGAGATAAATTTCCTTTTGTCTCCTGTCATGTGTGTGGAGCACCCACTATCCACAAACCACTGGTTTCCATTATTTTGCGCAAATAGAGCCAGGCCGCATTTGTCCATTGCCGAGATCTTGCTGCTCGTCTTTCTTCCTTTGAGTGGGCAGTTTTGTTCATAGTGTCCATTATTGTAGCAAAAAGAGCAAGTCAGATCAAATTTATTCAGGGGATCGAATGAGTTGAAGGTTTTGATTTGTCCCTGTCTTTTGGGAGCATATGAGTTGATTATTCGGTCATTTTGCGTTGTCTTTTCACTTCTGCGAGCCATACAGTGTCTAGCTTGGTGACCGAAGTTTTTACAGTGAAAACAGTGTCCAAGAAATATGGTTTTGAAGCAACCACGGTTTAATTCGCCTTCCTTTCTGAGAATTACTCCTCCCTCGTCCTTTGGATTTTTGATGGGCCCTTGGTGGAGTACAGGTTTGTATTTGGTGTAGTGTCCATGATTCGACTCCACATTCTTCTTTGGAATAACTCTTTCTTGATTCTTGGAATCTGGGATGCACTTTTGATAAGAAACTTTTTCATCTTTTGGGTTGCAGGAAAGTGCATCGGCATAGCTTTTCGCACTATTCTTATTGCTTGAGGATTCTCCCTTGAAACCTATTCCAGACTTATCATGTTGAGGTTTTTGATTTTTCAGAATAGTATCAAGTATTTGAGAGCTTTTACATCCCTTTTTAATTTGCTCCAACTCCTTTCTCAGAGATACTACTTCGGCCTCACGTTCTTCACAAGTCTCTTCTTTTTCCTTAAGCTTTGTTTTCAAGAGATCTTCTTTCCTTCTTATTTCCTCGTTTTCCACTTTGAGAGAGATAATTTTGTTCCGTAGTTTCTCATTCTCTTCAATGGCACTTATTAACAATTCTTCCACATTTCCTTCTTGCCCCGAGTCATCATCATCTGTGAGTGCCATGAATAGTGCTTCTTGGCTTTCATCATGATTTCTTTCCTCATCTGATTTCTTTTTGATGACCATAAACTCATCCTCATCAGACTCATCTTGCTTAGAGAGAAGTTTTTTCTTATTGAACCCTTTCTTTTTATATGTCATTCTTTTAGAATTTCTTTCATCATCACTGTCATGTTTATGAGGACATTTTGCTGCATAATGACCTATTTTACCACATTTAAAACAGATAAGAGGATACTTGCCTTTAAGCTTAGATCCTCTCTTCAGCTTTCGTACATATTGAGCCAATTCGGATTCCACATCTGACTCATCACTACAGTCATTCCTTTCTTTCCCTTTCTTTGACTTTAAGGCCTTGAATGCTGCATCTTTGGAGCTAGGTCCACCTTTCCTCATTTCATAGGCAGTGAGAATTCCATGGAGTTCATCCATTTTGAGGGTGTCAAGATCCTTTGATTCTTCTATAGCACTTATTTTGGAGTCAAATCTGTCTGGAAGGGACCTTAATACCTTTTGTACAATAGTACTTTCTTCAACCTTTTCGTCCAATCCTTTCAGGGAATTTACCACTTCAGCTACTCGGAGGAGGTATGCTGCAATATCTTCTTCCTCTTCCATCTTCAAACTTTCAAATTGTCTTCTGTGAGTTTGAAGCTTTGCCTTTTTTACTTTTGGGTCTCCATCGTACAAACTAACTAGCTTCTCGCACATTTCTCTGGCAGAGTTACAGTGCATGATTTTTGTAAACTCAGAATCAGTGATTCCACTAGTGATAGAGTTCATGGCTTTTGCATTTGCAATGTAGGCTTTCCTCTCGTCTTGATCTGTTGGAAGAGTGGAAGTCGCTCGATATTCAGTTTGACAAAAATGCCAGACTTCAGGTCCAAGGGACATTAAATAGTAAGTCATTCTTTCCTTCCAAAACCCAAAGTTAGTGCCATCAAACAGAGGAGGTTTTCCTGATGCTTCATGATTTCTCATCATGGTTGTTGATCCTTCTTCAAGCTGTTAGGCTAGAATGAAGAAGCCTGCTCTGATACCAATTGTTGGAAATACTGAGAGGGGGGGGTGAATCAGTATTCCTTTTTCCCACTATTGTTTTACTAGTTAAAACATATATATTCAGAACACGAGATGAACAGCAAGAACAAATGCTTTTATTAATATAAACTGTGCAGTAAAATAGATACAATATATAGATGGTTACAATCAGTTGCCAAGCTCCAACTTGGACCTTGGTGAGGCTCCAACCTCCAGAGCACCAACTCTATTTTGCCAAGACACTAATCTTGGACTTAGGAGCACAAACTCTCAAGGACTTCAATCCTTCCTACTTCTTAGGCTTCAACCCCAAGGACTCCAATCCTACTTACTTCTGAGGCACCAGCCCAAGGACTCCAATCCTTCTTGCTCTTGAGGCACAAGCCCCAAGGACTCCAATCCTATCTTGTCAAGGCACTATTTGATGGTAATCTTTTGCTCTCAGAACTCTTCTCTGCTGAGTTCTATCTATTTACAGCTTCACTGTAGTCTCCAGGCTAAAGTATCAATGACAACCAGTCTTCTTAAGAATGAGTATTTACAACTCTGCACACTGCCCACACATAGTCTCCAATAGCCATTTTTCTCTCTGATAATGTCTTCACATAGCTTTAGTCAATCTTCTGTTAGCTGCACTAAACTCTGTATAAAGAACAATTTCCTGTTCAAGCTTATGTTCTCATTGTCACAGTGAATGCTTCAGCATGACTATTTTTCTACTGGCTGTTTCTCCCCTTTGACTGCCTACTGTTCTGTTGGTCCTTCATCCCTCTTTCTGTTTTGTTGCACCCTCTTTCTGTTCTGTTGGACCCTCATACGGCCTCTATTTCCTCCAGCGTATTTCAGCAACTTTCAGCAGTTGTAACGGCCTCCACAGCGTATTTCAGCAACTTTTAGCAGCTGCAGCAACAACAGCAATCGCAACACCAACTACAGCAACAGAAGCAATAACAACAGCAGCTACAGCAACAACAGCTACAGCAACAGCAGCAACAGCAGCAGCAGCAGCAACAACAGTAACAGTAGCAATAGCAGCTCACCCAACAATTCCCTATTTTTACTGTTTTATACATTCTCATGCCTTTGTCCGTTCATTTCCACTTACTCAATGGCTCTTTGGCTTCCTCCTTGCTCGCTTGAGCTTCGGCTTCCTCAACACTCGCTTGACCTTCCGGCTTCCCTCCTCCATTCGCTTTATCTTCCTCATGATTACCTTCGATTGATGGTGTCACAAAAATATAATGTCGTCGCAGAGGTGTTTTATCAATGCAGAAATATAATGTCTTCGCGGAGGTGTTTCAGCAACACCGAAACTGGTGTTTCAGCAACGCCAAAACTGGTGTTACAGCAACGTCGAAACTGGTGTTACAACAACGCTGAAACTGGTGTTGCAGCAACGCTGACACTGGTGTATCAGCAAATTTTTGACAAGTGTCGGTGTTTCAGCAACGGAGAAATTGGTGTTTCAGCAACTTTTCTCCAGGGGTTTCAACAGTGTTCAACAACTGTTTCAGCAATGGTGTATTCCGCCTGCTATATATATATAATTATCTTTTGATACCATATACATTATAATCCTCCTGATGGCTTTGTTTGCTCTTATTTGCTCTGATGGCTCTCTACGTCCTCTGTTTGCTTTTAAACGCATCCATTGCTCCTCCGATAGCTCCTGATGACTCTGATATGCTTCCTTGCTATATGGTTCCTCCTGCAGCTCCACCGATGGCTCTGTGTGCACCTTCTCTTTGGCATATACCAATGGCTCTATATATATTACTCCTCTTGGCTCCTCTTGCTCCATCTGCTCCTCTTGGCTCCAATATGCTCTATCTCCTCCTCTTGAATATTGCCATATTGACATCAATGACAATCTGTGTCCAACAGGAGGGTGGTTGTAGTCGCTACAACAACCTAATACCCTAAGACATCCGCAATTTATAGTACAGACTGAAAATGAATCCAAAGAGAGGGTATTTCGAAGGTTCACCAAACTTAATGAGAAGGAAAAAACGAAAGGAGTGTGAAAAGGGTGCATGCTTCCCAAGTGGAGTCACCAATTTGTTAACCAGGAAATCCCCTCTACGAATAGAAGCGATCCCTCTAGCCCAATGTGTGAATCTTGTAACAATCGTGACAAAACAAGAAAACTTTCCTAACCTAGAGCAGAATGACAAATGAAAAAGGGAGATGACCTACCTCTCTCCTATGTGCTCAACCTTTTATGATGATCCCGATCCCTTACCTCCCAAGCTGGCTCCTCACTATTCCTTGCATATGAATACCTATAAGAGAGATCAAAATACAACAACAAGAGAGATCGTACAATATGCATTCCAATGTAAGTTATACAACAAATCAAGGAGTATTTTACTATGAAAACTATCATAGACAAGCTTATGGGAAGTAAAACATGCTTTGTATTAATGATTAATTCAAAGAGGCAAGCATACAATTGATGCCTTGCTGTTGAAGGCCTCCTTCAGGATGGTTCCAAGTCTAAGATAAACTTAACAAGATATCCTTTTCCTCTCTCACCAAAATGGTGACATCTAAGCACAATTGAGCATAAGCATGCCAATTAGCAATTACCAACCCATTGAAGAAAGTGAAGAATGGATTTATAGTGAGGGAGAGGGAGTTAGAGATCCACCAACTACTAGCTTGTCATTCTCGAGGCTTCTAGTAAGAGAAGCTTCTACACCATTTTTGGAGAAGCTGATTGAACATGATAAGCATGGATTTTCCTATCAAAATTTGTGCTGCTAGCACTAGTCACTAGTTAGACAAAAGGTTACCAACACATATTTTCCTACTAAAAGTAGCGTTGGTCTTGTAAATGAGGGTGTTTCACAAGTTTTTCTAGAATTTCTTCAAGACATTAGTTCTCTATCTCTTCAGGGATGTATTGAGCATATCATTCATGGTGAATAAGTTTACACAACTTTTTTCCTTTTACAACACTTTTTCTGACCGTGGAAAAAAGGATGACACTTCAAGTATATATTTGGGAATGTGACAAAATATTTTGTAACAATAGCTTGCAAGAAGATTACATCACTGCAACAACTAATGAACACTATACAACTACATCATGCCAAAAACATTCATCACAAACACATGAAATATTACCACCATTAGGTTGACCTAAGGCATATGATGCACAATGCCAAGACCCTATTGACATCAATGCCAACACTATAATGCCAACAATATTGCACAAACACACCTTTTTGTACTACACAATAATGGTACAATAGATCATATTTCTAATATATCTTTGAATTTCAATTTCTATGGACATTGTTTATATAGGAACTATAACCAAGTATTATTCTTTTCTAATTCTATAAGGTGTCAGGGAATATTACAATTGGTGCATAGTGATGGGTTTGGACCTATGTCGATTCCATCACTAGGTAAATATATGTACTATGCCCAATTTATAGATGACTTCTCAAGGAATTCACATATTTATTTCCTTACGAGGAATTTTCAATTCCATGATAAAATTCAAAGATCTTAAGACTCTCATGAAAATTATGATAAAGAATACAATTAAGGTATTGACGATAGATAATAGCTGAGAATCTTGTAGTAATGAAGAATTATGTAAGAAATGGGTTATAATAATGCAAAATACTACTCTATATACAAATTAGTAGAATGGAACTATTTCCTTCACCTAGAAATCTTACCTGGCTCCTTCTTTGTAACCTAATACCTGTTGTACTTCACTTTTTTTTTGTCTTGCTTTACTTCCTTGCGAGTTTCTCTTCCACTTTGAGAACTATCTGACATGCTTCCTCAATAGTTCTTAAAGGTAAAATACTTAAATCATCTTGGATTTTGTATCTTAAACCATTAATGTATCTCGTAACGTTTTCAGTTCCTTCTTTTACATGACTAGATATTATTCCTATCCTATAAATTCTTCAATTTATTCTAGTACAAACATTTACTTATTTTTTATATTATGCATTTGCCCAATAATATTTAGTTGGCAGTCCCAAGGTAGAAATTTACGTTTTAATTTCACCATCGTTTGGTCCCAACTGGTAATCCTCTTCTTTCCTTTGTTTTTTCACTCTGCTTGTAATTTATACCACCATAGTGGTGCATTTCCATTTAATCTAGTTACTCAAAATTTCACATCTTTCTCCTTAGCTACACTCTCATATTTGAAATATTTGTCTATAGTGTTGTTGCAATTGATCAACTCTTTAGCATTTATTTTTTTCACTTATGTGGGTACCTCCAACCTTGATATATTTGTCAATCATATCATTATCTTGATCATTTTCTCTTTTGGAGTCACCTCTTCAACATTAGCTTCTTCATATTCTAATAACTCTTCTAGGTTTCTAATGTTATCAATGATGACACTTCTTCTTTGTGTCATCTCCATTACATCTAATATTGTTGGTATGCTTCTTACCCCTTCAAGAAATATTTGGTTGAAAATTGGTCTTCCTTGACCAACTCTAGCTCCTTGGGTTCCTCAAGCTCTATGTGCCATATTTTACACTACTTACAAATAATTGACTAAATATTTATGTATTAATTTAGTTTTAGGTGATAACATTGCTTATTATTGAGGCCCAACATCTAAATCCATACCATTTTTCTTTGCATCACAATCAATGTAGCAAATAAGGATACATAATAACATATGTATATAATATTGCAACTTATGATCTCTATCGACCCCTCAAACTATACTTTTATCAAATATAATTGTCAGTCTAGTTTTATTGTGATCTTGCTTACCATGGTCGACTAGTGCATTCAAAATCCTTATAGTGTCTTCCTTATATCACACTAGGAATGGAAATTCAGCTTCAATGAGGAATGGAAATTTAGCTTGAAGGAGTATTAGATAAAATAAAATATATATTTTTATTTCTCTGCGTCTCTTCACTTCTCTTCTCGTTGACATACATATGCGTCTCTTCACTTCTCTTCTCATTGATTGGGTATTTTGTGGTTTATAGATCTGCGGCGCTTATTTACAGATCTGCGGCTTTTCTCTTCTTTTCTTTTCTCTTCTCTTCGGTAATCTTATGTGGCTTTCTCTTCAGCAATCTTTTATACTCAGCAAGAGATCATTCTCCAGATGGCTCCTAGTTTCACGAAAATAGTTGTTGGCTCAGTTACGTCTGCCTCTGGGGGGCAAGCTCCTACCCATATCGTCAATGAAGCCCCAACTCCCACTGTCTAGGTGGTCCAGGCCTCACTCGATGAGGCTTTGAAGTTCTATGAAAGTGCCCTAATCTGCTGATTCAATGGTTTTTGGCCGCGATTGAAAGCTCTTCACAGTTGGATCTTGGAGGTATGGAAGCCTCTAATTCCTGATGCAATTAATATCTACCCATGTGCTAAGGGTTTCATTATAGTAGACTTTGAAAACCCTGAAACCAAACAATGTATTCTAGATTCTAGCCCTTGGTTTTGGGAAAAATCAGGCCTATTCTTGAGGCCATGGAACGCATCATTCGATGCCTCAACAACAATCATAACCTCAACACCAGTTTGGGTGAGATTGCCAAACCTACCCTTGCATCTCTGGAATTTCTCTTCGCAAGAAGCCATTGGAAATGCAATTGGGCAATTTTACTGCAGGTTCCCAGAAACAGAGGAATATGCCAGAACCACCTATGCACGCATCTATGTGGAAATGGACTTCAGCACCGGATTCCCAACTGAAATGCACCTAACAAGTAAAGACTATGTGTGGAACCAGAAACTCGATTATGAAAGTGTCATCTTCAGATGTCGATCCTGCTTTGAGATAGGCCACCTAGCCAAAAATTGCCCAAAAGCCTCCTAAAAAAATTCTGCTAGAAAAAATCACCACAGATCTGCATGGTGGGAAGGAGCACAAAAAGGACACTACATTGTCATCAAAGAAGAATACTCTTGAGAAAACTCTGAATTACAAGAAATCGGGCAAGAAAGAAACAACTCTTAAGACAAGCAGGGGGAAAGCCCTACTTAATAACAAAAAAGTGAACTCGACAACCCCTCAAGCATCAACAATTATGAGGTTTCAAATATCGTGCAAAATAAATATTCATTTAACAGCAAAGAAGATCTCCTAGACTAAACTTCTTCTCCAACTATCTTCAAAAGGACGAACGCAGTAGATCGCGAAGCTAAGACACCAATGTCCCAAGAACCAGAATAGATGAAGGAGATGCATGATAAAGAAAGTTGGAAGACTGTAGAGAAGAAAAAGAAACCTACAACACCAATCTCGCCAAGAAAGATGAGGAGCTAGACAATTAGAAACTAAGAAAATTATATGTTCGATAGACCAATTTGGTCTCAGTGGACGTTAACCACCATCATCATTATCATCATCATGAACTCCATGTAGATTTCATGTACGTGGTATAGGTTCCACACACAAGTCTCAATGCAGATGCAAGCTATGCACAATTTGAATGTAGATTTATCTTTTACATAGCCTCTAGGTAGCCTCAATGGTACACACAAGTCGCCAAGAACCATACTCTCCACAAATCCTCCCACCCACAACATTTGATTAGCCATAGCTTTCTCATACACAACAATTTTTTTTCAACATCAAATATCTCATGCACTGAATTTAGCTCTATATCATAATGATTTCAAAGTGTCATAATAGAAGCTACACACAAATAAAAACTAAACGATGCAACTGCAAACAAAAAAACTAAAACAAACAATATTAATATTGAAAGATCACAATGTTATTCATTAAAAAATTTGGTATCTTTTGCCATTCTTTCTTGAGCCAACAAATGCATTACATTGCTACTTATACTTAGACAAGGAGAAACCTAGGATTCGCAAGAGATAATTCCTCTTCTAGACTTTGGAAGAAGTCGAGAAAAAAACAAATTTCTAGGAAGTTATCATAACATTTTCCTAAATAAAACATACCTTTTTCTTTTTCTTACTATTTTTTATAGATATTATTTCTAGCATTTTTACATATTCTAGTATTTTCTAAAAATTTGCAAAATCTGGGATTCTCTAGGACTCCTTAGATTTGGAAAATTAAATAGACATTTTATTACAACGCTCTTGCATCAATTATACGTTTCTCTATAACTATGAAGTAGCATATTATAATTAAAATGTTATTTTTAAATTCTCTATAATACAATAACTAATAACTTATGCATGTAATGTTAGCTATTGATACTACACAAAATTTTAATTAGACATAAATTAACTTTTGATTATTTTTTTACATGATTTTTAAATGCTATGAAATTTAGTAAATTTATTAAATAAATTTTTAACAATATGAAACCAATATATCTATTTTTTAACCATGTTTAATGGGTGATTCATTCAAGGTAGGCCATATATGCCAATATTTTACTATTGTTGAGGTCCAAGATAAGCCAAATATACTAGGAATCTTTACTTACATATACTAGAAATTTATGACATAGAAAGAGCCAAATTCCAAGAGAATCACAGGGCCTACTTCCTAAGCCTTATCAAAAGAGGCCAAATATGTCCCCCAGTGTAATTTGAAATGAGTTGGAGGGGATAACATCCTATTATGTCGACCATTGGGTCATCCAATAAGGAGGAAAATAATTTATTTATGTCTATAAAAACAAATTATGGAAATTATTGGAGCATGGTTTGTTAATAGAGAAAACAAAAAGGGAGGGTGGCATAGCCATCATATCCTTAATATGTAACATGGACAAACATCGCTACCACTTTCTAAAGTGGGATATCAACATTGTGTTGGATGGTACATCATCTTAAGTGTTGTAATGACATTAATTGTTGTGTGAAAATGAAAAACTTAGAGAATGGGGACAGGATTTGGGAACCTTCTCTTCTCCATTCTATTTCTTCACTACAATGGAATTTGGGAATGAAACTTCCTTTAGGTCAAACGGAATGCAAGGAATTATAAGTCTTTCCTTCATGTTGTTTCGATGCTTAGTTTCTCCTTCTGCTAGTGGATATTTTTGTAAGTGTCCAACCTAGTTAAAACAAAGAATGAGAGGAAAATCACCCCCCTCATCACAGTCCATTTTCTCAATCCTTACAACCTTTGGGTTGTAAGAAATCTATTAGTTAGTTTTTATTGGCCACGTGGATTTTCCTTCATGTGGTTTTTTGTACTAAGAAAAATAGAGCATGTAAGGTCGTAAATCCCCTTTCTAGATTTTACCATTTTAGTGGTTTGTATCTAATGATTTTAAAACAATAATTTTCCTTATTCTTTGTGTGGTATAGAAGATTCCTTTGTTTTTCTCAAAACTTAGTTGGCTTCCTAGGAATAATATTTGTATTCTTTTTTTAAAAGGTGGAAGGAAACCCATTAAACATTGTAGTCTTCTTATTTTACAGGTTAAGGCTCTCCTCTCTGATGAGATTGATTCCAAGAACATACCCTAGACATGAATTGTTATGAAGGGAGTGCAAAGTCTTAGTTGTAAGGGAATTTTATTTATTAGAGGTGGATCTAGTTTGTGGTCCATGTTTTGTGGTCTATGTCAAGTGGTTAATGGTCTACGATCTCTCTTTATTGTTTTATGGTATGCCTTGCCTCCTTTTTCTAGTTGGTTTCTATGAGACATCAATGAGGTGACTCACATAAGGGCTCTTCCTATTGTTCCTCTTATGGTTTCTCAAGGCCCCAAGATTATGCCCAGTCCTCAACCCATCTTCTTCTTTCACAAAATCCCCTAGAAATTCAATAATGGTTCGAGGAGGTTGAGGAGGTTATAGAAATCAATAGGGAATGTTTATTAGAGTCAGACCTGTCAACAACAACAGCTTATTAGTTTCAAAAATATTTCGATACCCAAGGGATCCAGAAATAATATATGTACATGGTGGAACTATATTAGAATTTGAAATTAGTCATTGATAAAGTGTTACTAGGTAGAAATGATGCAATATATAAGATGCAAATGATGATGGGTGAGTTATAGTAATAATTTAAACACATGGACATACATCTAGAAATTATATAAGAGGTCGTCATACACAAAAGATGTTTTACTCGTCAAAATACCGAAGATGGCTAGTTTCCCATGATATGGATGCTTCCACCTCCTCATAGTATATATATGATCCAATATTTTTTTTACGTTTTTTGTAATGATCACTATCAGGATTAATTTGAGCTAGTTTTGATAGTTTACCAATATCTCATAGTTATGATATAATCTTAGGATAATGAGCCATGATTTTGTAGTATTTTTTGTGATTGAGGATAGTCAATAGACTATGCATATGTTTTGGAAAACAACCCTTCTACTTTTGCATCAATCAGGTTTCCCTGGTGGCAGGTGAAGAACACACATAAGGCTAGACTATGTAATTTCTCATTCAATAATATAATGTTTTTAATTAAAAAAATTAATTTATGGAAATTAGTATATTAAATATTTATATACTAAAAATGTTAACTACATTTGAATTTGATGAATTAAATATAGTTATTGAAAAATTTACATAGAAATCACGAACTTCTACTCTATAGTACATAGGATTGCCCTATCCATTTCAATCCCCAAAAATATAATGAACCATGTTTTACGTTGGACTAATTAATTACACCTTCCAAGGATATTATTGCAATTACCATGAAGTAATGGCATTCTATTAGAAATTAACTTTTGAATGCATTTATACGATGAGGTGTAATGCCAACTGAATTACTTATATTGAGAAAAGGTCACTACCAATGTTGAAGCTAGAAAAAGATCAGAACAAATTCTCTTGTATAGTCCACATTCCCATTGGCATACATTTTCAAAGAGTCTAAGGTGCTCAACATCCTTTCTTGACATTTGTCTCTAGGAAATTACACTATCCATTATAGTTACGTTTTATTAAAATGATAGAATGCTTCACTCATGTGGTTTTACCACCTTGTAGCTAAAAGGTTAAGCCCTCATTTTATCTAATAGGGAAATATTTGGATTGTTCTAGGAATTTAGCTAATACCGAATGCTATGAGAGATGAATACTAAAATAACAATCCTCATAAACTAATGAACAATTAAATGCAATATCCTATAGCCTTTGTCCTTCTGGATTTCTCTCTCATTATAAGTGATTGGAAGGTTTGATATTTAGAACAAGGATATACTTAATGGATTCTAAGGAAACATATATATGCCATGGGAACCATATTTCAATCCAGAATTGAAGCTTATATAGTTGTAGTTACGGTTAGATTACCTCATCTCTCGGTTATATTGTATGATCACAACTCCTAAGGACTAATTGGAAAGAAATCAAAAAATTCTATTGACTTACTAGAGTAAAAAAAGAATTTATACACTTACTTGAGAATATGCATGGAGGTTGATTTGGGGAAATGATTCCTATAAACCCCATAAATCAATATTCATGGGTAGATTCACCATGAAGCTCTATATTACAAGAAAATTATCCAAAATCCTCACGCTTATGGAAATTTTACGAAATATTTTTGTAAAGAAGAGTAGTGTCATTCAAATAAGTAGGTAACAAATATATAATTAATGAATGAAATATAGCTAAAGATGTGTAACACCACCTTCAAGGTCTACCCAAAGTAACCATGCCAACTATGGTAAACACGAGGATAGATGCTACTATAATCGGGCTTGACTTCCTATGTTACCTTAAGGAAGTGGAATCAATAGAATATCACCTACAGTCATCCAACATCATCAACAAACACTTTACTAGACAAGTCAGCCACTCATGCATCCTGTCCCTGGGTCCCATTGCTATTTTGTAGGTTTTAGGCCATAGTTTATTTCATGCTATCAGAAAGGGAGTGGCCAACGAACTAAAGTCACTCTCAAAGACCTACTTGCCAGCGAGTGTGGTCCATAATTTCCAGTTCTGTACCATCGGCCTCGAGATTTGAGCCACTTTTCTAGCCCATAATCTTAGCCGTTGCATAAACGTTGTTGTAACTTTTAAAATTCATTAAAAACATAATAATAATGTTGTTCAATCATAAATCATCCTTAGGACTATGCCTAAGCATCCCCAAGCGGGACTGAAATTTTGTCAAACACTTGGATCAATGTAACCAATAGGTCTAGGATACAAGACAGAGCATAAATGACTGAAATGAATTATGAAACATAACTAAAATGACTACCTCCTTCTCCATTTAACTACTAAATTGTCAATTAGGTCTTGCATCCATCCATTTAACAATTACAAGTAAATATATGAATTAACCATGACATGAACCACTCATTCAACAATGCTTATAACCTGGTGAGTGCTAGTATTGCAGTAAGAATGTTGCAACTCCTGGGCTACCAACTTTACTTTTATCAACACAATAGTTCTTAACAAACTTGGAAGTGTTGGTGCTATATGCACAAGTACTTGTTCTCATTGCAGGTTGTCACTTGGTCAGCCAACGCGAGACCACTAGGAGATCAAGCCAACTTTTGTAGATTTCAAAAGAAGCTCTATGTGTGATGAAAGGAAAGAAAGATTACCCTACAGATGCTATTTTGACTGTAGAAAGGAGAAAGACTGAAATGTAAAGCAAAACCTAGTAAACCCTAATTAACAAGCTAACTCTACTTTTGGCAAAAAAACTATGAAAACCATGAAAGGAATGCCATCACCTACTCAAGGAAGTAAACAACATCTAACCATGCTATTTCTAGAAGTAAAGAAGAAAAAAAACGTATTTTTGGATTTTTATGTGTCTTTATGTGAATTTAACATTTATCTAATTTATTGTGTGTGAGTGTGGTAGCAAACATGTGGCGTTAGAGGGTGGTTTTGGAGCTTGGGAGGATGTAGGATGGTGTGGATGGGTCCTAGGAGGTCTTAGGTGGCCTTATGGAGGATTTTTCCACACTCAGCCTTCAAAAATAAGCCTAAAAGAAAAACTACAGGAGGACACAGGAAAACTACAGGAGGAAAACAGTGAAACTACAATAGTCCTACAGGAGGAGGCTGGGAGAAATTTTCACAGTTTTGAGGGTGTCAGAGTGGGTGGAAAAGGTGGAAGAAGGTTGGAATGAGGTTTTAGGGTGCATAATATCTACCATGAATCACCAGGAGAGAGAAATATGTTTGGGTTTGCTCAAGGAGAGAGGAAGAAGTTCTATGAAAAATGAAGGAAACTAGGGTAGAATTGAGGTGAGGTTTGGGAGACCTATAGGGCATGGATCAAATGGAGGGTGTGGTTGCCGGTAAGCTAGCCTACTGCTAGAAGAGATCTGCTGCATAGAAACTAGCAGTCAACCAAGAAAATCAAGCAACCAATGAAATGAGTGCATCCTAGGAAAAATAGAGTTTTACATTAAAATGGCCTAAGCTATGATGTATAGAAGGAAATGCTGGGAAATGATGTAAGAAAGGAAAGAATGAAAAATCACTATTGCAAATCAGGAAGTGAGAAAGATAAATAAGATCTAAAGTAAAGCAAAACGGTACTATCAACCTACTAGAGAGGTGCGAACACTAAAAGTCCTAGGAACGAGGAAAATCTATGTTTTTGGGGCAACAAGGGATTCTTTTCCTCAAATCATGGTCCCAGAGGGAGGAAGAGAGGCCAAGGCACTATTGCTAGCCTTTTGAATCTTCTCTGATCACTTCTTAACCTGCTGCAGAAATCACAAATGGAAGCAAGCTACTAAATCATCAAAAACAACCTATTCTTAACCATAAGAGAAATACATCTAACAACAAAATAATCTACAAATTGAAGTAAAGCATACAAATACAAGTAAAGATAAGCTTGGCTGCTTGGATTAGGCCCTAACCCAAGAGCTTCAGCCCTCTGAGGTAACTCAGTGCTAGCTCAAAAAGGATTCCATCTTCATTATCAAAAAGTAGCAAGATTACATAAAACTGTCATAAAATAGTAAGCTCGAAATTTGAGCAGAGTTTAAACAAGAAAAAAAAAGTCAACCCTAGTGAGGCCCTAGGAATCTCTACTTATACATCTAAAGCTACCAACATCTTCCTTAAAATTAGGGAGGTTTGGCCCCCAAAACTTGAGATAAATATCAATCATCTTCCACTTTCTTGGCTGCCTTCTAGTGCATGATTCAACCCTTGTACTCTGAGGTAAATGAAGGGGAATTCGAAGTGAGGAGAAATAAATGAGGGGGATTACCCCCTATAAGTCCTCTTGTCTCTCTACTTCAAGTTATTACTGCAGTTTGACCACTAGATCCTTGACTTTGACCTCAAAATCCATCAATAATCTGCATTAAATACATGTTAGACCACATGGCATAATAACTAACTCAACTCACCCTATAAGCATAAATGTAATCAGAAAATCGTACAATAAGCTAAGAGAATGGTTGATTTGACTAGGTTAGGAGGTAAAATGAGTGCATATAATTACCCATTTATGAGGCTCATCATCACCATGCTACTGACAATGGTTCTCATCCTCTGAGCAACCTAGTCAATCTCTTGGTCTTTCATGGCCCTAGTGGCCTCCCTAGCATTCTGGGCTTCCGATGTGGTCTGCTCATGTTCTCCATAAAATCCTGCCTTTCTGTCTATGTCCTTCCACTGCTCCTTCTCTTCTTCTTCTCTTCTCCCTTCCAGCATGCCTAATATGAGTGGAGGACTCAATTTGATGCCAATCCAGTTGACCTTCACCCTTTACATGGAGCGCTTGTACATTGGCACTCTTTTCAATGCCTCTTTTAGCCTTATGGGGGAATGGTATTCTCTAATTTGCAAGCTGTGGGGTAGGGTGTTCCATCTTCTCATGCATGCATACACACAGTCATCCCCAAGTAGCCTAAGAATATCTTCAAAGTATGCAATGGCTTGTTCCTCATTGGCTAGATACTTAGGGGCAGTCTAAGGGTCATTGGCAAGCAGGTTCTGTGTGCTGATGAGTGCCATAGGATCTGATGGATTAGCTATTATCATCAATGTTTCATTCTGCTCTTTTATTAACAATCTTTTCATTTATGCTACCCTCAATTCTTCATGGTTCATCCATGATGCCATGGCCATTAATTGTAGATCCCCTAGCTTGGCATTGGGGTCCCACACATTCAGGTCTGTGAGTACCATGTTGTGTAGATAGAACTCTGCCATCTTTGCTTTTTCCTCGGAGGTTATTTGTTCACACAAATCCAAGAACTACCTGTACTCTTGGAAAGGCATTATGCATCTTTGTGCTAAAGTTTTTATTTAGAATTGAAGCCATTGATCCTTCAGATAGAGGCCATAAGATTTAGCTGGTGTTCTGCATTGTAATTCTTCTATGGATAAGCTGGCCATGTATTCCAAATGAGTCTCTTTCTCCTACAGCTACCTCCTTAGTAATTCATTCTCATTCTCAAGGTGGCTTATTGTAATGGCTTCTCTGTCTCTGAGAGCACTCAATTCCCTATCGATTTTCCTAAGTTTGTCTTCCATGTGGCCAATATCCTCAACTCCTTTGGACTTGGCTATCTGTATCCACCTATGCGTTCTCACTGTCTCTTTTTCCAATTTGAAAAACAATGGAATTGCAAATTTTTGTGGGATTATCTTGCCTCCCTCAAGTAGTCTATAATAGGAGCCAAGATTAGGCTAGGGGTCAGGTTCTTATAGCTATTGTGCTTCCTCTTTCACCATCGGCTGTCGTCTTATCTTTTCCTCAAGTTTTTGTGTCTCAGTAGTTTGGACAGTATCTCCTATAGGACTGTTTTAGCGTCTTGTAGGTCTGGTTTGGGGTCCTGTAGAATTGTCTTTCCCTTCCATGTAGAAGATCTTCTAGTCCTCCTTTCATAGGTTATGGGTGTCTTGGAAGGAGATTCTTTCACCTTGGTAGATGGTGAATCTTCAATGTTAATGGGAGTCTTTGATGAGGGCTGAGGTTTGCCTGTTTTAATTTTGGTACTCTTCCTTGCCCTAAAATACATGGAGGTTTTTCTTTTCCTCTTCTGCTTCTGCTTGATTGGTGTACTGAGGGTATTAAGGGCAGTTGCTGCTTCTCTTTCCAATGTTTCATGGGACTCTTCTCTTTTCTCTGCCCTCTCTACCTCCTTTTCTCCCTCTTCTATCTCTTTTTCCTCCTCCTACTCTGTCTCTTTTTCTACCTCCTGTTCTATCTCTTCAACTCTCCCCTCCTCTATTTATTTTCTTTCCTCCTTCCTCTCTTCCTCTGCTATGTCACCACTAGCTTCATCTTCTCCTCCTTACTGTTCTCCCTCCTCACTAAGAGCAGAACTGATATCATAGGTTAATGTGTTGATGTCATCCTCAACTGTCATATTTCTGAAAACTTCCCATGCTATAGGGATTGTAAGGGTATGGATGGCTTCTTCTACTAGGATCTTGATTAGGCCATGGTGAGCTAGCTGTTGTGAATTTCCTTTTTGTACCTTGGTGCTGGAGTCAATGAGGGACTGAAGGAGAAAGTAAGGTATATTGAGCTTTTTATGTGCTAGGGTATCCATGCCATATCTCAATTCTTGGAGGATTCTAAAATGCTATCCATAAACAATCCTGTGCCTCCCTTCACAAGAAATGTAGTTGATCACTTGGTAGCTAACCTCATCCCAGGGATATGGTAAATTAGCCCTCCTAATTCCATTTTTGTCTTCAACAGGGGTTTCCTTATCTTGGAAAAATTTCCTCTTGGCAGCCTGGCCAATTATTTTCTCATCTTTACTCCAAGGCAACCCAAGAGGAAGGGTAGTGACCCTACCGATGAATTTAGGGGTTATTTCAATGGAGAGGACTCTAATGGTTATAGTGGCATGAGTTATAGTGTGAGGGACTAGAGAGAGAGAAAATTCAAGGGAAATTTCATCATCAAACCCTCTAAACTTCTTAAAGAAATTCATCGAGATTTCCCTTGTAAATATTTCCACCACTTGAGAATGTGCATGGAGTCTAGTGGAGTTAGTGGGATCATTTCTCATAAACCCCCCTATCATACTACCTATAATTCTTTTGAAAAACTAGATATGGAGGTGGACACAAAGAATTTTGAGTGAAATAGAAAAACAGAGCGGATTGTGTTTTTCTTTTTAAACAACAGATTTTTTTTTCTATGTATTTCTACCCTCTTAAAGACTCATTATATCTTCAATTTGGGACGAACTCTTTCACGTTTTGATATTAAACAAAGGGAATTCATGAACCCTACCTCTTTAATCTGAAATTCGTGCCAAAAATCACGTTTCCTCCCTTCAAAATGACTCGCTGCCCCTCCTGTAGAAGCTCGTTGTCCCTCCTGTAGATTTCTTGTAGGTGCTCCTATAGAAAATGACAAGAGAACAAATATGGAGGAAATCGATGGAGAATGGTGGATATGAGGTTGTGGGGGCATAAGAAGACTATTGTGTGGCTGAGTTATAAGGAGAAATTGAAGAGAAGGTGGTGAGAATGCACAAGGAGGAGTGCTCATTACCTTTTATGGTTGTTTTCGATTATGAGTGCTAAGCTGGCAAGGTATACGTTGCCCAGATTAGGACCGTTTGTCCCCACCTGCTTGGTAATCATGAACCCCTCGTAATCATCACCACATTACTCCATCAGAGTTAACTCTTCCTCCCACTACTTGTCCTTCGCATCTTTTTCTTGAGTTGACTGTGCACATGTGTAGCTGATATCTCAGTTAAGCGGAGTCAACTAAATGAAGGTGGCCAAGTTAACTGGCCACATTTCCCTCTTTGAATTTCAACCATCTCATTTCCTTTGTATGATTCCTAATTACACAAATGCATATAGAGGAGTGACTTAGCTACTTACCTGTAATCCAAGTGTATTTGCTGCCATCGATTGTGAGGTGTTGTGGCTTTCTCTGCTGCATGCCTTCATTTTCCTTCCTGCATGTTGTCTCTGCTTTCTGATGTGTTGTTGTGTGTTTTTACAAGTTCTTCTTTTACTAGAGCTGAGTTGCATGTGCCTTTTCAACATTCAGATGTACTGTCCCTTTCTGCTGGTGGTAGACTTCTATGGGATTAGCTGCTATAGGAATTCCTACAGGAGCTCCTGTAGCTGCTTCTCCCCTTCAAACATTAGCTATTTCCCTGTCCTTGGAGCTCGAGAACAATGCCAGAGGTGGAGATGAATGATGGAAGGATAGTAGGTAAGCTTTAGGTAAAGTTAATGGTGCCTTTTCCTCCTTTTATTTTTTATTGTTTTTCAAAACTGAAAAACTATTTTTCTGTGCTTTTTCTTGGAAAGGAAAAGAAAATAATAATGATGCTTGGAGTGTGATGTAGGCTCGAAAATTATGGAAAGGAGGTTTGGAGATGGTAAGAGGGATTATAGGTTCCTCATGAAGCTTCTCTTGTCCCTCAAACTACCTCTTGTAGAGAATTTTGGCTCTCTGTAACTCCCACATGAGCCTCCTATAGAAAAAACAGAGCCTCCTGTAGAAAACACAGTTATGGAAGAAGAGGTATAGTGGGGTGAAAGAGATGCCAAAAATGATGGAGGAAGGTGTGGAGAAGATAAGATGGAAGCTAGTATGAATGTCAGGGTCCCCTTGGCACCTTCATCTACTCCCTGTAGTCCTCATGCAAACCTGCGATGCAATAAAAATTCATTTTTTTTCTCTATCTCTCTTTTTGGAAAATAACTAGGGCACCTTACAGAGGTTTTCACCTTAATTACCTGCCCTAGGTGCCTCTAAGGGAGGTTTTCACTGAGGGATCTTATTCTTTTCCCTTTTTTCATGACATCCCTGGGCCGCCTCAGAAGAGGTTTTCAACCCATTGATGGGACTCAAGTGCCTCATGGAGGTTTTCACTTGACTCCTTATTTTTTCTCTTTCTTCTTTAGTGAGTGGGTGAAGTGGAAGCTAAGACATTCTCCACTACCATCACTGTTTTATTCAAATCTTCAATAAACTCTCACTTGCAGAGGGGTTTCTTGTAGACTTTCAACCAATGTCCATTGACAAGCATGGGGATGGCTTCATCATCAATGGTTCTGATCAGAACTGAACCATTGTCATTGTATTTCTCCATAGTGTAGGGTCCTAGCCATCTTGTCCTCGGCTTGCCTTTGAAATCCTTGTATCTTGAATCATAGAGAAGTGCCCAATATCCCTCTTGGAATTTCTTCTCCCTGATATTTCTATTATGCCGTATCTTTCTCTGAAGCTGATCTACCTCTGTATGGAGAAGGGCTTGCAATCTGTATTCATCCAATCCATTGAGCTGAAGTAATCTCTTCTTCTGTGCATGGCTGAGGTCTAGGTCTAGCTGAGTTGCCATCCTTATGGTATTGACTTCAAACCCTATTGAAAACAAAGAATTCTTCCCATAGACAAGTTCATAGGGTGGGAACTGGGTGGTGGTCTTTCATGTTGTGTTGTAGGCCCAAGTGGCCTCAACTAATCTATCCACCCAATATTTTCTACTACTGCTCACTGCCTCGGTTAGGATCCCTTCCAATGCTATATTGGTGACCTCCACTTGCCCATTGGCTTATGGATGGTAAGGGGTGGAAGTCCTGTGCTTGATATTATGATGTGTGAGTAGGTCTTCCCAAATTCCCCTAAGCAGGACCAACTTCAGAGACTTAAGGTCAAGTGTACACCTGGCTCTTTTGTAACTGAGCTGGAACCTCTCTTCATAGTCTTCCAGGGACTCATCACTTCTTATGGTCATTCAGAAGATTTCTTCTTCAGTATATTTTGACCTACAATAGTCTCAATAATTGTTGTCAAAGGCCTGCTGCATGTGAGCCCAAGTTGTGATGCTATTGCCAGGTAATCCCATGAACCAAAATAGTGCTACATCCTTGAGAGTAGAAGGGAACAATTTCAACTTTGTCTCGTCTTCTGCATAGTCATAAGTTCGACAGATGACAACAAACTCAAACAAGAGGGTGTCAGGATCCTCTGTAGTCAGACCATGGAAGTGAGGTAGTGCTGAAGGACTTATATTCTTCATTTTGGTGTCCCCATTGGTCTCCTGAATGGGGAAGGTACCCACTATTCTCTCTCCATTTCCCCTAGCATTTTCGTTTTCAGCCATTGCCTCTAGAGGAATGTTTTCTTCTTCTTCTTCCCCTATAGGTTCTTCAAATATGTCTGGATGTTCACCTAAATGTTTTCTTGATTGCAGCCACCAAAGAGGAGAGAAGGTTGGCTATGCGAAGCAGTGGGGGTGTTGGGCAAAAATTTTCCTAAGTTATCTCTACTCCTACGAGGCACGAAAGGAAATATTTTTGGTTGGTTTTTTATTTCCTTTTCCCCACAATGAAAATACCTACATAAACTAAAATTGTGATTGAACAAAACAAAGTGAAACTAGCTGAAATGAACTTGCTGAATGGAAATTTGCAGAATTGAAAAGGAAAGCAAGGAAATACAGAACTGAAAGAAAATAAATGAATAGTAAAATTTTGCCGAAATAAACTATTAGCATAATGTCGCAATATGAAATAGAAGAAAGCACTAATCACAAAATACTCTAATTATTGCTAATAGTTTATTTCGGCAAAAGTGGTGAGAAAAAAGTGGTGAGCACCAGTATTACAACAAGAATGTTGCAACTCCTGGGCTACCAACTTTACTTTTATCAACCTGGTAGTTCGTAACAAACTTGGAAGCGTCTGTGCTATATGCACAAGTACTAGTTCTCACTACAGGTTGTCACTTGGTCAACTGGTGTGAGATCACTAGGAGCTCAAGCCAACTTCTGTAGATTTTAGAAGAAGCTCTATGTGTGATGAAAGGAAAGAAAGATTACTCTACCGATGCTATTCTGATTGTAGAAAGGAGAAAGACTGGAATGTAAATCAAAACCTAGTAATCCCTAATTAACAAGCTAATTCTACTTTTGCCAAAAACACTATGAAAACAATGAAAGAAATGTCATTACCTACTCAAGGAAGTAAACAAAATATAACCATGCTATTTCTAGAAGTAAATAAGTGAAAAAACATATTTTTGGATTTTTATGTGTTTTTATGTGAATTTAACATGCATCTAATTTATTGTTTGTGAGTGTGGTAGTGAACACGTGGCGTTAGAGGGAGGTTTTGGAGCTTGGGAGGATGTAGGATGGTGTGGATGGGTCCTAGGAGGTCTTAGATATCCTTCTGGAGGCTTTTCCCACACTCGGACAGGAAAAAAACAGGAGGACACAAGAAAACTACAGGAGGAAAACAGGGAAACTATAGGAGGTCTACAGGAGGAGGCCGAGAGCAATTTTCACTAATTTGAGGGTGTGAGAGTGGGTGGAAAATGTGGATGAAGGTTTGAATGAGGTGTTAGGGTGCCTAAGGTAGCCCATAAATCACCAAGAGAGAGAAATATGATTGGTTTTGCTCAAGGATAGAGGAAGAAGTTCTATGAAAAATGAAGGAAACTAGGGCAAAATTGAGGTGAGGTTTGGGAGACCTATAGGGCATGGATCATATGGAGGGTGTGATTGTTGGTAAGCTGGCCTACTACTGGAAGAGTTATGTTTCATAGAAACTAACAGTCAACCAAGAAAATCAAGCAACCAATGAAATGAGTGCATCCTAGGAAAAACAGAGTTTTGCATTAAAATGGCCTAAACTATGATGTATAGAAGGAAATGTTGTCAAATGATGTAAGAGATGAAAGCATGCGAAAGAACTATTGAAAATCAGGAAGTGAACATGATAAAGAAGATCTAAAGCAAAGTAAAAATGGACTATCAACCTACTAGAGAGCTGCAAACACTAGAATTCATAGGAATGAAGAAAATCTGTGTTTTTGGGGCAGCAAAAGAGTCTTTGCCTCAAATCATGGTCCCAGAGAGAGGAAGAGAGGCCAAGGCACTATTGCTAGCCTTTTGAATCTTCTTTGATAACAACTTAACCTGCTACAGAAAGCGCAAATGGAAGAAAGCTACTAAATCATCAAAAGCAACCTATTCTTAACCATAAGAGAAATACATCTAACAACAAACTAATCTACAAACTGAAGTAAAGCATACAGATACAAGTAAGGAGAAGATTGGCTGCTTGGATTGGGCCCTAACCCAAGAGATTCAACCCTCTAAGGTACCTTAGTGCTAGCTGAAAAATGATTCCATCTTCATTATCAAAAAATAACAAGATTACATAAAACTATCATAAAATAGTAAGCTCGAAATTTGAGTAGAGTTTACACAAGAAAAAAAAAGTCAACTCTAGTGAGATCCTAGGCCTCTCTACTTATACATCTAAAGCTATAAATAGCTTCCTTAAAATCAGGGAGGTTTGGCTCCCAAAATGCGAGATAACTATCAATCATCTTCCACTTGCTTGGTTGCCTTCTAGTGCATGATTCGACTGCTTGTACTCCAAGCTGAATGAAGGGGAATTCGAAGCGAGGAGAAATAAATTAGGGGGAGTCCCTCCTATAAGTCCTCTCCTCTATCTACTTCAAGTTATTGCTGCAATTTGACCACTAGATCCTTGACTTTGACCTTGAAATCCATCAGTAATCTGCATTAAATACATGTTAGACCACATGGCATAATAACTAACTCAACTCACCCTATAAGCATAAATATAATCAGAAAATCATACAATAAGCTAAGAGAATGGTTGATTTGATTAGGTTAGGAGGTAAAATGAGCCCATATAATTACCCATTTATGAGGCTCATCATAACCAACATAAAATGATATAAATATCAGAGATATGAAATCCATTAAATCCACATAAAAATCAGTGAAAAATTAAGAGAACTTAGCTTTTATTAATGACAGGTAAATCTGACCAAGTTGAGGGCTTCCACGTGCCACCCGACCATAGATATGGCTGAACCAAATCTCTCTTTCTGTCAGTCACTCCCATACCATTTTCTAAGAATGAATGTGGGATCTCATTGACCAACCAATCCAAAATTAATCAAGGAAATCTAGAGGTTAAACCACCTCCACCCTCATCCAACCGTGATCACACCAAAGTTGATGATTTGATCATAACCGAACAGGCCATGGAATGTCATCCGAATTCCATCACTATCATTGAGGGTTTTTCCGTCTCCTTGTCTCTTAGGCTTTATCGCAATCCAAACCCGGATCACTGGGCCCTAAACAAAGACTGCTCCCTCAGGCTTTACCGTGTATCAAACCAAAATTGGTCAATGGATTCCTTGGCCTTTGGGAGTGAACCTTGAGACCACCCTTGCCCCTAGATTACAAAATTCATCCAACAACTCCAAAGTTCCAAAACTGAAATAAACATCCCAACATACCATGGCATCCGGAAAAAGTTTGGCTAGGCCTAACAAGAAACTAAAAGAGTGTTTTATGTTACCCATGTAAATCATTTAAATGGAATGAGGGATGGAATTTTAGAGGAGTGTCAAAGGGAATTTTGTTGGTATTTGACTTGTACGATTTTTTTATGTTTGTTTATGAAGATGTGTTTGGAACTGTACAAATCATATTATTGATTGAATTTTAAGACACATAAATTGGAAACCAAATTCAATTGTATATTAAATATTGATCTCAATGAATGATGTACAATGTGTATATACTAATACATAAAAGAAATTAATGAATCATTTTCTGGGTCTTCTTGGACTCTAATAACCCATAACCCTAACACAAACTAACCCAGCCTTAATCCCAACGATTATCTATATAACATTCTCCCCTTAATTCGAAGGGATGTATCAAAGCCCAAGAATGAGAGCTCAAAATGAAAAAATGCATGTCAACCAAGAGATGAATGTCTCTCAAAAACGGTTTTTAAGGATGACCACAAACCAATGTGGGAGAAGTTAAGGTCTCAACCAACACCAACTATGGATCCTTCATAGCAGTTCTCAAAACAACCAAAATTGCGGTTTTATGGTGACCACTAACTCAAGAACTATCAATATATTTCCTCAAACAATTATGAATCTAGAAGTTCTTGTTCAGAAAAAACTTATTCAGCAAAAAATGAAGTCTCTCTGGCTACCAATATGGCTCTAACTAGTGCATGTTGTGGCTTAGGCTCGGTTGTGGATCACTGACTTAGGCTCGCTTCACAAATATTTGAACATGTAGTAGACCATAAATAACTCTATCATTTCCCCCCCTGTCGAATACATGGTGAGAAGATGAAGTACTCTTTATCATTGCAATGCTAGTCAACACTCTCAAACATAACTTGTGGTATGACCTATAAATTTTCTTGCCTATTTTCAACCAATCCCAAGAAGCAATCCATCTGAAATTTAGTTTCTCTCTTGCAGTAGTCTTATTTCTGGAACATTTGTTTGAATATTGATTTTTCTTTCCACAATTCTCACATATTTGTTAAATCCCAAATCAGTTTTTTGTTTTCTATGCGTAATCTCTTCCAATTGTCTTATAAAAGTTTTGGAAACGATGAGCTTCACATATTTATTCAAATGACTCTTACATACACTTGATTTAACATGACTTTCCACTCCACCCAAATTTTCACCTGAAATGGTTTGGTCCATCCTTGACTGTAGATTAGAATCTGGCTCAAACAAATTTTTGTTCTAAATAAACACTAGTTCAGAATCACAATTTTTCTTCTAAAGTTCGTCTCACTGAAACTACGACTCTAGCTTCAAGAATTCAATTTTTATTTGAGAATTTTGCAAACATGTTTATATGTCAGATAGTGTGCCATTGTTGATTTGGACATTTTTGTAGACAATGGACAACATTATATTTCTTAACAAATGTAATAAATCATTGAATTTGGCCATTTTTTCACTCAGAATGCACCCAATATAAGAAAATTTACAATGATTTAACGGGGTCTCGGGCTCAACCAAAAATGCACTCGTTTTACAAAGTCATTTTAAAGCATAAATCCCAACTTCATAATCACATTTTTATGACTAATACTAACTCATAATGGTTTCTTCACACCCATCGCGATAACATTCAATGTAAAGAGAAACCAAAATAAAATGGTTTACGAACTCTTCTCAAACATTTTCACAATGCTCTAGAATTCAGTCAAATCTTCTTCATAAACATGTTATCTTAGTATAAGATACAATTATCATGGCCTTATCCACTGGTATTCACTAAATACATACCTTATCCAACTATGACCTTTGCAATCTCTACTTGCATGGAGGTTTTGATGTCAACGATCACTTTTGCATTGATGCTGATCCATGGAGGACTTTTATATAAATTCCTCCTTCAGAAAGTCGTTATTCCTCAATGTTTGATTTGTTGTTTGAATACAATAAGTGATTGTGTATTCTTTTCATTAATTATAAAAAAATTCCTCAACATTCTTATAAGAATATCAAGCTAAGCCTTTGGAATACCATTCAAGCATTTACTCAGGGTTAATGGCAGTGAAGATATTTACATAAATATAGAACGACTGTGATATCTGCACATTTTGATTTATAATTTTGAAACTCTCTATATGATGCTTACCATAGGGATCAGATGAAGAACCATCACAAACTATTTTTAAGAATTAATATAAGTTGTCATCGTAGAGAGACAATACTCGCCAAACAATATCGTAAGCTCTATATGATGACATTTGAAATGAAATTTTGCGAGGAAAACAAAAGAGGGAGTTTTCATCATTGAGTTCTAAGAGGTGGACTATCATTCAATGGTCTATGCATCTAGTTGGCTAATGTTCATGCAGACAGATACAAAACTGCAACATTAAACAAGTGTATATTGGGTCTCCTCACCGTGCCAATTCTTTGTTCTATTCTCTCTGGTTTCTTTCATTAATAGTGTCATTTTTCTCCTCTCGACATTTTCCAAGTAGCATTCCATGTAGACATAAGTGATGTTGATTTGATGTGTTTCAGTCATCTTAGAAAGTATCAGCTTTGTGGATGGTCTCCCTCTTGAATATGGTGAGCTCTAAATGTTTGAACAATAGTATGAGGCATAATTATATGGAGAAACTCTCAATCACTTGAAACTTGGAAAAATATTGAACGAATGTACAAGTATGCTAAATAGACTTCCAAAATACACTAAGAAAACACAAACATGCTATTGCATCCAAGGTTCAAACAGTAATCAACTGACCTCCTCGCTTGACTTTGCAACATTCATATTCCTTACTCTTCTTCATCAATGCTCTATAAAAAGGCCACACAATGCTGGTTAATTTTATTAGACATAGCATATTAACCAAGCTCTCATTCAATAGAGAATTTTCCTGCTCTTATACCATTGTAAGACACATAAATTTGAAACCATATTCAACTATATATTAAATATTGATCTCAATGAATGATGTAGAATGTGTACATATTAGTACATACAAGAAACTGTTGAATCAATTTCTAGGTCTTTTTGGATTCTAATAACAATTCACCCTAACAAATACTAACCCATCCTTAATACGAAAGATTAGTTTTCTAACAAGATCACATGTTTCTAAAAACATCATTCATATCCATTCCCATTCAAGAAATCTGAGGAAATTTCCAATTTATATAATCGAAGGCAGTAGACTAGACATGTTACAGTGCTTGCAAGTTGCCACTATATACTAATTAATATCACCATGGCCATCCATCAACAATTTCGAGTCCCTCACATGTCACCGATTCACTCATATGTTGTTGAACTTTCATTCTTATCACCATTTTCTCATCTATTTCTGAAGTTCACATGAAAATGGAAGTGAAATACAAATAGACAAGTCCGAGTTGCAAAAAATGTTGACACCTAATCCGAAACGGATGAGGTGAAGCCGGACAGTCATCTAGAAGATGAACTGATCCATTTCTTGTGTATATAAATAATAGTTATCTAATGTGAAATAATCAGTTTAGTATTGCACTCATAAATTGCTGGAGTTACCCTGGCCTGACATGGTATCAGAGCCCAGGTCCCCAGGTTCCAGAAATAGAGTAACTCCTCTGCTGCCTCTGCTCCCTGGCGCACCAGCGCTGCATATGCTCTCTGCGCCCTCTGCCATTAAGTACGTTGCTGCCAGTACGTTGAATTGAGGTATCGTTTTTGGAGGTATGAGCTGTGGACTGTGTTGTTTAACGTTTGGGCTATTGTTCATATGGACTGCGTTTTAAAAAAAAAAGACTGTTCTAAATAGCATCGTTGCTGAAGACTCCTGCGTTTTGTTGCTGAAGACTCCTGCATTTTAATGTATGAGATGACTGCATTGAAGACCTGCGTATGGTATATTGAGACTGCTTTTTTTTTTTGCAAGCCTGCGTTTTAATGAATAGATGACTGCGTTTATGTAAGATGACTGCCGTTGTTATTGAAACCTGGGTATTGAAGCTTTGGCGAAAGAAGTGACTGCGTTTATGGTTTTGGTGACTGCATTTATAGTTTTGAAGAAACTGGCCTGCGGATATATATATATGGAAATATATATATGGTTTTGGTGACTGCGTTTATGGTTTTGGTGACTGCGTTTAATGCTGAGATATATATAACGATGTATATTAATGCTGAGATTTAATGCTGAGATTTAATGCTGAGATATATATAATATATGCTGAGATTTAATGCTGAGATATAGGCCTGCGGATATATATATTAATGCTGAGATATATATACCTACGTGTGCTATTGACCTGCGCAGTGATATATATTGAGACCACAGTGATGAGCGCCCTTTTTTACAGTGATTTTCATATGAGCGCCTTTGTTTAATATATGTAAGCAGTGACATATATATATGCGCCCTCTTTTTGTTCAGCAGTGATATATGTAAGCAGTCATATATGTGAGCGCTATTTTTTTTGAGATATTGATATATGGAAAAGCAGTGAGCGCCCTTATTTTTTTTGTTAAACAGTAATACAGTCATATATGTGAGCAGTCTTTGAGTAGTGAACACTATTTGAGCGCCCTTTGATTGTGAGCAGTGAACAGTGTATTGAGCACCCTTGTTTTGTTGAACAATGATATATATATGTGAGCAGTGATATATATATACTGTTGCATAAGGCAATCATATAAGGATTTTTTTTCTCTCAACAGAAGTGTTTTTGGCAGAGATAATTTTTTTTTACAGAATGCATTCAATCATTTCAATGGTCGGAATAGTTCTCACTGGCAAGGAGAACTATCCTGAATGGTCTCGGATGGTGAAACACACCCTCATCTACAATGAGCTGTGGAAATGTGTGTGTGTCGGAGAAGAAGACAGAGACCCTGTGCAGCCCACATCAGACAAAGAACTAGCCATTTGGGAAAACAAGAACAGCAAAGCTTTTGCATTGATCGCAGCATCTGTAAATGAGGAAGTAAGTCGTCATATTTCATCCTATTCCACTGCCTTTGAAGCTTTACAAAAGCTCAAAGAACTCTATGATACACATTCTGCACTTGAAGTTGTTCAGCTCATGATTAAACTCTTCACTCTTGAACTGAAAAATAATGATCCTCTTACTCTTGCTTCTGAAATAAAGTCTATAGTGCATGACATTAAATCCACTAAGGTTGAGCTGGATATCTCTCTTATTGCCTTTCTCAAAGCACTCTATCCTACCTACTCTAACTATCTTGAGTCTTTACAAGCAAATGGAAATCTTAAAGATATAACTTTTGACACTCTTGTGAAAACGTTTGCTGAAAGAGAGAAAGCCTTTGGAAAGAAAACAGTCCCTGAATCTTCTGAAGAGACTGTTTGCCTTGCTCATAAAGAAAAGCAGCCTGCTCAAGATTCTACAAGAGGAAGAGGTGGACGAAGAGGAAGAGGAAGATACTTCAGAGGCAGGGGGGGCAGACATCCTCAAGCAGAAAAGGCAGATCTGCATTGCATTCGCTGCAAACGAAATGGATCACACGATGCTTCTACATGCAAGCTACCATGGGACAAAGTTGAGCAGAGAAGAAATCAGCAGAAAGGTAAAACTGATGACTCAGACGAAGGTAAAGCACCTGAATCCGCTCACTATATTGAGGCACAATGTAACATTGGAGTAAATGAAGACTTGTTTAATGCTTCACTTGCTTCTTCGAAAAATGACTGGTTGCTTGATTCAGGAGCAACCTGTCATATGACTCATAGGAGAGATTTCTTTGAAGATTTCACTAACAATGTTGATGGAGCAGTATACTTTGCAGATCAGTCAAAAATCAAGCCATCAGGGCTTGGCACAATCAGGCTTAAACTGCCTGGTCTTCCAGACTTTCTTCTGGATCATGTTCTATATCTCCCACAGCTGAAGAGAAACTTGCTGTCCCTGGTTCACATCCGCCAGCAAGGTCACTCCATTCACATGTTTGATGGCAAGCTTGAGGTAAGAAAGGCATCTGACCACTCACTTGTCATGAGGGGTATAGAAGAAGAAAGACTCCTTAAACTGCAAGGAACCTCTGCTCATGCACAGCATTTCTCATATATTTCTCATCATGAAGAAGGTGCACTTCCATCAAGTTTATTATGGCATGCTAGATTTGGACATTTGAACTATGATAGTCTCCGCTTGTTGAAGAAAAATGGTGTTGCTGGTTTGCCTACAATTCCTAGAAAACATAAACAATGTGATGCTTGCATTCTAGGAAAGCATAGCAAACAGTCTTTTCATGATTCACATTCAAGAGCACATAGGAAGCTTGAACTTATTCATTCAGATTTATGTGGTCCAATGCCTGTTCCTTCTGCAAATGGAAATAAATATATCATGACATTTATTGATGATTACACCAGAATGTGTTGGGTTTACTTATTGAAGAACAAATCTGATGCTTTTCAAACATTTAAGAATTTTCATAAGTGGATTGAAAATGATGCACAATCTCATATTGGGTCTATTCGCACTGATAATGGAAAAGAATATACATCAAATGAGTTTGAACACTATCTTCGCCAACATGGGATTAAACATCAAACAACTGTGCCTTATAATCCTCAACAGAATGGTGTAGCTGAAAGAATGAACAGAACAATTTTGAATATGGTACGATCCATGCTTTTCTTCAAAAATGTAAAGACAATGTTTTGGGCTGATGCTGTTCTATGTGCTGCATATATAAAGAATAGATGTCCATCTAGTACTATAAGAAACAAGACTCCTTATGAATTGTGGTATGGACATGTTCCTTCGGTAAAACATCTCAGGATATTTGGTTCCACCTGTTATGCTTTAATACCAAAGGTACATAGAAACAAACTTGGTGCTAGAAGTCGTAAGTGTATCTTCCTGGGGTATTCAAACACATCTAAAGCATACCGCCTTTATGATGAAGTAAATAAAAAGTTTGTTTTATCTAGAGATGTCATTTTTCTTGAATCATCCAAATCTGACAGTGTTGTTGAGCGGCAACTTGATCGCTTGGATAGATTCACAAAACCGAAATCATTTCAAGAGTTTGATAATCAGATTCCACATCTTGAAGGGGGGATTCCTATACTAGATCAACATGTGGAATCTTCTTCTGAAGAACAATCTCCCCTGCATGACACTCCAACAACGGATGATGCTTTAAGTGATGTAATTGATAGAATTGGGAGACTCAATCTTGATTCAGACCCAACTCAATCAACAGAACAGCCTGGACCATCTCAGAAAGGTCCCCCAAAGTGGCTGACAAAGACACTTGAAAGTGTTCATCCTGATGAAATTGGAAAAACAGGAACCAGAAATACAAACCGACAAGATGGAGGTGATGTAGATAACTCTAATTCACCTATTGATATGGATGTTACTTATGATTGTGAATTGAACTTGTCTACAGATTTTGAACCAACTTCCTTCAAAGAAGCTGCTTCTCATGATGAATGGAAAGAAGCAATGCAGAAGGAGTATGATGCCCTCATAAAGAATGGCACTTGGAAGCTGGTTGATCCTCCATTTGGAACCAAACCAATTGGCTGCAAGTGGGTCTACAAGAACAAGTACAAAGCTGATGGCTCACTTGACAAGCACAAAGCTAGGCTTGTGGCAAAAGGATTTGCACAAAAGGAAGGGGTCGATTATGAGGAAACTTTTGCTCCCACAGCAAAATGGGCCACCATCCAGACACTCTTTGCACTAGCTGCTCAGAATGGTTGGAAAGTCCATCAAATGGATGTAAAAACTGCATTCTTGAATGGAGATCTAAAAGAGAATGTTTTTATGTCCCAGCCTGAAGGATTTGCTGTGAAAGGACATGAAAACAAAGTATGCAAACTTGTGAAGTCCTTGTATGGCCTCAAACAAGCACCACGAGCCTGGTATGAAAAACTAACTGAGCATCTTCTGAAACTCAACTTCAAACATTTTGATCTTGATGATGCAACTTTATTTGTCAAGAAAGTTGGCAAAACAGTTGTATATCTTGTGGTATATGTAGATGATCTTTTAATGACAGGGAACAATGAAAGCTATATTGCATCCATAAAGAAAGAATTAGGAAATTTTTTTGAAATGACTGATTTGGGCTATGTTCATTACTATCTTGGCATTGAAGTAACCCAACATCCAAAGTCCATATTTCTTTCTCAAAAGAAATACATTGGAGATTTGTTATACAGATTTGGCATGACAGAGTGCAATCCCCTTTCTACTCCAATGGAACAAAACTTGAAGCTCACATCTACTGAAGGAAAGGAATTTGAGGATGCAACAAGGTATAGACAGCTTGTAGGAAGTCTCATCTACCTCACTACTACCAGACCAGACATTTCATTTGCTGTTGGAATCCTCTCCAGGTTTATGCAAAAGCCTTGTGAGGGACATTGGTCTGCTGCAAAAAGAGTCCTAAGGTACTTGAAGGGAACTCAAGACCTTGGAATCAAGTATACACAGGTGGACGACTTCAACTTGATTGGATACTCTGATTCAGACTTCGATGGAGACAAAGAAACTGGGGTATCTACTTCAGGATATGCTATGAGTCTTGGATCAGGAGCTGTCTCCTGGAGATCACGCAAACAATCAATACCAGCAGATTCCACAACAGAAGCAGAATACGTGGCAGCAGCTGAAGCAACGAAAGAAATTGTGTGGCTCAGGAAAATTCTTGAAGATTTGCAAGTAAAACAAATACAATCTACTCCACTCATGATTGATAACACTTCTGCAATAAAGTTGGCCAAGAATCCAAAGTTCCATGATCGTACTAAGCACATCAATACTAAATATCATCTGATCCGACATCATGTTGAGGCCAAAACAATCCATCTCCGTCATTGTTCCACAAACGAACAAATTGCAGACATCTTCACCAAAGCGCTTGGAAGAGAAAAGCTTGAAAGATTCAGAACGATGCTTGGACTCACCAACATCCCTTCAGATTAAGGGGGGGAATGTTGACACCTAATCCGAAACGGATGAGGTGAAGCCGGACAGTCATCTAGAAGATGAACTGATCCATTTCTTGTGTATATAAATAATAGTTATCTAATGTGAAATAATCAGTTTAGTATTGCACTCATAAATTGCTGGAGTTACCCTGGCCTTACAAAAAAAAAAAATTGGGCCCAGAAATCACTGGGCTGTTGGCTATGTTGAATAAATCAGGTGCAATTTAGAACCTTACTCAATCTGATCTGATGATTAATTAATTTTGAATTTAGTATATATATCCCAATTCCCCATCATCACATGCATGATGCATAAACCGCATGCCTTGAATTCCCACGGAATACATTTACTACTTTTTACTATTTTATTTCAAAAGAAATATTTAATAAAGTAGCAGCTATATCGTACCTTCAACGGATGGAATATCATCCCAGCAAGAACGTGCAAACTCCAGAGTACTATGAAATTGACGAAATCAAATGATTTGGTGAATGTTAAGGTGGATTATGGTGGTTTGATAGGAAATGCAACTTGTATACTAAATAATTGGTTTATTTGGTTGATCCCTCTATGTTTACAATCATAAAATCCAATAACGAGAGGGTAAGGTTACTAGCACGAAAATCTTCAAAAATAGAGCTATCCCTAGTGCCAAGTAACAACGATTACTCATAGTATATGAGTAAGATCCCTTGCCATGTTCGCATATCCCAAGTGGACCAAGGCACTAGTCAAAGAAAAATAAACTTGAAATGGTATCAATGGAGATGAGTCGAGTCTGTTTCATATGTTGAAGGAGGATAAGATCCAGTTGAAAATAATTAATATTATTTTGTATTAATGGAGAAATGGTTACACAAGTTGTAATGTATCTCCTTAGTTTAGGATTTGTTCCTAGAGTTTAGGAGTTTGGTTGCAACTTCCTGAGTTCTAGTAATGTACTTAATGATGTAATTGCTCATTTGATATATAGTAGAGTGTACGGAGAGAGTTCTCTTTGTTTGAGTGCAGTCTCCAGGTGCAGCACTCACCTGTGAGTTGTAACTCCTTCTTTTTCAATTCAAGTTTGATTTTTATCTTGGTATCAGAGCACAGAGTAGGTATAGCCTTACTTTTTTTTAGGATGCATCACTAATTATAGAACTGTAGTGGCGGTGGAGTGTACAGAAGCATTCGTAGAATTAAGTGGACTGCAGTAACACCTGAAGATAGGTTTCAGATAACTGATCATCTATGAGCGGAAAATAGGGTTGGCACGATTTCGTCGTGAATAGTCGCGCTATTTTTGAGCAGAAGAAAGGGTTGTCACTATTTCTTAAGGAATAGTCATGCCATTTGGCGTGATCTTGAGAGCGATAGTCGCGCCAGCGCGCCAAAAATTCGTATTGGCGTGGAAAATCAAGCCTTAATCGCGCCAATTTCGGTGCATATATTTCGCTGTTCAGAAGCACCAGCCTCTTTTTCTGTGGAAAATCTGTAATTTTTGCAGATCGACCTTGCCTGGTGGTGGCACTTTGAAATTTCTGATCTACTCGGTGGCAGCAGATCAGATTTTCCCAGTGGTGGCGCATTGGAGTTCCTGATCTACTCAGTGGTAGCAAATCGGATTTGCCCGGTGGTGGCACATTGGAGTTCCCGATCTACTCGGTGGCAGCAGATCGGATTTTCCTGGTGCTGGTGCATTGGAGTTCCGGATCTGTTTGGCGGTAGCAGATCGGACTTGCCCGGTGGTGGCTCATTGAAGATACAATTTTTTTTTTCTCAGCAAAACAGAGGTTCAGATATGGTATGTGGTGATTTTTTTTTAGTGTGTCCTGAAAGTGTACAGTTGGATAGACTTATTCATTAGAGGATCAAAAATTTTATCAATCCAATATGAATAATAGTATAGAATCGTATCTCCATGAGTCTAGATTGAATTTCTCCAACTGGAAATTCAAGATGCAAACTTTACTTTAAAGTGCAAATGCGTTATCGATCGTTATAGGAAATGAGCTGAGATCAGGATCAGCCACACAAGAACAAGATTGGGATAAAAGGGAGACAAAAGCAAAGGTCATATTGAAGATGTCTGTCAAGGAAAATGTTATCCCACATATTAGAGACTGTAAATTGGCCACTAGCATTTGGACGACGATCAAAAACCTATACCAGATGCAGAATACAAACTGTGTCTTGTCACTCAAAGGCAAGTTGTTTGCATTGAAGATGGATGAGAATGAGTACGTTGTTGGATTCATTGCTAGAGTCAAAGACCTGAAGGACAGATTGGGAGATATCTGAGAGAATGTTTCTGATTCAGATCTGGTCACAATCATGTTGAACGGAATGACTGATGAATACCAAACATTTATCACAGGGCTGTCAACAAGGGAGAAAGCCCCTTCATTTGAAGAGCTGAGAGGGATTCTGATACAGGGAGAAGAACGTCGACAAAATTTGAAATCACAGAGCAGTGACCTTTCTTTGATGGCAAAAAGGAGACAGTATAAAGGGAAGGAGCATCAGCAACTGCAGTAGCAACAGCAGAAAGGAGTCAACACATTTCAGAAGAGATCGTTTAAAGGTATGTCTACTAATAATTTTCCCAGAAAAAAATATTTTTATTATGGAAAAAATGGACATCAGATTAAAGATTGTTATAAGAGGCAGGTAGATGAAGGAGGAAACAAACAGAGAAAACATAAGGGTTACTTTGTTAAGGAAGAAGAGGACCATAGCCATGAACTTTGACTATTTATAGTCGGTTGTGCCCTTTCAGCTTCAAAGGGAGATCAGGACAACATATGGTATGTTGACTTGGGCGCATCCTCACATATGACAGTGGACATATGACAGTTTGAATTTCTTGAATAAAATTCATGTGGGTCGAAAATCTATTTAGGAGATGACAGTGGACATGAGATTAAGGGATATGGTGACATTCCTATAAAATTACCTAGCAGTGACATTAGACGCCTCAAAAATGTATTGTATGTTCCAAGAATTAAGAAAAATTTGGTCTCTGTCTCAATGATTACTGATCAGGACATGCAAGTTCAATTCATTAAGACTAACTGTGTCATTAAGGATAGCCATATGGAAACAGTTGTAACAGGAGTGCGCGTGGGAAGCCTGTTCAGACTAGATGTGAAGAGTATGTCGCAGCAAGCAATGGTTGCAGCTGGATCGACAGCCAAAAATCTCTGGCATCAGAGATTCGGCCATATTAATCTGCAAGATGTCATCCTACTTCAGAGAAAAGGTATGGTCGATGGACTCCCTGTTTTCCATAATGTTAAGCTGGATTGTGATGGATGTGCATTAGGGAAAATGCATAGAGAAGAGTTCCCTTTGCATGTTAATAGAAAGGAAAGAGACATTTTAGAACTAGTGCATACAGACATCTGTGGACCTATGCAAACCAAGTCATTAGGAGGAGCATATTACTTTCTTTTATTTACAGATGATTGCACTAGATTTTCATGGATATAATTTCTGAGTAAAAAGAGTCAAGCCTTTCAGTATTTTAGAGAGTTTAAATCCATGGTAGAAAACCAAACAGGAAAAAGGATAAAAATTCTATGCTCAGATCAAGGGGGAGAATACAGGTTGGGAGAGTTCATGGATTTCTACAAGCATCATGGGATTGTGCAACAGTTTACAGTGCCACACACTCCACAGCGGAATGGAGTGGCAGAATGGAAGAACAGAACTCTTGTGGAGTGTGCAAGGAGCATGCTTGAAGGTAAGGGTCTATCAAATGGTCTTTAGGTAGAATCTATTAACACTGCTGTGTATTTAAAGAATAGGAGTCCTACTAGTGTCTAGGCTTCAAAAACCCTTTTGAAGCATTGTTTGGATTCAAACCAGCAGTGATTCACTTAAGAATATTTGGGTCAAAAGCTTATGCTCATATACCTAAGGCAGATAGGAAGAAGTTAGATCCTAAAGCCCTCAAATGTATATTTGTTCGATATGGCACTGAGTTCAAGGCATATAAGTTATTTAATCCTGTGACTCACAAGGTTTTTGCAAGCAGAGATGTCACATTTGATGAACAGGTTGAAGAAGGAAAGAATGACTCTAACAGTGATTGGCACATTCCGTTGCTATTGGAAGAAAATAGTGAGGAAGATGAAGAGTAGGAGGAGAAACAAGAAGAAGAAGTAACAGACAATGTAATCAATGATGATTCAAGCCCAGAAAAGGCTGAAATAGACAGAATTGAGGTAAGATCCCCACCAAGGAGATCAGGTAGGAAGACTCGATTATCATCTAAATTGAAAGACTATGCATTAATGTCAAAGGTTGTAAACATTGTATAACCTGCAAATTATGAGGAAGCAAGTAAATCTGATGCATGGAGGGCTGCAATGTATGAGGAAATAGAATCAATAAATAGAAACCATAATTGGGATTTGGTTGAATTGCCCGAAGGTAAAACCCCCATAGGATGCAAATGGTTGTATAAACCAAAAATAAATGCAGATGGGAGTATAGAGAAACTTAAAGCTAGACTGGTAGCAAAGGGTTACTCACAGAAAGAGGGAATAGATTTCAATGACACATTTGCTCCTGTAGCCAAATTAAACACCATTAGAATGCTAACTTCCTTAGCAACAAAACACAAATGGCAGCTACACCAGCTAGATGTTAAGTCTGCATTTCTGAATGGTGACTTGAAGGAAGAAATTTATTTAGTACAGCCTCAAGGTTTTTTGAAAAAGGGGCAGGAACATCTTGTGTGTAAATTGAAAAAGGCACTTTATGGTTTAAAACAGGCACCCATGTCATGGTATGAGAAAATTGACTCATTTTTTGTTTAGCATGGCTTTCATAGGAGCTTGAATGATCCAAATCTGTATACCAAGTTTAATAAACAGAGGTAAATTATTTTGATTTCTTTGTATGTAGATGATATGATCATAACAGGGAATGCTAACAATCTAATCAAAGAAATCAAACAGCAGATGTCACAAGTGTTTGAGATGAAAGATCTCGGAAACCTTCATTATTGCTTGGGATTGGAGGTATGGAAAGGCTCTGGAAAAACTTTTCTCACTCAAGGGAAGTATGCCAGAAGCTTGTTGGAAAGGTTCAGAATGGAGCAGTGCAGATCAGCAGCAACACCGTTACAGCAGAACTTAAAGTTGAGCAGTGACGACGGTACTAAAGAGGTGGATGCTACCATGTACAGATAGCTAGTTGGCAGTTTGATATATATGACTACAGCTAGACCAGATTTGACATATTCTGTTAGTGTGTTGAGCCAGTTCATGTCAAAACCACTCGAAAGTCACTGGGTCACAGCAAAAAGTGTGTTGAGGTATCTTAGTGGTACTAGTAATTATGGCATTTTGTACACTCACACTTCTGATGTAATTCTAGCAGGTTTTTCAGATTCCGATTGGGCAAGTAACTTGGATGATCGAAGATCTATCACAGGTTACGCATTCAACATTGGATCCAGGGTCATAGCATGGAGCAGCAAAAAGCAGCACACTGTAGCTCTATCTTCATGTGAAGCTGAGTACCAAGCATTGTGTGCAGCCACATGTGAAGCTATATGGTTGAGAAGACTTCTCAACGATGCAGGAGATGAGTAGAAAGAATCAACTATTATCAAAACTGACAACCAGAGTACCATCAAGCTTGCATACAATCCAGTCTTTCATAAAAATACCAAGCATATTGACACTCAGGTTCATTTTGTTCGAGAGAAGCAACAGTCAAAAGAGATATGTGTTGAATATTGTAAAACTTGTGATAACATAGCTGATATTTTTACTAAGCCTCTTGGGCGTGTAAAGTTTGAATTGTTTAGAAGGATTCTAGGAGTTCAGGATAATCCTTTCTCCATGAAGGGGGGAGTTGAAAATAATTAATATTATTTTGTATTAATGGAGAAATGGTTACACAAGTTGTAACGTATCTCCTTAGTTTAGGATTTGTTCCTAGAGTTTAGGAGTTTGGTTGCAACTTCCTGAGTTCTAGTAATGTACTTAACGATGTAATTGCTCATTTGATATATAGTAGAGTGTACGGAGAGAGTTCTCTTTGTTTGAGTGCAGTCTCCAGGTGCAGTACTCACCTGTAAGCTGTAACTCCTTCTTTTTCAATTCAAGTCTGACTTTTATCTGATCCAATCTGTATGAATAACGCCGATAGAGTAAAAGGGTTAAGTTATCCCAATTTGAATGAATTAAGTGGAGAATGCCATGAGGGTAGGGTCTCTCAGAAAACCAAATTTTGCTTCTAACGACATGAAGAACATGGTGAATGAATTGCAAAGACTAGGCCTTTTTGGATTTTCCAAAAGATAATTACAGAAGCTCTAAATTTAGTTACCATAGATTGTTAAAATTATTTTTAATAATTCTTACCATAAATTGTTAAGATGATTTGAAATAATTCATAGATGGTTAAAATAATTTGAAATAATTCTTTTGTAGAGTAATAATTCATCAGATTTATATTTCTTATATCCTTATATGAATAATTTTTCATTTTTTCTTTGTGGTCTTTCAACTCTATCACTAAACATAAAGGTCTACCATGTAGAGTAATAATTGATCAGCTTTATATTTCTTATATCCTTATATGAATAATTTTTCATTTTTCTTTGTGGTCCTTCAACTCTATCGTTAAACATAAAGCTCTACCATTAAACATAAAATAAATATTGCAAGCCTTTGTTTGGAGATAACGCTACGGGAAGGATTCTTTTCATTTTCAAGTTGTAATATTGTAGTTCTCTACTTTAGCCTGATTTTATTTTAGCCTTGATTTAATGTATGTTTAAATTTTAAATTTAAATAGGATAAAAAACAAATAAAAATTGGTAATTTTAAATTTAAATAGGATGAAAAGCAAATAAAAATTGGTATATTATTGTTAGATTTTTTTTTAGTAATTTTGTTTTAAATAAAAAGTATTAATTCTTTGAAATAGCCTACACAAGTAGAGTAGAGAAGTTAATTTAAGAATATAATGAATTTTATTAAATATAAATAACAATAATGTTTGAAAATAGAATAAGTTTTATTAAATATATATTTCTATAATTTTTTAAATAATTAAGATTAGAAGAGAATATTAGGAAAAAAAGAAATGTGTCATGTAAAAAGATATTTTGGAAATACTTAAGTTTAAATTTAAACAACATGTCGAGCCTTGCATAGTGGATTAGTATATTTCTCCATGTCATTTAAGTTTATTAAGCTTTTTGGTGTCTTATTATTATTTGAGTTTATTAAGATTTTTGATATCTTGACTAAAATTTGATGAGTTATACTTCTTCTTACTTGGTTACTTAATTTATCCATATCCATGTCGTTTCTAGTTATTAAGCTATCTCCATCTTATTATTCAATTTTTTACTAAGATTTGATTTTCTATCAAATACAAAATATACACTTGACTATATCACCCATCAACCATGTAGAAATAGAAATTTGCTTATTTAAGTTTTGATTTTTCACTTTGCATAATCTTAATTTATTATTAATTTTTTTCCCTAAGCTTAAAATAATAATAAAAATTCCGTATAAAAAAATATGAAATTTAAATTGATTTATTATATTATTCATAATTAAGATTTATTATATTATTCATAATTTAAAAAAATTAATTATTATGTTAGAAAATGATTATCAAGACTCATCCATACATATTATCATCCACCACTCACACATATTTACAACTAACATCTTCAAGAATTCTATGTTTGTTGGGAATTTCTGATAATTCCAAACAAAAATGAACAGAACAGAACAGAGAATAATGCTCTATTTTTTATTTTTAACACAGAGAAAAACTAAAATTGTTTCTGAAGATAGAGTTTTACACACACAAAAGATTTCTATTCATCAATGAGACTGACTGTTACAAAAAAAACATCTTCCTCTCACAGAGGGATTTCACCAACAGAACTGCTTCAGAGGCAGTAAAAAAAACTTAACTGTCTTTCCTGAAAATTACTCTGTCTCAGTTTGCAAATTTACACTGCTGTGTGTAAAAATCTCTTCATTCACATTGCTACGTATTTCATTTCGTTTTCCTCTTACTTTGACGCTTCTACTGCGTCTCACATTACATATTCAACAAAAAAAACAAGAATTACATTTTCATTTGTTACATACTTTCATGCTACTGCACTACCTTCCAACAACAAAAAAAACATATGATATTACATGGTTTTGTGCTGTAAAAAAAAACTTACATCCGTGAATTAAAACAAAAATAAAATTTTTACCTACATTTACCAACTCTAATGAACTCATATTAATTACTTCACGTGATGATATATATTTTTTTTATTAACTCTGTCATACGGCTCTCATAGGATTCGATTGGACCTGTGGGAGATGGTCCCCTGACATCTAAAGTGACCACGTCATACACACAGCAATGAACGTTGATCTTGCCCTCAATAATCGGATGGCTGATGGTCAATCTCGCACAACTCTTTCTGCTGAAATTTAAGCATCGGGGAAAGGTTGTTTTGGAAAGGACTGCTTAGACACGTATCCATCGTTAAATATTCTCACTGCCTCCCCAAGAAATACCACTGTTGCGTGAAAGCGGTGCGGGGAACTTCCATGGTAGTTTTCTGAAATAAATGTAGTGGAAATTACGATTTCAACACTCCCCTTTAATTTCAACTACTGGGTTATCAGTCATACCCAGACATTTCCTCAAAAACTAAAAACTTTTATGCTCCAATGGTTTGGTCATAATGTATGCAACCTTCTCCTGAGTTCTGCAGTGTACTAAAACAATTTCACCGTTGTTTACCAATTCCCTGACGTAATGAAACTTTGTGTCAATGTGTTTCGTTGTCTTATAAAACACAAAATTCTTGGATAATGCGATAACTGAGCTATTGTCACAAAAAAACACAGTTCCTTTTGCTTGGTCTTGGCATAAACTTCTTAACATCCTTCTCATCCAAATTGCTTGACACGTTGTTGTTGTAGCTGCCACATATTCTGCCTTTGCTGTAGACAATGCTACAATAGGCTGTTTTTTAGAAGCCCGTAAAATGGCTCGTGAACCCATGTGAAAAACATAACCGGATGTTCTTTTCCTATCATCTACACTCCCAACCCAATTACTATCAGTGTATCCAATTAAATCTGAACATTCTGAAATAGTATATAAAATGTCAAACCTTTTAGTACCTTTAACATACCTCGGAATCCTTTTTGCTGCCTGCCAATGTGCTTCTTTTGGCCTCTCCATGAATCTAGAAATCAAACTAACAGCATGCATTATATCTGGCCTAGTTGCAGTCAAATACATGAGGCTACCAACTATGCTCTTGTACAAACTAGGATCAAAATCCTTGTTGTTGTCTTCTTTGCTGAGTTTTAATCCCATCACTGTGGGAGTGATTGCTACCTTGCTCTCCTGCATATTAAATCTTTCCAACACTTCATTAACATATTTCATTTGTGAGATAAAAATACCATTTCCATTTTGTTCTACTTCTATTCCTAAAAAGTATCTCAGCAAACCCATGCCAGTCATTTCAAATTCTTCTTTCATGATTGTTTTGAAATTTTCAATAAGATAATCATCATTACCTGTGAAAATAACATCATCAACATATAACACAACAATTAGTAATCTACCATCCTTTTCTTTGATGTAGAGAGTGGATTCTCTCTCACACTTTCCAAATCCATTTTCCAGTAGATAAGAATCTATCCTACTGTACCACGCTCTTGGTGCTTACTTTAGCCCATAAAGAGCTTTTTTCAATCTGCACACTTTGTGCTCTTGGCCTTTCTTTTCATACCCTAGAGGTTGTTCAATGTAAACCTCTTCCATTAACACTCCATTTAGGAATGCTGATTTCACGTCCATTTGGTAAACTTTCCACTTGTTTTGTGCTGCTATGGACAACACTGCTCTCACGGTTTCCATTCTAGCAACCGGAGCAAAAGTTTCCTCATAGTCTCTCCCATACTACTGCTTATATCCTTTGACAACAAGTCTTGCCTTGTGTCTTTCTATTATTCCTTCAACATTACTCTTGGTCTTGTAGACCCATTTAACTCCAATGACTTATTTTCCTTTTGGTAGTCCAACTAAATCCCATGTCTTGTTTCTTTCTATGGCATTGATCTCCTCATCCATAGCTTCTATCCATTTCCCATTCTTAATTGCTTCTTTGAAATGAACAGGGTCATCAACATGACAATATAAAGCAAACAAAAAGTTCATACCTTCATTTGTTGCCTCTTGTTCATAAATGTCACTTCAATTTTTGAACTTCTTACCTCTTTCATTTGGTGTACAAGTGCTTGAAGAAGCACTTGAATTTCCTCCTTGTGGTGTGCTTGGAGAAGCACTTCCATTTCTCCTCAAGGGTGTATCTTGCTGCCCTTGTGTTGGTGCTGCTGTTTGTAGATGTATTTTAGCCATCTCCTCATCATCTTCATCATGAGACAAAGAGTTTTTAACATTCATTGTTTTCTCTATGCTTCCATCCCAAGCTTCTTCCTCAATGAACTGAACATCTCTACTCACAATAAGCTTCTTGGTGGATGGGTTATACAACCTATAAGATTTGGATTCCTCACTGTATCCAATGAAAATACATTTCTCCCCTATGTTGTCCAACTTCTTCCTTAGTTGATCTGGAATGTGTGCATAAGCCACACATCCAAAAACTTTCATGTGGGTGACTCTTTGCTTTGTCCCACTCCATGCTTCTTCCGGCACTCTGTTCATGACTGCTTTTGTAGGGCATCTATTCAAAATGTATGCTGCACAGTGTACAACTTCAACCCAATAATCATTTGGCAAATACTTTGCCTTTAACATACTCCTCGCCATATCCTCATTGTCCTATTTTTCCTTTCGACAACTCCATTTTGATGCGGAGTGTACCTAGTAGTAAACTGCTTACGAATTCCATTTTCTCTACAAAAACGTAGAAATTCCTTGGAGATATACCAACCTCCTCTATCAGTTCGTAGAACTTTGATATGCAGTCTGCTTTGGTTTTCTACAAGTGCTTTGAAATTGCAAAATCTTTCAAACACTTCACTTTTGTTCTTCAGGAAGTAAACCCAAGTTTTTCTAGTAAAATCATCAATAAATGTTAGTATATAGTGGCTACCTGCAAGTGATGGAGTCTGCATCGGTCCACATAAATCTGAGTGGACAATCTCTAAGGGTGCTTTTGCCCTTATACTTTTCCCAGATGGAAAACTTTCTCTGTGTTGTTTTCCCAAGATACAACCTTCACAAAGGTTGTCTGGTTTCTCTATCAATAGTAATCCTCTTACCATTCATTTTCTATTCAACAAGTTAAGACCTCCAAAGTTGAGATGTCCAAATCTCAAGTGCCACAACCAATTTTCATCTTTTTATTCGCTTTGGAAAACCTCTTATGTCACTGCTGCTATTTCTTCTCCATTTTTTAAATCTGCTTTCATTCTAAGAGGGAACATCCTGTTCCTTGTCATCTTCACTTCAACAATACATTGTTTGCTGGGTGTTTTATCCATGATGGTGCATACATCATCCACAAAGAAAACATTGTACCCCTTTTGAAGAAGCTGTCCAATATTTAAGAGGTTACATTTCATTCGAGGAACATAATAAACGTCTGATATGGTTTTCTTTTCACCTTTCTTTGTTAAGACATTTACTTCTCCTTTTCCCATAACAGAAACTTTATTATTAGTCCCTAGTGTGACTTGTGACTTCACACTCTGATCTAACATAGAAAAGAGGGCTATGTTTCCTGTCATATGGTTACTAAAACCGGAGTCTAGAAACCATACATCTTCACTCTTTTCTTCAGCCATATTATAGGCTAAAAACAAATTATTTTGGCTGATATTTTCTCTAGTGAAATTTGCATTAGTTCTATTATTCATATCATGCTGCTTCTTCCTACATTCATTTGCATAATGCCCATATTTTTTACAATAGTGACATTGGACATTGGATTTATCATACCTTTATCCTTGAGCATGATGTTGTCCACTTTGTTGACTGCTGCCTTGGCCTTGGTTCTGATTTGGATTGCTGCCTCTTCCTTGAGCATTTGCTGGATTGTTTCTTCCACCTCTGTTTTGGCTTCTGCCTCTTTCTCTCTTATTTCCTCTGCCTTGACCTTTTCCTCTTCCAAAGGAAATCTGGATCTTAAAGGCATGTTCTAGAGATGAGTTTTCATTTCTACTCAATCTTTGCTTATGTGTTATCAGTGATGCATGTAGTTCATCAACTGAGAAGTTTGTGAGATCCTTTGTCTCTTCTATGGTGGTGAAAATCACATCGAACTTTGAGGGTAGGATCCTCAATAGTTTCTCCACAATCCTCCTTTCTTCAAGAATCTCTCCATGAGACCTCATCTGTGTGACCAGACCAATCACATGTGTGAAGAATGAGTCAATATTATCTAACTCCTTCATGCAGAGTGTCTCAAAATCTCTCCTCAGCAACTATGATTTTGATGTCTTCACTTTCTCCATGCCTTGATAGGCTATCTTGAGAGTTTCCCATGCTTATTTGGATTTTTTAGCTACCGCTATCCTTGAAAACACACTCTCATGCACTGCTTGATACAAAAAGTAGAGGGCTTTAAAATCATTCTTCTTATTGCTCTTCAACAGATCTTTCTCTGCCTGAGTTAAATTATTAAACTAATTTTCATTTGTTGTTTCTTCAAAACCATCTTCAACAAATTCCCATAACTCTTGGAAAGCAAGCAAAGCTTTCATAGTAATTGCCCAATAGTCATAGTTTTTCAAATTAAATTGTGGGAGCTAAGTATTACAAATACCCATGCTAGTGCTGGCTCCAACCATCCTTGCACTCTTAACTATGCTTCAAAATACTTGACTGTGTATTTAAAATAACTCACTGTCCTCAACAGTAACACAAAAACTAACTTGAGAAATACCTTGGATTCTTTCTTGACTGAGTCTTCACTCTGCTGGAAAGGTTGCTGCAACAAGAAATCCTTCCTTCAGCGTCTTTGACACCTTCAAAGAGCCTAGACAAGCTTTGATACCATGTTGGGAATTTATGATAATTCCAAACAAAAATGAACAGAACAGAACAAAACAGAGAATAATGCTGTGTTTTTTTTTTAAGACACATAAAAACTAAAATTGTTTCTGAAGACAGAGTTTTACACACACAAAAGATTTATGTTCATTAATGAGACTGACTGTTACAAAAAAAACATCTTCCTCTCACAGAGGGATTTCACCAATAGAACTGCTTCAGAGGCAGTAAAAAAACTTCACTGTCTTTCATGAAAATTACTTACACTGTTGTGTGTAAAAATCTCTTCATTCATGCTTCTGCGTATTTCATTTTGTTCACTGTCTTTCATGAAAATTACTTACACTGTTGTGTGTAAAAATCTATTCATTCATGCTTCTGCGTATTTCATTTTGTTTTCCTCTTACTTTCATGCTTCTAATGCGTCTCACATTACATATTCAACAAAAAAAAACAAAAAATACATTTTCACGTGTTACATAGCTGCACTACCTTCCAACAACAAAAAAAAACATATGATATTACATGGTTTTGTGCCGTAAAAAAAAACTTACATCTGTAAATTAAAACAAAAATAAATTTTTTACCTACATTTACCAACCGTAATGAATTCATATTAATTACTTTGCGTGGTGATATATATTTTTATTATTAACTCGGCTCTCACAAGATTCCATTGGACGTGCGGGAGATGGTCCCCTGACATTTGAAGTGACCGCGTCCTACACACAGCAATGAACCGTTGATCTGACGCAGCAATGAACCGTTGATCTTGCCTTCAATAATCGGACGGCTGACGGTCAATCTCGCACAGCCCTTTCTTCTGAAGTTTAAGTGCTAGGGAAAGGTTGTTTTGGAAAGGATTACTCAGACACGTGTCCATCATTGAATATGCTCGCTGCCTTCCCAAGAAATACCACTGTTGCGTGAAAGCGGTGCCGGGCACTCCCATTGAAATAAATCAGGCCCTCGAAATTTAATCAACGTAGTGAATGAATTCTGAATCGTAGTTGTTAAGAGGATATATCCACAATAAATTACAACCTTTCCGCGAAAATTTGTTCGTTCGTTTCAATATCACTCTAATCCCTATGTTATCGATGATAAAAGAATCCACGCCTCTTTTCACATAGAAACAAAATCAACGAGAAACAAAAATTTACTTCAATTTTAACTTCGTATTTTCTATCGTCGATTCCATTAAAATGTCTAGGTTTGACAAAGGAGATGAAATGTTATCACTTCGATTTAAGCAACAGACGTATTGTGTATTTATGGTAAGATAGATGTTATTCAGAAATGATAATTAATAATATGTTTTGATATACAGTTCGTAACATATAAATTAAATATGTATTAGATATATCATTAGGTATATAATATTGGGAATATAATATTAGGTAGGTAAAGGATGAAAAATTGTGTTTACAGGTGTATATCAACCATATTTACTAACGTGGTAGTGCTAGTTTTATAAGTGCCGAGGGTTTTCACTCTTTTTTTTTTTTTTCTTTGTTGGGGTTCAAATTTGTTGGTTGTGAAATCTTACCAGGTTGATTACTAACCTGGTAGTGCTAGTTTTATAAGTTCCGAGGGTTTTCACTTTTTTTTTTCTATATTGTGTTGCTTAATTTATTCTTTGTACCACAGTTATCTGTGTTGGGGTTCAAATTTGTTGGTTGTGAAATCTTACCAGGTTGATTTTCTTCGCTTACAATTGGTAGTGGACTTTTATTAATGAGTTAAGTGTGTCTATTTTTAATAGGAATTCTAAATTTTAATTTAATTATCAATAATTATTTGGAGGATAGTAGGACTAAACCTCCATGGAATATTTTACAATACTCATAGTACCATTTACAAGTCAAAGGTTGAGATTTATATACAAAGTAGTTACTATAAATTTGTGGATAATAGTTAATATTGGCTTTCAATGGTTTTACTATGTCAGTCATCTTATATGTTTCATATGATCTTCTTAGTCATATTTCATATAAACAAATGCTATGACATGTCTAGGTTAAGGTCATTTGATTTCAAGTTCCAAATATTTTTGAGCCAAAAGGCTCATTTTACAACCCAATATGAAAGTGATGTCTAATTTTGTCCGTGCTCAACTTGAAGTTGACATGTGTCCTTTAAAAAATAATTTAAATTAAAAAAAATAGTGACCTATAACAAAAACATAAATGATTATATATATTTGGTTAGTTTTAATTAAAAGCAATATAAAATATCAATAATTCTATTCTTATTGTCGTCACTTGGTTTGTTATTAATATTACATCCATTATGAAAAAGAGATAGTAAAAATATTTCATTTTCACCCTTGGAGTTATAAATAAAATATTTTGATGTCTATTTTAAATTATATAAATATAATATTTAAATGTCTATATGTGTGTTGATTTTACCTTGCTTGAAAGGAAAAATTAATTAAAGGTAAAATAATTTAGTTACTTCTTAAGAAGAGGGAAATGTATAATTTCTACATACAATTTAAAAAATGAAAGATTACACATAATCTCTATATAAAGAGATGTAAAAAACCACTATAGATTCACCTTAATCACCGATTTAATCTCTTGGCATGTAAATCTTCCTTCAAGTTTTGAATTTAAAAAAAAAATTACATATAATGATATTTGATCACTCTTGCCTTCTGATATATCCCTGATTAAGAAAGATGTATTATAAATATTATAAGTAATGTTATGTGAAATTTTTTAACATAAATGTCATTTTTTAATCAAACTTTATTAATTAAGGATTAATTTATTATGACAATCTCATTTATCAACATTTTTTTTAGTATAATGTTGTTGACCGAAAATATATAAAACCAAAATGTCAAAAAAAAAAAATTGTATAACCCAAAAATCCAAATTCCATCGCAGAATCGAACAGTCTGAATCAGAAAATTGTCTTTAAATATTCGTCTCGGCTTGAGGACTCGCGCCCCTCTCTCTTTAGATAAGATGCTGAAAGCCCTCTTATATTTTGCTCGGGATTTTGACAAAACCTCACACCCTAGGGTATATACGTCAACGGCCACTGAAATAAATAACTTACTTATCGAGCACTGTAAATGACATTGCCGTCACTTATGTCATCGAATTAGCTCAATAAAGAAATGTAGAATCGAACCCCTTTTTTTTTTTCAGTAAGTAGAATCGAACTTACTTACTTATCAAGCACTGTTAACCACATTGCCGTCACTTATGCAATCGAATTAGTTCAATAAAGGAATGAAGAATCGAGTAAATAGGACTCTGTTCTAGCTGGAAATGCAACTGACTTCACATCATTCTGTGAAAAATTAAAATTGATTTTTTTTACCAAAGCCTTTAGGTTCTCCTGTACGATCACGTCAGATATGAACAGTACTAACTTTTCTATTAATGGCGGATATGAACAATATTAATTTTTCTATTAAGGGTAATCATAGAAGTATGCAGTTCCTATTTCTTACCTCATATTTCTTACCTCATAGAAAAGTTAATGCAGTCTGACATGCAAGGGGAATAGCAGTTTGCTTGCATTTATATTTCCCTCAAAATTGACTTTGGCACTTTAGCAGCAAGGAAACTGCTATTCCCCTTGCATGTCAGATTGCATTAACTTTTCTATGGGATCTGAAATAGGAGTTGCCTGGTTGCCACCGTTCCCGTGAAAAAAACGTACAAACGTACAAGAAACAAGACGGGAAGGAAACGCCGTTTTCTACTGCCGTTCTTGTTAAAAAGTGCATATACTTTATGGAAAACATATAATAGGTATTTTCCATCTATTCCTTCATCGTAGTTCGCTAGCTAGGGTTTGTATCATGCCTGCCATGCTATTCTGCCCGGTCCTCCAGCTGGTCCGCTGTTTTAGGAAATAGAATAAGAGTAAGGTGGTGGGAAGGAAGAAAATAGTAGACACCGGCGGCATTGACTTATAGGTCGTTCTCAGCCGTGTATTTTGGCTTTTTATTGTAGTTTTTAGGTATATGTTCATTTAATAGTATAGAGGCCAAGGCCAAGTCTTGAGAAAGTTGATCATCTATGTGCTATTGTCTCTTTTAGTTTATTTGTTTTGCTATATTGTTAAAATTCATAGCTTAAACATAATGTAGTTAAAATTATATTAAAAATTGAAATTAAATTTATATTTTTTTTTTATTTTTAACTAAATACAATGTGTAAAACTACTACCTGCTAAAAAAAATTATTTACCCCTATTGACATCAGCATTTACATGTACATTGTTTATGGTAATATAAATCTTAGTCACAAAACTTTATCAGCACTTTACATGCATATCCTACACATGGCATCATTATACCTAGGCTCGGCATTTTATAAGTGTTTATCCATGGTAACATGAAACGTGCACATGTTGGTATTAGGCATATGCGTGTATCATTGTCTACGGTAACATTATGATATTTGGTTAATTGTTAAACTTACCCTATCCACCGTCTCGAGAAGTATCCGATGGTTTGCATGGATGTACTTACCATTATGGTTGAACGATTTGATATTTTATTTAAGTCATTGTCCTGCGGTTTCTGCAATTGCCATTTATGATCTCCAGTTGTGAACAAAGGCTACCCGTGCCAGCATTATATTCAGTCAGGTCTGGGTTTCTGCGTTGCTTGGAAGGTTTGCTCCGGTTAACGTTTTCCGACCACCATTCCTTGGCGCTTTAATACCTAAGCTTCCACACGATGTCCACCTGGCGCGGTGCAGCGTGAAAACCAGCCAGCTGGCTTAAGCTGTGGCATGCTGGTTGCTACCCAGTTACCAACGCTGAAGGCGGTTTTCAATGCGCCTAGTACAAGGCACGAATGAGCCCATGTGACAGAAGAGCCCCGCGCCCATTTCTACGGTGGAGATGGAATCTCCCAGATCGACGGTTGATAACAACCAGGTATGGATAAAAATCTTAAGGGTTTTCTAAATCGCATTTGGCCTCATTGCCGCTCATTTTCGCAGTGACTCTCATCCTTAGCGGGTCTCTGGCGATTGGCATTTTTTTTGCACAGTGCAGGCTACCTACATGTTTGTCCATGATGGATATAGAGGTTCCGCCTGCGAGCCATGGCCACGGTATACATGCCCTCCTTGCTCACAGCAAAACGCTTCTCTCTTTACGTTTTTTTTTTTTATTCTTTTACTTACTATGGTTCTGGTACTCATTCGCTCTTTGTTTTTCTGGCTTCTCCTCCGTCTCAGGTGCGGAATACGGGTGTCGTGACCAGCGCATGGTGGAGAACAACTCCTTCCATCCCTTTTCCCGCTTCCTGGTAAGAGGAACCGACACCATATATGTAAAATTATGAGAGGATTCTGAAAGTGGGTTCTGGCCGACTTTCTTCTTGGCATGCTGCCGAAACAATGTTTAAGCTACGGTGTTTGTTTTGTTGTTGTTCTGAATCATCCCCTGATTGTGGGAGAAACGGTAACCCACTCTGGTTTTCCCGTGGTATGTTTGGATTCCGCCCAGAACTATTATGGCGGCGATGCCCAACCGGGCTGCGCTCGCTACATGTTGTTTTTATACATTTTGTATTTGGTACAGGGCCGAGGGTTATCCCTACGACGAACATTCATATTTAATAGCGATTACAGCGATTGTAAATTTCTCTTGTCTGGTTAATGATTATATATGTGTATTTTCATAGTAAGTGTTACGGCTTGTAATGGATTCGGAGTCTTCTGTTGGATTATTACCGATATTTTACTTTGATTTATGAATACAGTTGTTCATTGGAATTTTCGCTACATTTGTCTGTTCTGCAGAATTCTTGTAAATTCCTATTTCAAGTAGGATTATTAACTCCAAAATTTGCATGCTGTGTTTACTTGTTAAATATGGTTTATTGTTTTGTCTTGGTGACTAATCGCCGACTTCTTACCCTGTTCATACCGGCTACGGCCGCCCATTTCACAATGGTGTTCCACATTTGATTTGGAGCGTTTGGCACAGGGATAGGACAAGTTTCTGGCGTAAGCACCAGCCTCCTTATCTCGTTACACATGTCACATTATATTACCACTTTCTGTATTTAACGAAGGAGACCTGCAGTCACGGTTTGGAAAAATTATTCTAAGAGCTCACGGTCTATTTATTTTTTGTCGACCTGTTACTGTTTTCCTTTGTTTCACAGGAATCGCTCTATGGATTTATATGTATCTAGGCTTCTATATTATCATTTTATTAGATTCACATACTGTGATGGTTGTTCACGGAATTCTTTTCCATTTAGCAGTTACTCAATTTACCCAGGATTTTTTTCCAGAAGAAAATCAGTAGTCCTATCTCTATTCTGGGTTTTGTTCGTTTCCTGTTTTGACTGTTCTTTCCTTATGGAAATCGTACAGGGGTTTCTTTCTTTTAAAAGATAAATGTCTAAACATAGCTCGAGTCTTTCACTACTTGCATTTTTCAGAAGATATTTTCTCTATACCATTCGCAGTTTCCTGCTCTGTCACAACTTTAAATTATTTCAACAGCATATACAGCCTACCAAATTCTCGATCATACATACCTGTTCAGAGGCAAACCTCTTAATGCGCTTGTCAAACCTCCCAACCTTAGGAGGGTCCTCCTTGACCTTCCACCCCCAAGCACTCCTGTAAGATTCTTGCTGTCTACAGACCCTCTGGCACTGCCAGAGTTACGCTATCTGATCCTTACCAGACATAGCAATTTCAAGGAGTTCTCTGCTTCCCAACATACGCTATCTGGTCCTTACTAGACGTAGCATTCGCTGCCAAATTGCAACTTTTCTTGAGCCTTGCTATCTGGTCCTTACCAGACGTAGCAACCCCTTTTTCCTTTTTTTTGACATTAAGTATCCTTCCTCTATGAGGGTCTCAACCGTCATCTGGAAGTAGTTAGGGTTTTTCCCTTTTCTGACAGATGTCATATTTTAATTCTAATATCCCTCTGATGAGGAAGCTCTATAACCATTAACAGTGGTTTTTATTTTCCAAATCACACTTAATGGCTACCAATAACACTTATCAACATAATTAATTAAAACAGTAACATCAATAATAATTACTCAGTTTCACCAAACATAACCATAACCAAAAGTTAAATTTACTGTTTTTAATTTAAACACTAACGATTAACTAGGGGCATTACACAATGACTATTGCTAACCACGTACGAACATAAAAGCAAACATAGATAACCATTAAGTATTTACTTTTGGTGAAGCTCAGTACCCCATGGAGCAAAACTGTCACAGACCAGGGGGTTCATCGTGCCCTATTCCTGGACTATGACCCAGTGGAAAAGCCATAGCTCCATCCTTTTTTGTTGTCATATTATGCTCGTAATTTTCATGAGGAGAATGGTCTTTTGCCGTCTTAACAATTTCATGGCCATGAGCTCTCGCCAACTTGTTCTTCCCAACTACTTCGCTGCCCAGAAGACCGTCGTCCTTCCCCTTAGGGTTGATACTCAGGAGACTGCGGTTATTTCTCACTGCAGCGTTAAACGACTTGATAAGACTAACGTCAGCCGATGAAAATCGGCCACAAGAAACAACAGCAGAAGTATAACAACTATCGCTCTGGCCTTCATTTTTCAATGAATTCCCAGATTCTACCACCTTACAAGTGATCGAAATTAATACAATCCGGCCCTCAAAGAGAAGAAATACTCTTATGTCGAATTGGCTGAGCTCTCAGCAATCCTGCATATAGATATTTCTCCCATAGATTTGCATTAAAATAAGCGTAGATGCTTCAAAAATTACCCTGCCATGCACTACTACAAACATGCACTATTTTAGTGCTAAATTCTTCTTATGAATGATATCAACCATTTGCCGAACAACTTTCGCTGTTCATCAGTAAATTTCCATATCAGGTTTACTGCTGCCTTTCGGTCTCTATCCTCCAGATCCTTTCTATAGTGTAATCAATTACAATTTTATAACATTATTTTTGCGAAATCACGTGTAGTTGGTCCATTGGTACTTGATATCGAAAGTATCTTTATTCACAACTAACATGCTGCCAACTGTAAATAATTTCATGGTTGACAATGCTCCTTGCAATTTTTTATCTTCCACGGTCACTTATTTTAACTATCAACTCGCAAAGATAAAGAATCTTGCACGATCGCTGATGGCTAGAAAACTGGTGAGCATAACCAGCAACTTTTTTTTAATTGTTAAATATGCACTTGCAGCAGTGCTTGTTGTCTTTGGTCGTTCCTTGGTCAGTTAGGGCACTTCTGATTAGCCTTACAGATTCGATTCGTTAACTTAGCCACTCGTGCATACCGAGATTGATTTATGAAACATTAGTTACAGCTCTCTTGGTAATGATGTGTATCTTATCTATCCCATTAAGGCAATCTGGTTTTATATTTATCAAAGTGGGTCTCTCCTGAGAGTAAAAATCATGTTTCTCTAACTGGTTTTGTACAGCATGGTAAAATGGAAATGTAGACACGTTAATTAAAATCACCATATATTTATTTTAGATACAGATTATCAGATATATTTTTATTAAATTATATTTTTAATGTTAAATAGAGTATATATAAAACTAAATAAAAATTTTAACCAAAAAAATTAAATTGTTTATATATAAAGTTAATATTAACAAAAATTAGTTATGATAGATCATTAAATAGTTTATTTGAATCTCATTGAAATATGTTTAAAAAGTATAACATTTAAACATAGAATATAATTTTTAATTTTAATTTTAATTTTAAAGAGGCACTTAAGGACAGACAAACTTATAAATCTCATCCCTCAAACTTACACATCCCCTCATACTAGGTTGTAGAATGAACCTCTGGGCTAAAAAATTAATTTAATATTTTGTAAAATTTATACATTGATTATTTTCCAGCCATTACACAGTGCCATAAAAAGCTACACATAAATTGAAATTAAACCGTTCAGTTTTAAATAAAACAATTGAAACAAATAATATTAATATTTATAGCTCACAATATTAATATTTATAACTTACATTTTATTCATTAAAGAATTTGGGATATTTTCCTTGATATTTTCCATTTTCCCTTTATATTACTAGGAGCAACAAATGCATTATACTCCTATTTTTTTTTTCAGTAAGAGAAGGTACATATGAGATCAAGAGAAAGGCATATAATGCCCAGTCACAAGGGAGATGCATCTTATAACAAGACCAGTAAAAGAGAAAAATTACAAATTAGCTACCCTGTCACGCTGTACTACAAATATGCAAAATTTTAGTGCTAGATTCTTCTTCCGAAGGATATTAACCATTTGTCATACAACTTGCGCTGTTCATCTGTAAATTTCCATATCAGGATTACTGCTGCCTTTGGGTTTCTGTCCTCCAGATCCTTTCTATAGTGTAATAAATTGCATTTTATAACATTTTTTTTGCGAAATCATGTGTAGTTGGTACATTGGTATCTACAATTGGTACCTTTCTGGTGACATAGATTTTGGAATCTGTACTTACTGGAAGGATCTTTATTCACCGCTAACATCCTGCCAACTCTAAATAATTTTATGGTTCACAATGCTCCTCACCATTTTGTTATCTTCGACAGTCACTTATTTTAACTATCAACTTGTAAAGCTAAAGAATCTTGCACGACGGCTGATGACTAGAAAACTGGTGAACATAACCAGCAAATCTTTTTAATTGTTAGTTATCCACTTGCAGCAGTGCTTGTTGTCTTCGACCATTCCTTGGTCAGTTAGGGCACTTCTGATAACAGTTAAATATCCACATGCAGCAGTGCTTGTTGCCTTCGGCCATTCCTTGGTCAGTTAGGGCACTTCTGATTAGCCTTACAGATTCGCTTTGTTCACGCGTGCATACCGAGATTGATTTATGAAACATTAGTTAAAGCTCTCTCGGTAATAGCTCTCTGGGTAATACCGAGATTGATTTATGAAACGTTAGTTAAAGCTATTTGGGTAATGATGTGGGCAAGTTTAACAGATCTATCTTATCTATGCAATTTGGCTTTATATTTATGAAAGTAGATCTGTGCGGAGACTTCGTTTATGATCTAGAGAAACCATGTTTAGGTAACTTTGTGCTTTACAGTATGGTAAAAAGAAATCTTTACACTTTATTAAAAAAATTAATTTTATATTTTATATAATTGGTACACAGATTAGTTTCGACCTATTGCATAGTGTTACAATAAAAGTTACACATAAATTAAAATTAAATTATTTAGTTTTAAACAAGGGCTACATAATAGCTACTACCTGAGGCTTAGCTTAAATATAACTAATTAAATTAAAAATAATATAAACAAATATTTCATTAAAAAAATAAAACTAATAAAATGTGTATTGGTAAATATCATCATCAAAAATTAAGAAATTTGATTAACTAATAATGGGTATATAATATATACATACTTTATACATTTTTAATATAATAATAAGCCATTTTAAATTGAAAATATGGAAAAAAAAATTATAATTCACAGAAATGGAAATAATAGGAAAAGAAAAAAAATTTAAAAAGTTAAATAAAAAAAGTAAATCTGAAAACAAAAATTTAGTAACTAATATAAATGGAAGTTACTAAATAGTTAAAAATAAGACTTCAATAAACCACCTTACATATAAATAAATTTAAATAATAAGAAAAAACTAATTCCCAATGTCATAAAGTGCAGAAATATTTTGTCAAGGACAAACTAATACACATTGAAAGAAAAACTGAATGAGTAATACATCAACTGAAACAAATAATAATAATATTTATAGATCACAGTTTTATACATTAAAGAATATGGAATCCTTATCTTTGCCCCTTATTTTTTGGGCCAACAAATGCATTTAATTCCTATTTATACTGGGAGAAGCAGAAATCTAGAACATTTGAAGGAGTTGAGAAAATATATTTTTTAAAGAGCATATCATAACATTTTTCTAAAGAAAAAACATTTTTTTTGTTTTATTTATTTTTACATGTTGTTTCTAGAATTTTTACATAATCTAATGTTTCCAGGAAACCTACCATTTCTATAATTATGTGGGGAACAAAATTCTTCATGGACTCTTTTCTATAAATTTTTTATTTATTTTTCCTTCATTTGAAATAATTTAGCTACATAAGGTGTTCTTTTTAATTATTTTCTTGTTGAATCACATGGTTTATTTGTTGGATGTAGTCTGAAGGTTTATTTGTTGGATGTATTCTTTGTTTACTTCTTAATTGTACTCTCTCTTTTAACTTGAAAGGTTGATTGATTCATGAATTTGGGTAGAACAAAATAATATTGTTTGCATAACTGACATATTTTCATGACTTATTTATTCCACTTTTATATTCAACCTATCCCTATCTTCCTTGATTTCACTTGTAGATGAAACAAACATGTAAAGGGAAACAATTTTTTCATTAGACTTCTGAAGCCCATGGTAAACCATCAAAATCCATATCTTCCTCAATTTCACCTACGCATGAGGCAAACATGTAAAAGAAAACAATTTCTTCATTAGGCTTATCAAGCCCATTGTCAGTGATCAAAATCACTACTATGTATATAGATGCTAGGACAACTTGAAATAAATTTTCCTTCATATTCTTCCATCCTTCCTTCTTTCTTACATAGACATATGCTCCACTATATCTTTTTGCACCTCACATGCATAAAATTGTTCCTATATCACTTTCTTATGCTTAGCCTTTAATAAATATACAAATACTTCCTCTTCGACAACATCCTCAGAACAATTTTTCCTTCTCACATTCCTTGAGTTAGCGGGCTAGCAATATGTGAAGAGCCTAGAGCATGTTCCTTCCATGGTTGATATCCTCTTCTTTGACCTTGAGAACCTAACGAAAGATATGAGGCAAGATGAAATTGTTAATCAATGCCAATTCCACATTATCGTCAAAGGTGGTGGTGGGATGACCTCTTCCACTTCCTTAGCTGACTCGACACCTTCTACCCCTCTCACAACTCATGGAAAATTAACAAGATGATGAGGAAAGTGAATGTGGCATGGAGGTGATCGAGGATATTGAAAGCTGGCTCGTGAGTGGGATAGTCTAGGATATAAGAAGAAAAAATTGAGGGAAGTGGTGAGTAATTCCCATGCATCGAAGTAAGAAATGTTGAGAGGAGGTATGTGAGACATTAATCTAGGTGTATTATATTAGGTCTCGATGATCTGAGTTAACATATTTAAACCTCATAGTGGCCAGTCATGGTATCAGTGGAGTGACAGTCGCTAAGTGGAGGGTGCCACCATTCCTTAGTGGAGTATGTCATAAAGGTTTCTCAAGCACCCAGCTTAGGGAGTGGATATCCTTCTCAATAAGACGTTGGTAGTGCGGGACCTGGTTTCAATCGTAAGGGATGAGGGCGAGCGATCCTCGTAGTGTTGATGTTCTTTAACCCCTTTTTTGGAAATCAAATCTTGTAGTAAATTTGCTTTGTTTTTGACATGGGAGAAGATGATAGCTTCTTGATGAGAGATGAGGCTAACCAAACATTTTATGTGGTAGTCAAAGAGCCATTTGATTGTGCGTTTAGATGTCAAAGAGCCATTTAAAATTTGTTGGGCTATTTGAATGACGATCTGAGTGTCCCCATCTGAAATTAGAGGAAATAAGTGGAAGCACATATAAATATTGATGCCTTCTAACATTTCTTCCATCTTTGCAACATTATTTCTTCCATGATATATGTAGCTCTTGTATGTTCTGATGATTTCCCTTGAGTTATTTTTGAACACTCCTCCAATTCCTGCATCACCCAGATTGCCCTAAGAAGCCCCTTGAAAGTTTAACTTGAAGCGATGGAGGGGTGGAGGGTGCTAGAAAATAGGGAGAGGATATTTCATTATAATTGAAGGAGATATGTAATTAATTTTGGGAGGTTTGAGGTTCCAGCAGGCCAAGATCCTTTTTTCAAACAAAGGCTCTTCATAATTATTTGTAGACCAATTGGAAAGGGTTATTGATTCCTCAAGGTGTTTGTGGAAAACGAGCCATATGTGACAAGAAGGATGGGGGTAGTGGACCAAAGGCAATTCAGAATGCGGTTAATGAAAAAGGAATTAGGGAAATACCTAAGGATTTGTGAAATTTTATTTTAATTCCTAGATTATTTGAGGAATTCATGCTCCGAATTTTGTCAGGTGTTTTCAATGAAAGTGCATGATATGAAGAGATATTATATTGCTTATTGTTGGTTTTAGTAGAGATAACACCAAGATGGGCCATGGAATCCCTTCTTAATGAAATTTTTCCAAGTGAGGACTTGGTGCTCGGTGTGGACCCACGAGAAGATTTTGATTTTGGGTGAGGTGTTCATGTGGGGTCCAAGTCCTGGAGATTCATGCCACTTAGGAGGATGAACGATTTCTTGACAGAGAACATTCTACTGTTTTGTTAACCCCAGTGGATCATGTCACTTATTTCTTTAAATCCAATGGTTCTTTTGACGAGCTCTTGGTTGAGGGGCAATACGTTCCATTCATACTTTTCATATTCACAGAGGATGTATGAAGCCCAACTGCACTGCTAATTGTCTTCTAGGTCCAACCAAAACTATTGAATTGCGTTTTTTCTAGTGCTGAGGGAAAGTGCCTGTGTGAGAGGCGTGGGAAGGTTAGTGGCTAGACTTGGTTGCTACTGGCATGATTCATTCCAAAAGTTAATTTTTTTTCCATATGTGACCTCCCAAAATTAGAATTTTAGGATCAATTTTATGTTCTGGCTATCCAAGTCCAAGATGATGGAAACAGGGGGATGAGTGGTGAGTGTGATGAGGTCTTGCTCGAGTGTACTTCTGGCATATTTTATATGAAAATGATGGTCCCATGGTTCCTTTTATTCTTGATCCATTTCCACCAAATCTTGGCTCCAAAAATGTCTTTTACTACATCCAAGTCACAAAGACCCAGCCCAACATGAGCCTTTGGGGCGTAGAGAATTTCCCATTTTATCAAAGGTCATTTTATGCTTCAAATCTACTCCTCTGCAAAAAAATGAGTGATATATATTTCTAATGCTTTTAAGAACCCCATTGGGGGCTATTGAAACATAAAATTAGTAAATATGTATAACTTCCAATACTAATTTAAGGAGGGTCATTCTGATGGATATATTAAAATCTCAAAAGATCTGTTGGGGTCCTATAATAATAGGATTCAAAATTTTGAATTGGCTATGGTTAGTCTTGTAATATTGTATATACTTTCGCTTTCTACAAAATGTCTTCCATACTAAAAAATAAAAAATGTAAAGAGGGTATCTCCTAAAAGAATAATCAAAGGACAAAAAGAAAGAAAAAGATAAGAAAAGTGAGAAATATGAACCCCAAAAAGAAATCAAACAGATCATGAAAGTGTGCAAATTCAAATGCCACTACTTTTTACTTTACTTTGTAAAATAACATTGTGTGTAGCTTGTCAGAAATGCCACAATCCATGATGGTCAAATAGCTTAAGCTTGACTCATTCATGCTTTAAACTTTATGTTGATAGATAGAGAATAATCATCTAGCCAAACTGTTTAACCTTGGCAGATTAGTAGTTAGGTAGAGAATAAAAATGAGCTCATCAATTTAATATGAGCCATTGGAATTTATAAGGTTAGAATCAGATAGTTTGATTGTCAAAATAAAAGGAATTAAAGGGTCACCAAGCTCAAATGCACCCAATACAATGAAGAAAAAAATGTTAGGATAAATAACGGGTAGGTAGAAGAAAGGTTGCTAAGTCAAAAGCACATTTATCATGCTTAATCATATGTTTCATGTGCAAGAGGATTTATGAGAAAGAAAATATATCCACAAGATTGTTTACGAATTTCCCCTCATTTCACTATACCCCACATGCTTATTTGCTAATTTCCCCATTATCCCTTCATCACTTATAAATCCCATTTTTCCCCTCATTTTTGACCCTTACCCCTTGGTTTCAGACATCTCCCTAGTAATTACCCTTCAAAAATCATGCCCTACCCAAAACCCCTTTTCCCTATTGTTAAACCCATTTCCCATTGGAAATATTACCTTCCCCCCTATTAATTTCCCTATTTCCCTTCAAAACACACAAAAGCCCCTTTGTCCTATGTTTTTATGCCCCTACTTTATCTAATTAACCCCCCATTTCATATCTCTTCGACAAACCTCTTTTAACCCACCAACACTTGCCGCGGTTAAAAAACCCCACCACATAACCCATGGTCCCACTTTATTGACCCGCTGCTTATGTTAAAAAACCCAACTTTATTGGTTAATTAATTACGTATATGTGTAATTGAACCCCAAGCCCCACAAATCCCTTTCCTCATTTCTCTGTGTAACTTAAGTGTGTGATAGCCATCCGATCTCCTACCCCCAGATCCGTCAGTGCGCATCCATATCACGCAGGTTCATCCACTGATTAATAATAGGCGAAGAGCACACGAGATTCACGGTTTTGTCTAGGCACTATTCTGCTATGTGGCGGCACTAGCTGAGATCAGGCACTCGCGAAAAATATCGCTTGCCCTTCAAAAGTGGTGCGATGGCCTAGAAAACCACCTCCCCAACTAGAACAAAAACTGCCCACTATTCATTCATAATTTCTATGCCATAATGTGACCATTACCCCTGAAAAGGTCGGAAAAGCCCCATGTCACTATTTTCACTCGTTTTTTACTACAACTACTGCTTAGCCATTACGACACCCTCAGACCTCTACGACCAAATTGACCATTGTCTGCCCTCTGAAGAAGCTCTGGACACCTAATTGAAGAAACCACTTGACAGCTGAAGCCACCATACCCTCTACATTCACCACTGAACCTAGTTTGCAAGATAAACCACCAATTTCCAGGTATTCTTAGGAAGAACCAAAATGGCCCCTAAATTTGAAAACGTATAGTTTATATTGAGAGGTAAATAAATGAATTAATTAGAAGAAACTTCCCTAAATTGGAAAGAAACCTGCTATACACCCCAAACCTAGTTTACAGATTGAAATTACCCTCTCACTGTACCAGAACTCCTAAACCTCACTTCTAAAAACTACTAAAATCAAAATTCATATCTCTACACCCAATTATGCTTCCCAAACCTCTTTGGATGTGAGACATCTGTAAACCCCTCACCTGGACATCGACCAACTTGCATTAGCAGACATAGATTTCCTAATAAAGGATATTGCTTCCCCTGCTTACATTCTAAAGCTCCGTTGCTGGATTAAGGACAGATTCTTGAACCTGAACGATGACATTCACCTTTAGGAGTCTAATTTTCCCAAAGATTTATTTCTAGAAGTACACCCATTCCTAAAAATCATCCATTTCTATCATGCTTCCTACATTCCTAGCCAAAGAGATATTTTCACCCCTAACCAACAAGTGTTATTTATCATCATTGCAAAAATCCATTAACCAAATGCTACAGATCCAACCAAGCCCTGATGAGATGCCACTGTCTATTGGAGACTTGCTAGACCTCTATGTCAAGTTAGACCTGCCCAAAATAGCCCAAAGCTTCCAAACATTCATCATAGGGGAATTTCATACTCCCACAAATAGTCCCCCTTATACTGCCAATATTTTTTCTGAGAGAGGCAGACAAATTATTAATATGCTCTCTTGCATCTTAGGATATTCCATAGATGAGCATGTGCATGAGGTTGTCCTTGCTTTTCTCTCCATCCTTAGCCCAGGCAAGCCTCCTGTTGTTATTTACAAGTATTCTCAGTTCATTACAGATAGGATGCATCAACAGTTCACCAGATTATCTATTGAAAGAGTCTTCAAGTACTGTTCTGCATTATTGCATATGTTCTTGTATTATTAATTAGATAAATTCCATGTCCACATCCAGAAGTTGGATACCAAGGGAAATCGAATATCAATTATTTATTGGACATCCTTAATCCAAACGTACTCCACTACATTAACTTATAAGGACTCCATTGATTCATTTTTCCATCTAGTCATGAATATGCTAACTGGTAGCCCTCAACCTAGAATCAGCCAGGAGATCAAAAGGGTGTTAAATTTGGCCAAGAACAGTAAGGTGGGAGAGTGATATCTATACCAGAACCACAAAAATATAAGGATTTATGGATGCCAACTTGCCCCTTACAAACTGCTCAAATTCCTTCCCATGAGGATATTTGCACTAGAATATTTTATGCAGATTATCAATTCTGATGAAGTCAACTTCATAACAGCTAGGAAGAAAACCCAATTCAAAATTAAAAATCAATTAGGCCCCTTCATTTGTAAGACCAGGGAAGCTCGACCAGAGGCTGACAAGATTTTACAACAAATGAAGTTCAAAAAAAATTTATGTGGTAGTATGACCCTCATGGAGTCATAAATAAACTGAGGATCGAGGTCAAATTGGGACCTTTCATCCATCATCCCAGACCATACATTGAGAGGTTTTCCAACCAATCAAAATGGTCGAAAAACACTCTAATTGACATGGATAGCACTGTAGTGGATGTAGAAAATACATTGATTAATGTAGAGGGATAGATTGATGAAAGTTCCTTCCTGCAGGTTCCAGAACTAGGAGAAACAATGAATATTCATCCTATTTTACAGGCTCCAACAAATGAATACAGGAACCCAAAGAGATATATGGAGGAGGGTTCTAGTTCAGCTATGGAAACCATAGAGGAGCAGTTTGACATCAAGCGGAGGCCCAATCTTAATCCTGTAACTGAACAAGAAGTAACCATTAAATCAGTGGAAATCACTGACATGGATACAATTGTGGAAAGAAGAAAAGGTACAATAGTTCAGGAGAAACACAACAACCCTCAACATCTAAGACTCAACTGATTGAGAGACAACTCAGTGTTGAGGTTTCTTCATTCACCATGCCAGTTGATAAAGAAAAGGATATCAAGGATAGGTATAAATAAATTAAGTTAATAAATGAAAATTTGAAGGTCGAAACCTATGCTCAATACTTCAAACACACACTAGAAAATCAAAGCACGTTGATGTAAGCTTTTGACATCAAAACAAGAAAAATTCAAGTTTCCTTCATGCGGCCAACTGTCCAGCAACCAGAGACATCTACTGACTACAGAAAAACAAACTTTGAGGTGTTGGCCATGGATGTTCATCCCATTGACTAGATTGAATCCCACAAGCAGGCAAGAGAAATGATCTACTCCAGCTTGACAGGAAAGGCCATGGCTGCAGATTTCGTTAGATAACTTTACAGCTCAATACAAATTGGGAAAGGCCTCCTCACAAGATAAGCACAATAGGATCAAGTCATTAGAGGACTTGGTAATTGAGCTGGGACATGATCCCAATGACATCGAGGCTGATGATAAATTGATCAAGAATAAGAATGAGGACATTGTTGCTCTAAAAAAAAACTGAAACTTTCTCATTTAAAGCACCCACATACAAAAGATGTCCTGGAGAGCCAAACACATTAGGAGGAGATGATGGACCTGGTTCTACAATTGAATGATCAACTGAAGGAAATGGAAAAGGAGTTAGATAGCTTATATAGTTAAAAAAATGCTAGTTTGGAGACTTCCCTTGCCACTGTTATCCCAACAGTTACTACTACAATACCATCCACCTTGGCAACATCATGAGGTCCTACAACTCCAATGGCTACAACACTGCCAGCTTCTTTAGCGTCTACATCAGCAACAGGGTCAACAACAGTAGCTCAACCAGGTGATGAGGCTAGTAAATTAGTTAAGGAAATGGAAGACACATGTCCATTCAGACCACAGAAATGAACAAGTTCAAGGAAAAGGTAACTAGTCTAGAGACTGACTATAATATTACATAGATTATGCACAAAGAAGAAGTGCAGAAATCAACCAGGATGAATGAAAGAATAAAAATCTTGGAGAAGGAAATAAATTTCAAGGAACCCATTGTCCAGGCTAAGGAACAATTATCGGCCAATATCATTGACTCTGTCAATCATATTTGGCCATCCATTCAAGTGATTTTTGAACAAATTGACTTAGTGAAAGAGGCTACAAAAGCCATAAAAAGAGTGAAAACAAAACTGGGAAACATGCCAGAGGAAGCCACTAGGATCATTCACTTCCTTAACTCCAAAAATAAGTATGAATTGCACGAATTGGAGATACCTGACAAGACAAGTACAATACTAGAAGTAAAAGGGGTCCTCACCAAGATGATTTTGGTGACAAACCTAGAAGATAAATTCCAAACTATGCAACTGGCTATAGATAGATTCATGGTTAAGTTTGAAGTTTTGAGGCAAAAGGGTCTACGAAATCCCTTAGTAATAAGTGATAAATTAATGCCATAGGAGGACTACATAGAAGAATTAGAGAAGTGGCTAGAGATCAGGTAAATACTTCCTCTATGAAGGGGATGCGAACTGGAAAGGTCATATACAAAAACTTTGAGAACTTGTTTTACCTCCAGCATGAGGTAAAACACCTTTTTTTGTGAATAAACCCACTTTTGCCAACTACACAGAGGCAAATGAAATTTATGGGAAGATGATAAATATCTAATTACCAGATGTAAAAACATGTGAGAAACTGAATGAATTACTATAGAAATACATAGTCAAAATGTAAAAATCTATAGTAAGGGTGAAAAGGCATAGTAAAAGGATAATGACAAGCCAGGAAAATGAAAGAGTATCACGAAAAGTGTATTAGTTAAAAGGAAAGAGTGAAAAGAACATCCAACGTGAAGACCAACAACAAAGCAGAGAATAAAAGGCAAAATATCAAAGCATAAAGACAAAACAACTTAATAAACATGGACAACATACAACAGTTGAACATCTGTCTCTATCTTCTTGCATGAAGATATTTCTTTTCTCCTAGATTAATTCCCAAAATAGTTTGTGATATTTTGTAAACAATTTATGTATAAATACTTCATAATTTGAAGTATTGAGTGTGGATTGCTATACATTTGTAGAGTTCTTCCTATCATAAACCTAAAAGTTATTATACCAATTTTTCAAGTCAGTAGACTGGACCATGTAATAAAGAGATTGCATTACAGGATTCATGTGTTGAGCTATTACAACGAAGTATTTTCTTTGTCAAATTTTTTATTTTCTTATGTATCTCACAAACTTAAATTCCATCGAAAGTTGAATGAAATAACTAGAAATTTATCTCAAAATTTGTTTAAGTACATTCTGTTTTGAACAGTTGATCATTTCCCTGTTTTCTTCTGATATCTATATCTGTGAATCCATAATATCTCTCCCATCCAAGTTGACCTCTTTCACTTTCTTCATAATCCGGCCTAAAGAACCCTTAATTGCTCCTTGTATCCAATTGAAAACCACTTCAACATCCAGCCTTTAGATTTGAAGTAACTCTGCTATCTTGCCCTGTAGACATTGTTGTTAGAACTTGATCCAGTTCTGTTTTCTTGACATTTGACGCCATAGAAAAATGGTAAAAGACATCCCTCTATCCATTTAAGTAAGTTATCCCACCACCAAATCCAAATCAAAACCTAAGTACAATCATAAGTAGCCTAAAATCAAACAACTAAACAAAGTTAAAAGATAAATAAAGAGCCCTCTTTGAGCATTAGGAAGGCTATATCCTAATCTCCAAAGTAGATCTATGGTTACCTCTAATCATTTCTTTCTAATCAACTCTAGAGAAATTTTGGAGTGGTAACATATTGGTGACCATACTAGGGACTTTGATCGTCAGTGCAGTAAAAATTTAAGGATTCTCATGTCCCTTAAGGTCATTTTAGATTTGATGTTAAAAAGTTTCAAAAACAATAAAAAATTAAAATTTTGCCTCCCAAAAAGACTCACTATACTAGGGCAAATCCAAATCCAAACCCTGCTACAATAGGTGATGACCCTGATAGAATTTTAGGAAAACCAAAAAAGGTAGAAACTAAAGCAGGTAGTAGTTAGTTAGTTAAAGAAAATTCACTCCTCGAGCAATTATCAACTTTAGAGGATATTCCAATTTATTTGTCATTTGACCTCTCATTGTTTAGAACTAAATCAGAAAATGCAATTCATGAAATTGTGTTAGACCATAATTTTGTTCAATTCATTGAGTCAAAAAAGGTGCCTATACATCTAGATTTTGATAAACTTGTGTTGGATAATTTTGACAAGCTATAAGCTTTAACATTTACATTGATAAGCCATATAGATGATGCCTACCTTCAATAATCAGTTGAATTAGCTACCCTCACTGCTGCTGCCTCTGAAATTTCTACACAATATTCAAATATTGTAAATACACCTTCATTTACTACCACCTCATCTATAATATCCACCACAGTTCATTCTCCTAAACCAGTTATTCATCAACTTAATATCCAACCAAACACCTCAATTGCATATAGTTTATCTCCATCCATTTCAAGCCCTTTCTCAAGCACCACTACTTTGCCCCCTAGTCAAGCCAAAATCTCTACCATGGCAGACAGATATGCACCTTTGGTTTTACCATCTCAGCTACATGCCATGCCCCAAGATTAGCAAAGCAAAATATTTTTGTTTGATGCTACTGATCAGTATACTGCCCAACAACATGTGAACAAAACAACATGTGAACAAAATGATTGACTATTTTGAGTTGCATGAGATTGATGAATCAGATATCTAAATGAGGTTGTTTTCCCAAACATTAACAGGGGATGTTAAGAAATGGTTCAAAGGTTTACCAACTAATCATATTGCATATTTAGTTGCTTTTCATAGATTATTCATTGATAGATGGGATAGAAAGAAAAACTCTCTGAAAATGCTATTTGAATATGATAACATTAGAAAAGATCCTAATGAGTCAGTTCAGGATTCTTGTACTAGGTTCAATAGCATGTACAATGCAATCCTTGCTAATATTGAGCCTCTAGCAGACCTGGCATTCATCAAATTCCCTGATGGTTTTGACACTAATATGTCATACCAATTAAGGGAAAGAAACCCTGAAACATTGGAACAAATGCAAAGTAATGATGTTAGTGTAGAAGCAAATCTATTAGCTAAGAAAGCTAGGATGAGAAATGAAAATAGAGTTGTTATTAAAGAGAAAACCTCCACATATGATGGTGAAATAGATAGTTTAACAAAAAGTGTTGAAATAATAATGTATAGATTAGAAAACATGGAAAGAAAAACTCAGTGGGAGAATCAACAACCACCACGAATAAGAAACCCCAACTTCAAGAAGAATCCTAACAATGGAAGGAATGCAATACTAGATCAACAAATTAGACCACCCTTCCTGTTAGGTGAACTTGACTTGGGATAGAGTCCAAGTTGACCAGATAAACAATGATGGTTTTTTGGGCACATGGTATTGTGCAGCCATGGCTTATGCCCATGGTATTATATATAATGGAGCCTATAAAAGGCTGGAAGGACTTCATTGTAATGTAGGTCTGGAGGAGAGTGGTGAAGGCTCAGTTGGCCTAATTGGCCAGGGTTTTGGCCAATGCTAATGAGATCTCATTGGGTTGAGTGTTTCCCAGAATTGGGGTTTTCCCAGATAAACTTGTGTGTTTATGTGTTTATGATTGTTTTTGGTTATTTTGTGTCTTGTTACTCTCAGTGTATCTTTGTAATTAATTTATGTTATGTAGTCAATTTCTTAACACTTCGAGGAAAACTATGATCAGGGTTCACAAAACCATGAAGAGGAGGATGACACCCACATAAATTTATTAGGGATAAAAAATGAAGATGTTGTTTTTCTTACTCAAGAGGAAAAGGAATTGTACATGCTGCAACAATTACAATTAGAATCTGGAGAGTCATTTGACTTTAAACAGGGCTATGGATCTGCTATATATGAGGTTCACAAATAGTACAACCTTAGAAGTAAAAAGAATAATGAAATTCCTAGTAAGATATCAATCCAAACCCAAACCAAAAAGATAACAAAAGCTCTTGTGACCAAAATCCTACAAATCCTCCCTAAGGGAATTTAGGAGACTTCCAACCCAAAAATTGTAGATATAACTTCATCTGAAACTCAAACTAAAACTGTTACTCAAATCATTCCAAATAAGAGAATTCAAAACAAAACTGCTAAAACGCAGACTGAAGTGCCAAGCACATAAAAACAAGATAAAAGATTTTGGTTGCCAAATCTTACAAGGTCTATTGTCCTCACTTACAATTGCTAGAGTGGACCTTTATTAATGGGGTATAGCTGTGTATTTTGTAATAGGAATTCTAAAATTTTAATTTAATTATCAATAATTATTTGGCAGATGGTAAGGTCAAACTTCCATGGAATATTTTAGAATATTCATAAGCATTCACATGTCAAAGGTTGAGATTTATATTCAAAGTAGTTACTATAAATTAGTAGATAGTAGTTAATATTCACATTGAATAGTTTTACTATGTAGGTCATCTGATATGTTTCATATGATCTTCTTAGTCATATCTCATATATACAAATGCTATGGCATGTCTCAGTCAAGGTCATTTGATTAAAAGTTCCAAAGTTTTATGAGCCAAAAGGCTAATTCTACAACCCAATATGAAAGTGGTGTGTAATTATGTCTGTGCTTAACTTGGAGTTAACACTGTCCTTAACAAAATACTTGAAATTAGTAAAAATATTTCAGTTTCACCATTGAAATTATAAATAAAATATTTTGATGTCTATTTTAAATTATATAAATAAAATATTTGGATGTGTATGTGAGTGTTGATTTGACCTTGCTGAAAAGTAAAAATTAATTAAATATAAAATAATTTAGTTACTAATTAAAGGTAAAGTAATTTATTTACTTCTCAATGAGAGGGAAATGTCTAATTTACTCAATTACTAATAAAAAATATTATTTGTAATAATTAAAAAAAAAAAAAATGAAAAATTGCACATGATCTCTATATAAAAAGATGAAAAAAAAAAAAAATCACTATAAATCTATTTTAATCACTGATTTAATCTCTTGGCACTTAAATCTTTTTTCAAATTTTAAATTCTAAAAAAAATTGCATGTAATGATATTTGATTACTCTTAACTTTGGGGATATCCGTTATTTAAAAAGATGTATTACACATGTTCAATGCAATGATTTAATAAGTTATTTTTGTGTTATTAAAATATAATTTTTTAATCAAAACTTTATTAGTTAAGGGTTAATTTATTATAAAAATCTCACTTTTCAAGAAAACCCTTAATTTATTATAAAAATCTCACTTTTGAAGAAGTTTTTTTTAATATAATGTTGATGACCGAAAACATAATGAACCAAAATGTCAAAAAAATTGTATAACCCAAAAATCCAAATTCCATCACTGAATCGAACAGTCTGATATCTGAAATTTGTCTTTAAACTCGGGCCCCTCTCTCTTTAGATAAAATGCTGAAAGCCCTCTTATATTTTGCTCTGGATTTTGATAAAACCCTAGGGTATATACGTAACCGGCCACTGAACTTAAATAAATAAACTTATTTATCGAGCACCGTAAATGACATTGCCGTCACTTATGTCATCGAAATAATCGAGCTTACTTACTTATCGAGCACTGTTAACCACATTGTCGTCACTTATGCAATCGAATTAGTTCAATAAGGGAATGAACGATCGAGTAAATCGGACTCTGTTCTGGCAGGAAATGCAACTGACTTCACATCATCCTGTGAAAAATTACATATTCAAATTATTTTTTTTTTCCAATCCCAACTGACTTACCATCATCATGTTACTAACTGTGAAAAATGAAATATTAACATTAAAAATAATTCCCAATAAGATTGCCGGTGGCGATTGAAAAATATAATCAATCGCAATTATCATGCGGTTATTGTATTCCACCTTTAAAATATTCTTCGCATTCTTTTTCTCTTACTGCTTGCCGTTTTCACTTACCAAGGCATTTAGGTTGTCTTGTACGATCACATCGGGATATGACAGTATTATTTTTCCTATTAATGGTAATCATAGAAGGGTAGAATGTTGAAAAAAGAAACGGAACGGTTGCCACCGTTCCCGTGAAAAAAACGTACAAGAAACAAGACGGGAAGGAAACGCCGTTTTCTGCTGCCGTTGTTGTTAACAAGTCCATATACTTTATGGAAAACATATAATAGGTACTTTTCCATTTATTTCTTCATCGTAGTTCGCTGGATAGGGTTTGTGTCATGCCTGCCATGCTATTCTGCCAGGTTCTCTAGCTGCTCCGCTGTTTTAGGAAATGGAATAAGAGTAAAGTGGTGGGACTGGGAAGGAAGAAAATAGTAGACATCGGCGGCATTGAGTTATAGGTCGTTCTCATCCGTGTAGTTTTTAGGTATATATTCATTTAATAGTATAGAGGCCTAGGCCAGGTCTTGAGAAAGTTGATCATCTATGTACAATTGTCTTTTTTAGTTGATCATCTATGTACTATTGTCTTTTTTAGTTGATTTGCTTTGCTATATTGTTCAAACATAATGTAGTTAAAATTATATTAAAAATTGATATTAAATTTATATTTTTCATTTTTATTTTTAACCAAATTTTTATTTTTAACTAAATTTTTATTTTTATTTTTTTCCACTAGTTTTCTTATCACTGTAATTTCGCTTTTAATTCTTTTTTAAATTTCTGGTAAGATATTGGTAATGTCATTGCAGAGTTTATTTTATATCTTGAACTTGAACTTAAGTCGATAACTGATTTCCTGAATATTCGAAAATCAGACAGACATAAACACCATAAAAAAATTGACGTTGCCCTTCCGATTGACTTGGATACCCCATCTTATACGTATTCCATTGCCTAAAATCATTTCACATGGACACATTTCATTCAGTATAAACACTGGCTATTCTTAAAAACATTTCATTACATAAAATCTTCTTACATTTAAACACATTTGATGCCATGTAATAAATCTTACACGTACACAAAATTAAAATATGCATGTCGAAGAATGTGACAACATATGCACCTAAGGACTGATTCTTCGGTAGTAAGATTTTATAAATAAGAGAATTACGATGGATCTAAGCACGTACGAACATAAAGGAAACGTAGATAGAAGACAAGTTCGTATATAACCATTACGTATTTACTTTTGGTGAATCTCGGCACCCCATGGAGCAAAAGTTTCAGACCCCGGGGTTCATCGTGCCCTATTCCTGGACTATGACCCAGTGGAAAAGCCATACCTCCATCCTTTGTTGTCATATTATGCTCGTAATTTTCATGAGGAGAATGGTCATTTGCCGTCTTAACAATTTCATGGCCATGAACTCTGGCCAACTTGTTCTTCTCAACTACTTCGCTGCCCAGAAGACCGTCATCCTCCCCTTAGGGTTGATACTCAGGAGACTGCGGTTATTTCTCACTGCAGCGTTAAACGACTTGATAAGCCTAACGTCGGCCGATGAAAAGTCAGCCACAAGAAACAACAGCAGAATTATAACAACTATCGCTCTGGCCTTCATTTTTCAATGAATTCCCAGATTCTACCACGTTACAAGTGATCGAAATCAGTAGTTCAGAGCTTCCTCAAAAGACAATCCACGATCGGGCCGCCAAAGAAAAGAAATACTCTTACGTCGAATTGGCTGAGCTCTCTGCAGTCCTATATATAGATATTTCTCCCATAGATTTGCATAGATGCTTCGGGAATTACCCGGTCATGCTCTACTACAAACATGCAATATTTTAGTGCTAAATTCTTCTGATGAACGATATGAACCATTTGCCATACATCTTTCGCTGTTCATCTGTAAATTTCCATATCAGGTTTACTGCTGCCTTTCGGTCTCTATCCTCCAGATCCTTTCTATAGTGTAATCAATTGCAATTTTATAACATTATATTTGCGAAGTCATCTACAATTGGTACCTTCCTGACGACATAGTCTTTGGCATCTGTACTTGATACCGGAAGAATCTCTATTGACAACTAACATGCTGCCGACTGTAAATAATTTCATGGTTCACAATGCTGCTTGCTATTTTTTATCTTCCAGTCACTGATTTTAACTATCAACTCGCAAAGCTAAAGAATCTTGCACGACCGCTGATGACTAGAAAATTGGTGAGCATAACCAGCAATTTTTTTTAGTTATTAAATATGCACCTGCAGCAGTGCATGTTGTCTTCGGCCATTCCTTGCTCAGTTAGGGCACTTCTGATTAGCCCTAGCCATTCGCTTTGTTCACTTAGGCATTCGTGCATACCGAGATTGATTTATGAAACATTAATTAAAGCTCTCTCCGGATAATGATATGGGCGAGTTTAACGGATCTCTCTTATCTATCCCATGTACGCAATTTGGCTTTATATTTATCAAAGTGGATCTCTGGTAAGACTTCGTTTCAGATTTACAAAAATCATGTTTCGGTAACTGTTTTTCTTACAGTATAGTAAGAATAAATATCGACGCTTTAATTAAAAAAATTAATTTAATATTTTATATAATTTGTGCACGGACCGTTTTCCACCTATTGCAGTGTCACAATAGAAGCTATCAACGTGCTTAATTTTTCATGCAGTTAAGATGCGTTAACTAATTTCTTTATAATATGAACAATCTTGTTTTATGTTATGTTATTTGCAAGTAGATAAAATATGAACAGAATTGAAAAGAAAGAGATGTAGCTCTCAGGTGTGGCGGTGTGGCCTGCATCTGGAGACTACACTCACCAAAACAGAGAGATCACTCTCGTACACTCTGATATTCATCAATGAAAGATTACATCATTAAATACAATACTAGGAATTAGGAAGTTGCACCCAAACCCCTAAACTTTAGGAACTAATCCTAAACTAGGGAGAACGTTACAACAATGTAACCATTTTCTCCATTAATACAAAATAATATTAATTATTTTTTAACTCCCCCCCTTAATGGAGAAAGGGTTCTCCTGGACTCCTAGCATCTTTCTAAACAATTCAAATTTCACTCGTGCAAGAGGCTTTGTGAAAATATCAGCCACATTGTCACAAGTTTTACAATATTCAACGACAATTTCTTTTGACTGTATTTTCTCTCTAACAAAATGAAACTGAGTGTCTATATGTTTGGTGTTTTTGTGAAACACTGGATTCTATGTTAATTTAATGGTGCTCTGGTTGTCGCTTTTGATGGAAGTGGGATTCTTCTGTTCTTTTCCTGCATCTTTGAGAAGCCTTCTCAACCAGATCGCTTCACACGTTGTTGTACACAATGCTTGATACTCAGCTTCACATGAAGAAAAGGCTACAGTACACTGCTTCTTGCTGCTCCAAGCTATGACCCCGGAACCTATGTTGAATGCATAACCTGTGATGGACTTCCGATCATCGAGGTTACCTGCCCAGTCTGAGTCTGAAAAACCTGCTAGAGTAACATCAGATACATCAGTGTATAAAATACCATAATTAATAGTACCACAAAGATACCTTAACACGCTCTTTGCTGCTATCCAGTGACTTTCAAGCGGTTTCGACATGAATTGGCTCAATACACTAACAGAGTATGCGAAGTTAGGTCTGGTTGTTGTAAGATATATCAAGCTGCCAACCAGCTGTCTGTACATTGTGGCATCAACCTCCTTAGTGCCATCGTCGCTGCTCAATTTTAGATTCTGCTACAAAGGTGTCGCTACTGCTCTACACTGATCCATACCAAACTTTCCCAACAGATTTCTGGCATACTTCCCTTGGGTAAGAAAATTTTGCCCAGTATCTCTGTATACTTCTAATCCCACACAATAGTGAAGGCTTCCGAGATCCTTCATCTCAAAAACTTGCGCCATAAGCCTTTTGATTCCTCTGATTAAATCATCTGCATTTCCTGTTATAATCATGTCATCCACATACTGAAAAATCAAAATAATCTGCCGCTGATTATTGTACTTGGTATACAAATTTGGGTCATTTAAACTTCTATGGAAACCATGCTCTACAAAGAAAGAATCAACCTTTTTGTACCAAGACCTGGGTACTTGCTTTAAACCATATAAAGCCTTTTTCAATCTGCAAACAAAATGTTCCTGCCCCTGCTTTACAAACCCTTCTGGCTGTACTATGTAAATTTCCTCTTTTAAATCACCATTTAAAAATGAAGATTTAACATCAAGCTGGTGTAATTCCCAATTACATTTAGTAGCTAAAGCAATAAGAATTCTGATTGTATTTAACTTTGCTACAGGTGCAAAAGTATCATCAAAATCTATACCTTCCTGCTGTGAATATCCTTTTGCAACCAGCCTAGCTTTTAACTTTTCTATACTTCCGTCTGCATTCATTTTTGGTTTAAACAGCCATTTGCATCCTATGGGTGTTTTATTCTTAGGCAGCTCAACTAAATCCCAAGTATCATTTCTAAGAATTGATTCCATTTCTTCATTCATTGCAGCTCTCCATTCCTTAAATTGACTAGCTTCTTTGTAATTAGAGGGTTCTACAATGTTCAAAACCTTTGACATCAAAGCATAGTTTCTCAATTTCAATGGTAATTGAGTCTTCCTACCTGACCTCCTTGGTAGGGGACTTACCTCAAATTTTTTTTCTTCTGCTATAACTGGGCTTGCATTACCACCTTCTTGTTGTTCTTCTTTTTGCTCTTCTTTCTGCTCTTCATTCTGCTCCTGCTCTCTTTCATCCTCGCTACTTTCCTCCAACAACAATGGAATGTGCCAATCATCACCAACGTCATCTTTCCCTTCCTGTACCTGTTCATGAAACACTACATCCCTGCTTGCAAATGTCTTACGAGACACAGGATTGAATAATTTATATGCTGTAAATTCTGTGCCATAACCAACAAAGATGCATTTCTCAGCTTTAGGATCTAATTTCTTCCTTTCAGCTTTGGGTATATGTGCAAATGCTTTTGATCCAAATACTCTTAGATGGTTTACTGCTGCTTTAAATCCATATAGAGCTTCAAAAGGGGTTTTGAAGCCTAGATACCTGGTAGTATTTCTATTCTTCAAATATACAGCAGTATTAATAGCCTCTGCCCAAAAGCTATTAGACAGACCCTTACCTTGTAACATGCTCCTTGCGCACTCCACCAAGGTTCTGTTTTTGCGCTCTACAACTCCATTCTGCTGTGGTGTGTGTGGCACTGTATACTGCTGAACAATTCGGTGAGATTTGCAGAATTTCATGAATTCCTTTAGCTTGTATTCTCCCCCTTGATCAGATCAGAGAATTTTTATACTCTTACCAAACTGATTTTCCACCAAGGTTTTAAATTCTATAAAGCACTGGAAAGTCTGACTTTTCTTGTTCAAAAAATAAACCCATGAATATCTAGTGCAGTCATCAGTAAATAACAGAAAATAGTATGCTCCTCCTAGCGACCTTGTCTGCATAGGTCCGCATACATCAGTGTGCACTAGTTCTAAAACATCTATTTTCTTCCTCCTATCATGCATAAGAAACTGTTCTCTATGCATTTTTCCTAAGGCACAACCATCACAATTTAACTAAACATTACGAAAGATAGGGAGTCCCTCGACCATACCTTTCTTCTGCAATAACATGAGGTCCTGTAAATTCAAATGACCGAACCTCTGATGTCAGAGTTTTTTGGTTGTCGATCCTCCTGCAACCATGGCTTGCTTTGGTATGCTTTTTGCATCCAATCTGTATATGCTTCCAACTCACATGCCTGTTGCAACTATTTCATTCCTGCAATCCTTTATCACACAATGAGTCTTGAAGAACTCGACTTGCATATCTTGATCAGCCATCATGGATACAGATATCAGATTTTTCTTAATTCCAGGTACATATAAAACATTTGTAAGGTGACTAATTTTTCCATTTGGTAACTTAACTGAAATCACAACATGACCTTTAATCTCGTATCCACTATCATCTCCTAGATATATTTTTGATCCATTTATACTTTCTTCAAGACTATCAAAAAATTCCTTTTTACCTGTCATGTGAGAGGATGCTCCGGAATCGACATACCAAATTTCATCTTCATTAGATGTTGAAAGGGCACAGTCGACTGTGAATAGTCGAAATTCATCTTCTTCTTCAACAAAGTATCCTTTGTGCTTTGCATTTGCCTGCCTCCTCTTTGCATCATCAGCCTGTTTCTTATAACATTCACTCTTTATATGACCCTTCTTTCCACAATAATAACATTTCTTTTCATAATTATTTGCAAGCATACCTTTATGAGAATGGAGATTCTTATGTGATGTTCCTCCTTTCTCCTTTGATTGCTGCTGTGACTGCTTTCCTTTGGATGATCATCGTTTCACCATCAGCGCAAGATCCTCACTCTGGGGGTTCAAGTTCTGCCGCCGCTCCTCCTCTTGCTGCAAGTTCCCAGTGAGATCATCAAATGAGGGCGCTTTCTCCCTTGCCGACACTCCAGTGATGAACGTTTGAAAATCATCACGCATCCCGTTCATTGTGATTGCAACAAGATCTTCATCAGACACCGCCACTTCGATGGCCCCCAATCCGTCTTTCACATCTTTGATTCACGCAACAAATGTAGTAGCAGTCTCCCTTTCATCATCCTTATTGAAAATAGCTTGCTTTTAAGTGCCAAGACTCTGCTTGTATTATGGGTCTCATACAGACTTTTGATTTTTGTCCAGATGTCCTCGGACATTTTACAGTCTCTGATGTGCACAATAACATTGCCTTTCACAGACATCTTCAACAAGACTTTGGCCTTGTTCTCTCGTTTTTCCCAATCTTGCTCCTGTCGACCTCCGTTCGACTTCTGCTCATTGCCTGTAACTATGGACCAAGCATTCGCACCATCGAGCAAGGTCTGGATCTTAAACTTCCAATTTGTGAAGTTAGATCCATTAAGTTTACCAGACTCGTTAAGGTAAGATTCCATCGTATTACTCATGCTGAATCTACCCAACAACAAAAAAAAAATACCTGTCAGATCGATCTGTCACCTCTGCCACCGATCTACAGTGTCTAGCAATCCTGCTCCAATCAGCAAATTCGACGTCTTCAATACAGCTGAAGATCCGATCTGATCAAAAAATTGATCCGATCTGCCTCTCCCGGATAGATCTGCAACTTCGGCGATCTGCACCCCTTGCAAACCGTCAAACGAAGTTGAGGCTTCCCGCAGATCCCCTTGAATGAAGATTGGCGCATCCTCAATCAACGTGCGAAAAATCCTGTTTGTTTTGGCACTATCCCGAGCGAAAAATCCGCGCCAATTAAAAATTTGTTAGAGTATTTTTGCTGGCGCGATTTCCTCCTTAAATTCCACACCAATTGGACATTCTGGCACTCTGGCGTGATTAATCCCACAAAATCCACGCTAATTCCCCCTCCTGGCGCTTCTGTCAGCGCAAAAAGTGCGCCAATATCCTCTCTGCTCAGAAAAAAAAAAAAATATCTGAGTCCGAGCTAGGTGTTCTGCAGTCCACCTGCTCAATTGAGCACAGAGCTCTTGTGTACATGCGGCCACAAAGGCACTTCAAGCCACATAGGCAATTCTGCCATGCAGGCAATTCTACCACACAGGTAAGCTAGCTACAAAGGCACTTCAGCCACAAGGTGACAAAAGATCAAGCTCACCCAATCTGGGCTCTGATACCAAGATAAAATGTGAACAGAATTGAAAAGAAAGAGATGTAGCTCTCAGGTGTGGCCTGCACCTGGAGACTACATTCACCAAAACAGAGAGATCACTCTCGTACACTCTATTATTCATCAATGAAAGATTACATCATTAAATACAATACTAGGAATTAGGAAGTTGCACCCAAACCCCTAAACTTTAGGAACTAATCCTAAACTAGGGAGAACGTTACAACAATGTAACCATTTTCTCCATTAATACAAAATAATATTAATTATTTTTTAACTCAAGTTTGAGAGAGGTGGTCCATTTTATGATCTACTCTCATGTCGAGAATAATCGAAGACTCCTCTCTCGATGAAATGGGATTTCTAGGCATACATAGAGATAATTTACAAATTTGTATGGGGATATATAAATAGATGAACATAACCCACCAATGTTATATATAGAGATAATTTATTAAACAATATATTGGAAATATGTATGGGAGATATTAATTTTTATTTGTTAAATGTTTAAAGCATGGGTTATTAAGTAAATTATTTTGTTTAGGAAGTTTTTATTCACTTTTAATTTTAGGTATGGTTGAGATATTTTGTTAAGTAACTAAATGTTAATCTATCTTTTAAGTCTTAGATTCTTGTATAAATATGTGATAATATGTTACAATAATAATAAATGAAATATAGTTCTCTTGTAATAATTTTGTTTTAATACAGAAGTAGGTTAGGTGTCACCCTCTCAAGGGAGAGCTTATGAATATGAGAGAGATGTGAGAATAATTTGTCATAGGAATAAGTTATCACTTGTGGGAGTAGATTATTTAGTTGCTTGTGAGTGATCTTTGGTGTGATTTTTTCATGTCTGAGTGCACTTACTAGGATTCCAAGCTCATTGTTATGTGGATTGTGTGATTATGAGAAAGTGATACATCAACTTAGTTCATTGTTATGTGGATTGCATGATTATGAGAAAGTAATACGTCAACCTTGTTTTCATCACAGAGGATAGATCCTACATGTGCCACATGATGATAGTCATTAAGGAAGATTACACTCCAATATTTCATTACCAAAAGGATCTACTACATACACTCCAAAAGTTAGTATAAAATAGTTAATTTTGATGACTAAGAATTTTTGAGTGGGATGTAGAGGGAGCATACTCATGCTGGAGACAATTAAACGTGTAGCTGTTCTTAGGAATTGAATAAGGGATGTGACTAAAGCACCATAGATTAAAATTTAATGTGAGAGATTTCACATGGAGGATGGACACATGGAGTATGGTGGTATTCTCAGATGAATCATGCACCGTAATATCCCATGTATGTAATGAACAAATTAGAGGATTTCCTCATAAAACTGATGTTTATTATGAACTATTGTAATTTTTGTGGACATCACATGAGCCTTCAGATTTAACGTTTGGATACAATATCCAATCTAGTAGTAGCCACTAAGGGTGGGCATCTATACTCCATCTCATGGGATAAAACAATGAAGATGTGGAATGCCTTTTGTAGTGTCCTATCTAGGGTGCTAGACTAGGCTATATTTATTATCGACCAGGATGTGTAGACTTAGAGGCATGCGTCTACAATATATAGACATAAAGGATTATTAGCTAAGTGGTTATGATGGTAGGTTACAGGACTTATTTATAGAAGATTGAGGTGTGTTACCTATCACCCAAACAATTAGGTCACTCAGTTAATCTACCTAATTAAAACATTGTCATTCAATTCATCTACCAAATTAAAACACTGTGTATCGCTTTAAACCAAGATTTCAATCTCCTTATGGAGACACTGTGCATAAAACCCCTGTTCAGCGAATACTCAGCATTCAACTAATATTCATGAAAGATAAAGACATACTGAAATCATAAACATACTTTAAAATGATAACAGAGTTCATGACATTGCTTTAAAAGACAACAAAGGATCGAATCTCTTACAGGATACGATTCACGATCTCAGTGATGAACTGTTCAAGCACTATCATAAACATCACTCATACGCATTCTAGTGAAATCAAAAACCAATTCTAATTGCTGTGCATATCATTTAATACCCTAAGTTGCGAATAAAAAGAAATGACAGTATACCAGTTTAACGCAGGGCTTGTCCGCGTTTCAGAGGTATACTGGACTGTGATCAACCAATTATAGAATCAACGCAACAAGGAAATCGTGACTGCAACCGTGTTCTTGGTATTAAGTTCAAAACTCTGTTTTCAAAATGATACAATGATAATCACAACTGACCACACAGAACTGTGTTTACATATGTTTTTACATCCTTTACATTTCGAAACGAATGTACATTCATGATGCGGCTGTTGCCGCTTTTATCATGTCATGACTTCTTAAAATGTTTCTATTCTGAACTGATTTCAAAAAGGAACAAAACTAAATCAGTTTAGAATGTTATGCTATTGTTGCCTTTGTCGCCAACATGCTATACTTTGACCATCGTTGACCGCGCATGTAAGAGGGCCGGTTCTGCTGTAGGATAGGTATTCGTCCATGCTTGGACATTCTACTTTTCATCCCTACCCTTCACTCTAGCCTAGTTGTCATGCCACATGTCAAACAATAAACCAATTACATGATGTTGTAACTTCCTGTAGTCATTTTATAAAAAATTCCTAATTCTTTAACATAAAACTCCTAAATCAATTTTAGTGCATTTTAATAACTATAGTACTATTAACTAATCAATTTCAAGGGATCTAAGAGATGTATGACGGAAAGAGTTAAGCAAATGATATGTTTCAGGAGGAAAAAGGAGGTCATGGGATGGTACCAACATCTCTCCCCGACTTAATGAATTAGCATGACCTCATGCTAACCCCGAAGTGCTTCCCTTGAAGTCTGTCCCTGCCTGTACCTCTGCTGCCTTCAGCAATGTATCCACATTCTTTTTCACATGGGAATCTTTCTGACCATGGAGCTCCTGCTTTAATCTTTTGTATTTTTCTTTGAGGGTCTTCTTCTGGTTGTACCACTTAGTGGCCCATTTACAAATATCTATTTGCTCAGCCTCAAGTTCATTGATTCACTCCCTTAACTTTTCATTCTTCTGTTGAGTCTCTTTACTCTGTGCTCGGAGCATTTCATTTTCTTTCTTGATAACTTTTTCCAGCATATTAGCCTCCATGAGTTCTTCTTTTAATTTCTCAATTTGTTTCTCTAGTTTCTTCTGTTTCTTAATGGGAGGTGGTGAACCTTTTTCTTGCCTGTTATTGCTTTCAACCACTTTATCAGCTCCTGGTCCTGGTTGAGAGTGGGCACTACTCTCAATATCCATCGGTATAGGTGCATTGTATTCAAGCTGGTCTTCTTGTAACTAGGCTTTTGATGCTCTCCTTGTTCTTCTTGAATAGGTGGTGAAAATTTTATCTTGCTTTGCTTTCTGAGCGTCCTCTTTTCTCATTTTCCTAGTCCTTATGCTGCTCACAGGTGGAGGTACATTGCTTGCTTTGGGTACTGGGATCTCTTCATCGATATCCTTCATGAATCCTGAGTTCTCCTGCAGTTCTTCTTTGTCTTCTTCATCTTTAATTTGGTTAGCAGCTAAGAACTCCTTCCACGTTTTCCCTCTTCTCTGCAATTCATACTCAATAAGAATTTTAGTTAACCCAAAGTGATATAAGCTCTTGTCTTCATTTCCCTTCTGCTTTTGGATGGTCTTCGACATCTTGGTTAGGCTTTGCAATAGGAAATATGGTAGACTGATAACACACTGCCTTTTCAAGTGTAGCAGTAGTTTAATATGGTACAGATAAAGAATACTGTAACGGCCTTCACAAGTTACGAATTTTTGGAGGATATAGACCATCTCGTCCCAGGGATGCATCAGCCAACTCCTTGGGACGCCTTTCTTCCAATTAACTAATGAGACTCTGGATCTGGACATAAATTGAGTCCATGACTTCTCTTTAAATTGCTTTGTCTTGAAGTACTTCTCCCCTTCTGGGCTGATCCCTATTGACTGGGCTATGGTGTCTTCCGAAACCCTGAATGAAAAATTACCTATCAGGGCTTTCTCTCCGTTGAATGTGAAAGCGAATTGTTTGGTAACCTCTTCATTACTTCCACGAAATTTCTCTAAAAAGGGCAGCCACTGTATCTCTTTGAGAATTGAAATGCAATCTTCGTGATACTGAGAATTGTCGAACATGCTCGGCTCGACCCTATTGGTCATTTTGGCAGAGAGTTGTGCTCTAACTCTTCTCTGTTTATGTTTTGCAATTCCAACAAAGAAGTTTCAATTTGTTACCTTTTTGTCTTCCACCCCAACACTGATGACCTGGTGGTGTCGCTCCCTTAGTAACCCATATGATGCTCGGTTGACTGTCTTGTGATTATGGTGGAAGTCGAACCCGAATGGCTATATTTCCCTTTTGTGGCGCTCTCTTCTTTTAATCCTTACTGTGGAAGTCACTGGAGTCAAATTCCAACATGAAATAACTAAGAATGATGGTGAAATAACCACTACACTTACTTCATAGCGTATTCATCTTTTGGAACAGAGGAATGGCTGTACTGCTTGTATGGATGCCATCATAGAAGTGTTGGAAGCGTATATGCAGTACTGGGGTATGATTTCAGGGAGTCCTCTGTATCATTTGGTTACGTCGGGTGGTGGAGTCATAATTCGGCTGTGTGGGATACAATGAATAAGCCCTCTTAAAATTTGTTTTTTTTTTTTTTTTTAAAGAACAATTCACCACGTGTCGCTGGGCCAAATGGAAGATGTTGGTATGGCTGTAAGATCCGATTGACATAACAAGGTTGATATGAAAAGGGGTAACGAATTTAGAGGTATGAAATAGGTTGGAGTATGAAAGATGATAAGAATTAACAGTAAGATAAGGGATGATGGAAAATGTAGTGTCTTTGAAATTGATCATAACAGTCACAGTCATTAAATTCAACATTAAAAATTAATCTAAGAAATTAAATGTTAAGAATAAGGAATACATTACACTTTCGTTGGTTGTTGTTGCATTGGCATGCTGAGTAGGAGTAGTCTCTTTTGACTATTCTTTGTTGTTCATAACAAGTCCCCTGAGATAGATTCGAATGCAACAGGTCCCTCTAAGATCTTGAAGATGTTCATCCAGCTCCTTTGAAGTCCGGAGAAAGAATTATATGTATACAGGTTCATTGATCTTTGGTATTTGATGAAGTCTTGATGCCCAAGAACCTGTGGATCCTTGTAGAAACTTGATGAGGCTTTGTTGAAGTAATCCTGAAGTAACAGTCTCTTAACAGGTCCCTTTTATGTGTCTTAAATAGGTCCCTTTACTGCTGGTGTTGGTAACATGGTCTTCTGGATAGAACAGGTCCCCCTGCATAATGTTTATAACCAGGTCCCTCTAAGATAAAACAATGACAAAACAACTTCTTTATTGAAATCTGGAATGCTGAAACAAACTGCTTTGGAAATTTACAGTGAGGAGATGAGATAATAAATCTTTAAGAATTTACAATGGTGAGATAAAAGAACAAAATGCTGATGCTTCTCTCCCCCACTAATGTTTTGACTTGTCCTCAAGTCATTATTCAGTTGATAAATGAAACAGTGAACAAAAGAAAAGGAATTCTTACCCGCCAATGAATTGGTTTTCAAGTAAGAATTCGGGGTTAGAGTGTGCCAGAGTCTGGTTTTCACATCTAACCCATTGTTATTATATATATATATATATATATATATATATATATATATATATATATATATATATATATATATATATATATATATATATATATATATATATATTTATATTTTTTTTTAGATTTTGTTTTGTTTTTTTTTTTTAATTTCTTTTTGAATTTCTAAATTGAAATGAAATGAACTAAGGCAAGGATATTGCAGCTGAAGGCTGCAGTATCTCAACCTCTCTTTGTTGAGATACTGTTTGGAGAAAATTTTGCTTGCTGATGGGCTTAGTGTATAGTTTCAGGTGATGACCATTGACAGTAAAGGAATGACCTTCTCCATCAATAGTTTTGAGCTTGATTGAGCCATTGTCATAAGCCTGAATAATTTGGTATGGGCCCATCCAATGGGTGGTAAACTTGGCTTTATGATCTCTGAATTTAGAGTCAAAAAGTAAAGCCCAGTCACCTTCCTTGAACTGCTTCTTGATATGTGCATCATGCCACTGCTTCCTTTGTTTTTGCATGAGGATTGTGGTTTCCTCTGCTTGCTGCCTCATTTCATCCATTTCTTGCTGTGCTTGGTCCAGGTCAATTTGCAAATCTGCAGCCAATTTAAGAGTATGTATTTGAAAGTCAATAGGAAGCATTACCTCTTTGCCATACACCAATTGATATGGTGTAAATCCTATAGTATTCTTCCACGTAATTCTGTAAGCCCGGAGTGCATCTTTGAGCTTCTCTTCCCAATTTTTCCTGTTCATTGCCACAGTTTTAGTAATGATCCCTTCCAAAGTTTTGTTTGTGGATTCCACCTACCCATTGGCCTGTGGATGATAAGGTGTACTTCTTCTGTGCTTGATTTGGTATCTGTCTGTGATGTCCTTCACTAACTTTGAAGTGAATTGAGTACCTTGATTAGTCACTATCTCCCTTGGTACTCCATACCTTACAAAAATCTCTTCAAAAAGGAAATTTACCATTGTTTGTTCGGTGGCTCTAACTAGTGCTTTTGCTTCAGCCCACTTTGTGACATAATTAGTACATACTAAGATGTATTTCTTACCATTGGAGGTTGGGTTAATGGGTCCTAAAAAGTCTACAGCCCATTTTTCAAATGGCTCTAGGTGAACTTGGGGCTGAAGTGGCATCTCGTCTGTGGCTGTTGGCCTGCCCATTCTTTGGCAGCTATCACAACTCTTCACATACTTCTTGGCATCCTTAAAAATGGATGGCCAGTAGTATCCAAGAGTAAGAACTTTGAATGTTGTTCGCTTAGCTGCAAAATGCCCACCACACGGTTCATCATGGCAAGATTTTAAAATATCAATTATCTCATCATTTCTTACACATCTTCTAATAATCATATCATAACCAGTGTAAAATAAATCGCCATTAAGCCATGAATATCTAGCACTTTGTTTGACTAGCCTATTCTTTTCCTTTGCAGTAAAGTGTGGAGGTGTCCTTCCTGTAGTCAAATAATTGGTCAAATCAGCATACCAAGGATTTACTATGGAAATTGCAAATAAATATTCATCTAGAAAAGAATCTTCAATCAGAACAACCTCACCTCGATTTTGCAGTCTAGAAAGAAAATCTGCCACCTGATTCTCTTTACCTGCTCTATCTAACACTGTGATGTTAAATTCCTGTAACAATAATAACCATCTGGTAACTCTGCCACTAGTTATTGGTTTATTCATTAAATGTCTAATGGCAGAATGATCAGTATGTATAAAGACTTCATAGCAAGTTATGTAATGTCAAAATTTATTCACAGCATATATGATGGCAAGTGTTTCCTTTTCTGTGACTGTATAGTTTGAATCTGCAGGTGTTAGATTTTTGCTAATGAAATAAATGGCATAATTACAAGATTCCTCTTTTTGGCCTAATGAGGCACCCACTGCAGTGTCAGATGCATCTGTAAAGATATGAAATGGTAGGCTCCAGTTAGGCCCTCTTAAGATTGGTGCGGTTGATAATTTCTTTTTGAGTGCTTCAAATGCTTGTTGGCAATTCTCATTCCAGTTGAAAAGTACATATTTTGTTAGAAGCTTAAACAAAGGTAAAGTTATTTTACTAAAATGTTCATTAAACCTTTTGTAATAGCTTGCATACCCAAGGAAACTTCTTACCTCTCTTTGATTCTTTGGAATTGGCAAATCAGCAATGATCTGGATTTTTGCTGGGTCAACCTTGATGCCTTGAAAAGAAATATAGTGGCCTAATACTATCCCTTCGTTTAACATCATAAAGCACTTTTCGTTGCTCAGGGACAGATTAGCTTCAATACATCTTTTCAAAACTCTTTCAAGGTTCGCTAATGCATGTTCAAATGAATTTTCGTACACTGAAAAATCATCCATGTAAACTTCAACACAATCATGAACTAAATCAGCGAAAATAGCTAATACAGCTCTCTGAAATGTAGCTGGAGCATTGCGAAGTCCAAATGGAAAAACATTATAAGCATAAGTGCCCCAAGTAAAGGTGAATGTGGTTTTGTCCTGGTCTTCTGAGGCTATTCTGATCTGGTTGTAGCCACTGAAACCATCAAGAAAAGAAAATGATGATTTCCCAGCTAAGGTGTCTAACACTTGGTCAATAAATGGTAGTGGGAAATAATCTTTGAGCGTTGCTTTGTTCAATTGTCTATAATCAACACAAATGCGCCAATTACCATTTTTCTTGGGCACTATAACCAATGGGGATACCCACTGACTGTCAGAAACGGGATATATAAAATTAACGCTCAACAGTTTTTGCAATTCTTCTCTAACAATATCCTGGAGCATGGGGTTCATTCTTCTCTATGGTTGCCTCACTGGTTTGATAGTACTATCTGTATAAATATGGTGAGTGCATGTGTCAGGGTGAATCCCATGCATATCGGTGTAGTCCCAAGCAAATTCTTTCTGGTATTTTCTCAATAGTCGAATCAATTTCTCTTGCTGAGATGAGTCTAGGTGATTGCCTATGTTCAGAGTTTTCCCTGGACTAATCTCTATGATCTGACTTTGTGTGTTTGTGATGGATTGAACTGGAAAAATATCGTGAAATGTGGTTTGCAAAGATTGAATGGTGTATGTTTCCTGAAAATTTTGGGCTAAAAGTACATCTGCAGCATGATATTGGTCGTTTCTCAAATTTTCAGAAATATCAGGTTGAGAAAGGAACAATTCTACCAAATCATTATTATTTTGTTCTTGGAAATCATAGATTTGGTCAATGCTAAAAACAGATTGTACTTCGTCTTTATCATTGTATTTATCATCAAGCCACAAATTGTGTGTTACTGCTGGTGATTGTGCCGATGGATAAAGAGTGAGTTGCTTTCTTTCGGTCCCTCTTGAAATGATCATGTTGCCCGATCGACATCCTATGAATGCATCAGCAGTCGCTAACCATGGTCTACCAAGGACGATAGGGTGCCCTCCTAAATTGGATTTGGGTTGAAGAACTAAGAAATCCACTGGATACTCCCAAGAGTCCAGTGAGACAATTATGTCCTCCAAAATCCCTTCAGGAATCACTTTAGACCTATCAGCTAGTTTTAGAACAATCGTTGTATGTTGCAAATTTATGAGCTGGAGTGTTCTTATGGTTTCAAGAGTCATGACATTTATTGTGGCCCCAAGATCTATCAAAGTGTTTGGAATCTGTATGTTGTTAATGATGGTGGTCACTTTGGGAATGCCAGGATCAACATACTTTTCCATGGAGATGGTATTGATCATAAGGCTAGCTAAATGTCCTATAACATGAATGGTTTGAGGATCAATCCTTTTCCTAGTAGGCTTCTTGAGGCACATGTCTTTGATGGCTTTAGTATATATGGGAATGTCTTTTATAGCTTGCAGCAGTGGAATTTTTATATAGACATTCTTGAGTTCATCTAAGACATCAAACTGTGGTATAGACATTGGAAGTTTCATTTGGACCAATCGGTCTGGAAAAGGTGGATGCAATGGTTGCATCTGCTTATCTTTGGTATCATCGTTTGGTTTTCTTTGATTTGTCATTTCATTTTCATTTTCTGTATTTTCTTCTTGCTTATCTGTTATTGGAGAATCTTTGTGGAGTACCCTACCAGACCTCAAGTTGATGTTTTGCAAGGGTAGTGTGGGATATGAGGTTCCCTCTTCTACATTGTAGGCTGGCCTCTCTGCTCTGTTATTTGGATTTGGGACAGTTTGAGCAGGAATTTGAGTAGGTCTGGGAGGTTGTGAGTTAGATAGTAATTGCAGTTGTGCTGGATTTATTGGTGGAGGAGTAGGCAGTGCTTGTTGAGTAGGTTGAGGTTGGTAAACAACTTGTTGCTGAGGATACTGCTGATATGGTTGAGAATGTGATGAATACGGCTGATGATATTGTTGATATGGTTGTGAATATGGTTGGTATGATTGAGGATATGTATGATAGGATTGAGAGTATTGTTGAGATGGTCTCCATTGTTGTTGTGGGTGATTTTGGTGTTGCCATGGCATGGGTACATTCCATGAATTCTGAGCATACATTTGATCATTTACAGGAAATTGCAAATTTTGATTTGGAAACATACCTTGAGGTGCTGGCCTTGGCTGCCATGGTCTCTTTGTGCCCATGTAATACACGTTTTCCATCTCTGCATTAGCTGCCATATTACAGTTCTACAAAACCTTAACTTTAGGACAATTAAATATATCATGATGTTCAGTACAAAAAGCACAAACTTGGATGTTTTCTAATGGGCAGTCTTTTAAGGCATGTTTCTTCCGGCATTTTGGGCAGAAGATAGCCATTATCTGATCTTCATCTTCTTGTTTCTTCTTAGCTTTTAGAGTGTCAATTTGGTTTCCTAGGGTGCTTAACAGATCTGTTTTAAACTCTTCTAACAGATTCCCTATTTCAGCCCTTGTGACACTTGCTGAAGCAGATTTTGTGACTTTGGATGACAGGGTTCTTTTTCCCATTTTAGCTTTGCTCCTTGAATACTTTTCGCATAACTCAGCGATTTCTTCAAAGGGTAAGGTAGAAATGTCACCTTTGCCCATCAAGTTAAGATCATCCATGTATTCCTCTCGGATGCCTTTCAAGAATATTGTGTGGATCAGATCAAGAGGCATAGTTCAGTGTTTGGATTTTTGTAAGTTGTAGACAAACCGTTCTAAGTATTCCTCTAAGGTTTCATCCTCTTGTTGGCTCATTCTAAAGATATCATCTTTGGAATCTTTGGATGTACAATAAGGTTGATATTTCCTTAGAAATATTCTTCTCATGCCATCCCAATCAACTATCGCATGCTCACCAAGCCTCATGAACCATCTTAAGGCTGATGCCTTTAATGTCGCTGGGAAGAGTCTAAGCCTATGGGCATCATCTGTATAGCCATATGTTCGACATACAATGTCAAACTCGAACAAGAATGAGTCTGGATCTTTCGAAGCCATACCATAAAAGTTTGGTAGCACGGAAGGAGGTATGTTTTTCATTTTGATCTCATCATCTTCTTGTGGTTCATGTATAGGAAACTTAAAAGTTGACTCTTATTCGTCTCTTTGTCCTTGATTTGGTATTGATCCATCTCCTTCCTCAGCCATTCTAATAGGTTTCTCTGTGTCAGTGTCACTTGTTTTAAGGAGGAGATTAAAGAAAGATTGTTCAGTCACTGTGCTACTTTCTCCTTGTGTGGAGGATCTAGGAAAGTGCTTCTTCTGCGATTTATGTGCTAATAAAGTTTGCCTTTCTATGAGAGTAAGTCTTTGTCCTGACTTTTGTTTATCCTCTAATGCTTGTATAGTGACTTCCACAGCTGGTGTTCTATTCCCTAAAGAGTCTGCTCCTGATGATGGGTTAGTTTTTGGATGGTGGGGGGTTTTTATGAATCTACCTTGATTGTCTCTAAACCTAGGCATAAATGAACATGATTTCTAAATCTATGTTTTTGCTCGTTTTTTTTTATTGAATTTTTTTTTTCTTTTTAAATCCTTTAAGTACGCCTCCTCGGCAACGGTGCCAAAATGTAGTGTCATATCTAGGGTGCTAGACTAGGCTATATTTATTATCGACCAGGATGCGTAGACTTAGAGGCATGTGTCTACAATATATAGACATAAAGGATTATTAGCTAAATGGTTATGATGGTAGGTTACACGACTTCTTTACGGAAGATTGAGGTGTGTTACCTATCACCCAAACACTTAGGTCACTCAGTTAATCTACCTAATTAAAACACTGTCATTTAATTCATCTACCAAATTAAAACACTGTGTATCGCTTTAAACCAAGATTTCAATCTCCTTACGGAGACACTGTGCATAAAACCCCTGTTCAACAAATACTCAGCATTCAAATAATATTCATGAAAGATAAAGACATACTGAAATCATAAACATACTTTAAAATGATAACAGAGTTCATGACATTGCTTTAAAAGACAACAAAGGATCAAATCACTTACAGGATACGATTCACGATCTCAGTGATGAACTGTTCAAGCACTATCATAAACATCACTCATACGCATTCTAGTGAAATAAAAAAACCAATTCTAATTGCTGTGCATATCATTTAATACCCTAATTTGCGAATAAAAAGAAATGACAGTATACCAGTTTAACTTAGGGCCCGTCCGCGTTTCAGAGGTATACTGGACTGTGATCAACCAATTATAGAATCAACGCAACAAGGAAATCGTGACTACAACCGTGTTCTTGGTATTAAGTTCAAAACTCTATTTTCAAAACGATACAATGATAATCACAACTGACCACACAGAACTGTGTTTACATATGTTTTTACATCCTTTACATTTTGAAACGAATGTACATTCATGATGCGGCTGTTGCCGCTTTTATCATGTCATGACTTCTTAAAATGTTTCTATTCTGAACTGATTTCAAAAAGGAACAAAACTAAATCAGTTTAGAATGCTATGTTGTTGCTGCCTTTGTCGCCAACATGCTATACTTTGACCATCGTTGACCGCACATGTAGGAGGGTCGGTTCTGCTGTAGGATAGGTATTCGTCCATGCTTGGACATTCTACTTTTCATCCCTACCCTTCGCTCTAGCCTAGCTGTCATGCCACATGTCAAACAATAAACCAATTACAGGATGTTGTAACTTCCTGTAGTCATTTTATCAAAAATTCCTAATTCTTTAACATAAAACTCCTAAATCAATTTTAATGCATTTTAATAACTATAGTACTATTAAATAATCAATTTCAAGGGATCTAAGAGATGTATGACAGAAAGAGGTAAGCAAATGATATGTTTCAGGAGGAAAAAGGAGGTCATGGGATGGTACCAACACCTTTACATAACCATAAATCAAATGTCACTTCTTCTTCTCTAAGATTATATGAATTGATTGGAAGAAGATTGAGTGAGGCTTGATCTCAAGCTTTCTCTTGGGATGGGCATATTTTGTAAGACAATACTTGAACCGGTCCCAGAGATAAGGAAACTTCATCTAGCTTTGCGAAGTTTGAAACTACAAGTCACAAAAGTGCTACCAAAAACTAATAACGGATTCATGCAAAGCCATCCGTTGCTGTAACAATTTCCGGTCAAGATGGTTTCGATCAAAATGATAGAATATGTCTTCAGTAAGATCACAAAGGTGCCCAAATGAGTGCACGGTGTTAGCGGGTAGGCTGAGCACCCAATGAAATGGAAATTTGCGAAGTGTGAATGCAAGCATCAAACTAACTTGTTCATCAGAAAACTTGTCTTCCTCATGAATCATGGAAAGAAATTTATGTAAGTGCTTAGGCCAGGCCACTTCACCTTCACCATCATATGTGTGAGTAGACAAGAGATCGAAAATTTTCACCAAGATGGAGACATCTTCACGATTTGAAAAACACCTCAGGGGAAGAAGAATGCAAGACTTCATGAAGGATATGAAAACGTTCAAAACATGATGAGAGGACACTACTTGTCATCAGTCCCTCCTTCTATCACCACAAATGTTGAGGGTGCTGGACCTGCCAACATGTCAAGGGGATCTCTCGAGTAAGAAGTCTAAATTAGACCTGAAACCGTTTGGTGTAGGAGTATGAGTAGTGCGTTGTAAGGTAAATCCTTGATCGCAATGTCACATATAGGCAAGTAAGATAACTCTGTCAATAGCAAGGGTGTGACTGATGCAGTGAGTCAAGGAAGGTGTATGAGAGGTTCCATCACTTTGAAGGGAGAGGAAGGTGAAGGTGAGTTCCAGGTTGAAAGGGATCAATCCCACCTCAACTAGGAACACACCACACAAAGTACATGCACAGCTTCCGGTGGAGCAGTCCACTTGGATGTGACAGTCACATCATACAAGCTAAGATAACACAAATAATACCCATGGATTAGTCCGAGCCGAGTGTGACAGTTTTTATAGCAAGGTTCATGTGAAAGTTCTGTCTGATGTCCGACAGAGAAGTCAACACAGACAGTGACAACATTAACAACATATGCAGCACATTAACAACAATATTCATATAATTGCATACAAATCATTTCATACACAAGTACATAAGATAAACAACATATATCATTAAGGAAACCGGAGTATTCCAACTACAATAACAACATATGAATGAAAATGTATTGCCTCTTATTATATAAAGAAGTGTAAGTCACAATCATACAATACATCCATGTAAACCTTCTAGCCCCAACAGTGGAACGTTACAACAACATTTTCCTGCTCCTCCAAAGAGATGTACTAGCTTCGTGCAGTGGAGAAGCCAAGGCATGTTATAATACTATCCAAGCCTTCTTCAGTATAGTCTTAGTAGAAGTTTAGCTGACCAAAAGCCCTTACAATGAGTTATAAGGGACTATTTATAGCAAAAGGTGGGGTGATCGTTGACATTCCTCTTTATGACAGTTCCACTACCCTCGTGACTCTTCACCTACTCTATGACTATTACATCCAACCATTGACACTTGAATTACACTTGACATGACTCAACATTACAATGCACATGTACTCATGTGAGACAACATGGGTTGAGCAAGCCTTGCAAGACATCACTGAGACTCAGTCCATTGTGATGAGACCAACACTTTAACATGCTTGTGATGGTGAAGGTGGTAAGCTGATGCCAAGATTGGTCATCTGTGATGGTGTGCATGCACCTCATGGTGACATCTTGCTTAAGCGAACTCTTGCCTTCGTTGCAACTAGTGCATTGGTTCATCTGCTTCATGCAACTCGTCTACTAACATGTGCATGGTCTTCTTGGGTATGGTTGAACCAGCAACACATTGATTCATAGTGTCCGTGTCGATCTTCAAGTGTGTGTTGGTGGTCATGTGCATCAACTCTCCGAAGTAAATGTTCAGCCTCAGTTGGACTTGCTTCCTGTCTTTGCCTTGGTGAGTGTGTTGAATGGGTTGGATTTCATGCGTATGCTCAACGACATGCATGTTGTTGAATCACTTGCATGCAATCAACAAACTACTCACCATGTCTACTTTGTGTCAGCTGCTGGGATGGATCCTTAACTTGTACGGGAGTATTTTCATCCGTGAGTGCATGTTGTGCCCATTTTTGTTCTTGTTCTTACTGCAACTCATTCGTCTGTCTGTGTAGCTTCATTTTCTTCCTGAGTTTCTGCTTCAACACATGCAATTCCTTCTTTGTTCCATCCTATGCCTTCGCACGTTCTTCATGTCAGACTGTCACTTCATAGTCGGAGTCTCTAAAGTTGCTTTCATTATCAATGGACCTGCTTGAGCTTGCAACCTTGTTCCACCTTTGTGTTCTCAACAACACTCCTCTTGCATTCGTTGCATTTGGTATGCTATCTTCAACTATTGATCATGATGCTACTCATTGTGATGCTGCTGCTGTCATATCTTCATGTCCCTGCCTATGAATAACTTGATGTCTTCATGGGAAGGCAACTCCATGGACACTTGGTCGACTGCATCTCCAGGTGTGCTCTAGACAGTGTCTTCATCTCTTCTCTCCTGGAAAGCATTGTACCTATATTGTTGAGAGGTAAATGAACACCTGCAATACCTAGAAGCATGGCAAGAAATATATCAGTTGAAAACCAAAATGAACATGAGAAATGGCTTGTAACATACGTGGGTGAATGATCATGAAAGTTGCACAATTCCAGACGAGAGATCGGGAGCCAGACTGCTAAGAGTACAAGGCATAGTCTGAGTTGTTGGAGACTGAGTGACCATTGGAACTGTGCAATGCACAGTTCAGTCTGGTTACTGACTGTTCAGATTGCGCAATGCGCAATTCCAGTTGGGAAGGACTGCTGGCCCAAGGACAAATTTAAGTAATTTCTTGGGCCAAGTAGCCACTATCCTCTACAAATGAGGAAAATAGTCCTGGAGACTAGTTTTGGGCAGGAATGCACAAATCTGGAGAGGAAGGTGACCCTTCCTTTCCCAAATTATGCAATGCAGCCTTGCTGAAGGTAGAGCGACGACCAAGGTTGGCCCGACTCGCCAACGGGAAACTGAAATAAAGTAAGTCAATGAATTCATGGCGACACTAAGTGATAGAAAAATTGATTAATAGTGCATGCAAAACATGAATGAAAGATTCATCAAACAAATCAACATTCATGTGGGTGAGGCACTTCGCTGGTCTGGCGAACGTCCATGCAAAATACTTTCATGCATGTGACAACAGTGAGGTAGCAAAAAAAAATTAAACAAAGCTAGGACAAATTAGTATACATGTAAATGACATCAAGCGTTCAAAGAAATCAAGCAACCAATACTCCCACAAACGAAAACACATAGAGCAACAGAAAAGTAGGAAAAAGCATGGTAAGCAAGCTCACCCCAAAACAGCTGAGATGAATGTGTCAACTACTCCTATATCTGATGTGGGATGTTAGAGCTGTAAGGTTGATGTGAGGAATGAGCTCTGTAGTGCCCAGTTGAGGAGTTTTGACAACATTAAGGTTGTGACGTGCATGCCACAAATCTAGGGGAAGCGACACTTGGTGGGAGGTTTCTGAATTAATCCTTGCATGTACCCTCCAACTACTAAACAAAGATTCCTGAAACAATGGATGTCTTTGCATTCTACATTGGGAGAAGCATCCCATGCATGCAAGGCAGTTTTGCTCGGTCCCATAGGGAAATGCTCAACTCAGCTGCACATGCAAGACACTGCTCGACTACTGGAGAAAAATGTGCATTTTTGGCTGGGAGCTAGGCTGAATTCCCAGGAGATTTGTGAAATTTCTGAGTAGAGCAGCTGACTTCTGCCCAAATTTGCACAAATTCTAGGCTGAGCAACCCTGCTGGGGAAATTTGCACAAATCCTGCTAGGAATGTTAACTAGCAGGATTGCTCAATCCAAGAGTCCAGTAGGCTTCCAGATAAGATTGCATAATTTTTGGAGTAAACACTAATTTCCCTCCAAAAATATGCAATTTTCAAGGGGAATCTACTCACTCTGCAGCCCGACCAAGTCTGGGTGAGCATCTTGTGAAGGGAAAGGATCAAACTATGATTGACAAGCTCCTTTGTGCATGAAGGACACTGATGCTTTAGGACTTGACAAAGCAAGGCAAGGTGTTGTGTAAGGTTGGTAGGGAGGCTCCAAAACAGGCTAAGGAAAAATTTTGGAGGGTGGTTGTAGCCGCTTCAACAACCTAATACCCTAAGACATCAGCAATTTAGAGTACAAACTGAAAATCAATCCAAAGAGAGGGTCTTTCGACGGTTCGCCAAACTTAATGAGAAGGAAAAAATGGAAGGAGGGTGAAAAGGGTGCAGGCTTCCCAAGTGGAGTCACCAATTTGTTAACCAGTATATCCCCTCTACGAATAGAAGCAATCCCTCTAGCCCAATGTGTGAATCTTGTAACAATTGTGACAAAACAAGAAAACTTTCCTAACCTAGAGCAGAATGACAAATGAAAAAGGGAGATGGTCTACCTCTCTCCTATGTGCTCAACCTTTGATGATGATCCTGATCCCTTACCTCCCAAGCTGGCTCCTAGCTATTCCTTGCATATGAATACCTCTAAGAGAGATCAAAATACAACAACAAGAGAGATCATACAATATGCATTCCAATGTAAGTTATACGACAAATCAAGGATTATTTTACTAATAAAACTATCATAGACAAGCTTATGGGAAGTAAAACATGCTTTCTATTAATGATTAATTCAAAGAGGCAAGCATACAATTGATGCCTTGATGTTGAAGGCCTCCTCCAGGATGGTTCCAAGTCTAAGATAAACTTAACAAGATATCCTTTTCCCCTCTCACGAAAATGGTGACATCTAAGCACAATTGAACATAAGCATGGCAATTAGCAATTACCAACCCATTGAGGAAAGTGAAGAATGGATTTATAGTGAGGGAGAGGGAGTTAGAGATCCACCAAATGGGGAAGAAGGTCCTTATCCCAAAGGTAAGATCCCTAAAGGTAGGATCAATGGCTCTAAATGGGAGTAATCAACCATATCTTCATCCAACAATTACTAGCTTGTCATTCTCGAGGCTTCTAGTAAGAGAAGCTTCTACTCCATTTTCGGAGAAGCTGATTGAACATGATAAGCATGGATTTTCCTATCAAAATTTGTGCTGCTAGCACTAGTCACTGGCTAGACAAAAGGTTACCAACACATATTTTCCTAGTAAAAGTAGCGTTGGTCTTGCAAATGAGGGTATTTCACAAGTTTTTCTAGAATTTCTTCAATACGTTAGTTCTCTATCTCTTCAGGGATGTATTGAGCATATCATTCATGGTGAATAAGTTTACACAACTTTTTTCTTTTTACAACACTTTTTATGACCATGGAACAAAGGATGACACTTCAGGTATATATTTGGGAATGTGACAAAATATTCTGTAACAATAGCTTGCAAGACGATTACATCACTGCGACAACTAATGAACACTATACAACTACATCATGTGAAAAACATTCATCACAAACACATGAAATATTACCACCATTAGGTTGACCTAAGGCATAGACCCTATTGACATCAATGCCAACACTATAATGCCAACAATATTTCACGAACACACCTTTGTGTACTACACAATAATGGTACGATAGATCATATTTCTAATATATATTTGAATTTCAATTTCTATGGACATTGTTTATATAGGAACTATAACCAAGTATTATTCTTGTCTAATTCTATAAGGTGTCGGGGAATATTACAATTGGTGCATAGTGATGGGTTTGGACCTATGTCGATTCCATCACTAGGTAAAGATATGTACTATGCCCAATTTATAGATGACTTCTCAAAGAATTCACATATTTATTTCCTCATGAGGAATTTTCAATTCCATGATAAAATTCAAAGATCTTAAGACTCTCGTGAAAATTATGATAAAGAATAAAATTAAGGTATTGACGATAGATAATAGCTGAGAATCCTGTAGTAATGAAGAATTATGTAAGAAGTGGGTTATAATAATGCAAAATACTACTCTATACACAAATTAGTAGAACGGAACTATTTCCTTCACCTAGAAATCTTACTTGGCTCCTTCTTTGTAACCTAATACCTACTGTACTTCACTATTTTTTTGTCTTGCTTTACTTCCTTGCGAGTTTCTCTTCCACTTTGAGAACTATCTGACATGCTTCCTCAATGGTTCTTAAAGGTAAAATACTTAAATCATATTGGATTTTTTAATCTTAAACCATTAATGTATCTCGTAGCATTTTCAATTCCTTCTTTTACATGACTAGATATTATTCCTATCCTATAAATTCTTGAGTTTATTCTAGTACAAACATTTACTTATTTTTGATATTATGCATTTTCCAAATAATGTTTAGTTGGCACTCCCAAGGTAGAAATTTACATTTTAATTTCACCACCATTTGGTCCCAACTGGTAATCCTCTTCTTTCCTTTTTTTTTCACTCTGCTTATAATTTATACCACCATAGTGGGGCATTTCCATTCAATCTAGTTACTCAAAATTTCACATCTTTCTCCTTAGCTACACTCTCATATTTGAAATATTTTTCTGTAGTGTTGTTGCAATTGATCAATTATTTAGAATTTCATTTTTTCACCTATGTGGATACCTCCAACCTTGATATATTTGTCAATCATATCATTATCTTGATCATTTTCTCTTTTGGAGTCACCTCTTCAACATTATCTTCTTCATATTCTAATGACTCTTCTAGGTTTCTAATGTTATCAGTGACGACACTTCTTCTTTGTGTCATCTCCATTACATCTAATATTGTTGGTATGCTTCTTACCCCTTCAAGAAATATTTGGTTGAAATTGGTCTTCCTTGACCAATTCTAGCTCCTTGGGTTCCTCAAGCTCTATGTGCCATATTTTACACTACTTACAAATAATTGACTAAATATTTATATATTAATTTAGTTTTAGGTGATAACATTGCTTATTATTGAGGCCCAACATCTAAATCCATACCATTGTTCTTTGCATCACAACCAATTTAGCAAATAAGGATCCATAATAATATATGTATATAATATTGCAACTTATGATCTCTATCGACCCCTCAAACTATACTTTTATCAAATATAATTGTCAGTCTAGTTTTATTGTGATCTTGCTTACCATGGTCGACTAGTGCATTCAAATGACTTATAGTGTCTTCCTTATATCACACCAGGAATGGAAATTCAGCTTCAATGAGGAATGGAAATTCAGCTTGAAGGAGTATTAGATAAAATAAAATATATATTTTTATTTCTTTGCGGCTCTTCACTTCCCTTCTCGTTGATATAGATCTACGGCTCTTCACTTCTCTTCTCATTGATTGGGTATTTTGTGGTTTATAGATCTGCGGCTCTTGTTTATAGATCTGCGGCTTTTCTCTTTTTTTTCTTTTCTCTTCTCTTTGGTAATCTTATGTGGCTTTCTCTTCAGCAATCTTTTATACTCAGCAGGAGATCATTCTCCAGATGGCTCCCAACTTCACGAAAATAGTTGTTGGCTCAGTTCTGTCCACCTATGGGGGGAAAACTCCTACCGATATCATCTGTGAAGCCCCAGCTCCCACTGTCCAGGTGGTCTAGGCCTCACTTGATGAGGCTTTGAAGTTCTCTGGAAGTGCTCTAATTCGTTGATTCAATGGTTTTTGGCCGCGGCTGACAGCTCTTCACAGTTGGATCTCGGAGGTATGGAAGCCTCTAATTCCTGATGCAATTAATATCTACCCCTGTGCTAGGGGTTTCTTTATAGTAGATTTTGAAAACCCTGAAAGCAAACAATGTATTCTAGATTTTGGCCCTTGGTTTTGGGAAAAATCAGGCCTATTCATGAGGCCATGGAACCCATCATTCAATCCCTCAACAACAGTCATAACCTCAGCACCAGTTTGGGTGAGATTACCAAGCCTACCCTTGCATCTTTGGAATTTCTCTTCACTAGAAGCCATTGGAAATGCAATTGGGAAATTTTACTGCAGGTTCCCAGAAACAAAGGAATATGCCAGAACCACCGATGCAAGAATCTATGTGGAAATGGACTTCAACACCAAATTCCCAACTGAAACACACCTAACAACTAAAGACTATGTGTGGAACCAGAAACTTGATTACGAAAGTGTCATCTCTAGATGTTGATCCTGCTTTGAGACAGGCCACCTAGCCAAAAATTTCCCAAAAGCCTCCTAGAAAAATTCTGCTAGAAAAAATCACCACAGATCTGCATGGTGGGAAGGAGCACAAATTGGACACTACACTGTCATCAAAGAAGAATACTCTTGAGAAAACTCCGAGTTACAAGAAAGCAGGCAAGAAAGAAACAATGCTTAAGACAAGCAGGCGGAAATCCCTGCTTAATAACAAAAAAGTGAACTCGAAAACTCCTCAAGCATCAACAGTTATGAGGTTTGGAATACTGTGCAAAATAAATCTTCATTTAACAGCAAAGCAGATCTCCTATACCAAACTTCTTCTCCAACTATCTTCAAAAGGACAAATGTAATAGATCACGAAGCTAAGACACCAATGTCCCAAGAACTAGAAGAGATGAAGGATATGCATGATAAAGAAAGTTGGAAGACCGTAGAGAAGAAAAAGAAAGCTACAACACCAATCTCGCCATGAAAGATGAGGAGCCAGACAATTAGAAACTAAGAAAATTATAGGTCCGATAGACCAATTTGGTCTCAGTGGACGTTAACCACCATCATCATTATCATCATCATGAATTCCATGTAGATTTCATGTACGTGGTACAGGTTCCACACACAAGTCTCAATGCAGATGCAAGCTAGACACAATTTGAATGTAGATTTATCTTCTACATAGCCTCTAGGTAGCCTCAATGGTACACACAAGTCACTAAGAACCATACTGTCCACAAATCCTCCCACCCACAACATTTGATTAGCCATAGCTTTCTCGTACACAACAATTTTTTTCAACATCAAATATCTCATGCACTGAATTTAGCTCTAATATCATAATGATTTCAGAGTGTCAAAACGATGCAACTGCAAACCAAAAAACAAAAACAAACATTATTAATATTCAAAGATCACAATGTTATTCATTAAAAAGTTTGTTATCTTTTCCCATTCTTTCTTGAGCCAACAAATACATTACATTGCTATTTATACTTAGACATGGAGAAATCTAGGATTCTCAAGAGATAATTCCTCTCCTAGACTTTGGAAGAAGTTGAGAAAAAAACAAATTTCTAGGAAGTTATCATAACATTTTCCTAAATAAAACATAACTTTTTCTTTTTCTTATTATTTTTTATACATACTATTTCTAGCATTTTTACATATTCTAGTATTTTCTAAAAATCTGCAAAATCTGGGATTCTCTAGGAGTCCTTAGATTTGGAAAATTAAATAGACATTTTATTACAATGCTCTTGCATCAATTATATGTTTCTCTATAACTATGAAGTAGCATATTATAATTAAAGTGTTATTTTTAAATTCTCTCTAATACAATAACTAATAACTTATGCATGTAATGTTAGCTATTGATACTACACAAACCTTTAATTAGACATAAATTAGCTTTTGATTATTTTTTCACCTGATTTTTAAATGCTATGAAATTTAGTAAATTTTTAAATAAATTTTTAAAAATATGCAACCAATTTATCTATTTTTTAACCATTTTTAATGGGTGATTCACTCAAGGTAGGCCATATATAGCAATATTTTACGATTGTTGAGGTCCAAGATAAGCCAAATATACTAGGAATTTTTTACTTAGATATACTAGAAATTTATGACATAGAAAGAGCCAATTTCTAAGAGGATCACAGGGCCTACTTCCTAAGCCTTATCACAAGAGGTCAAATATGTCCCCCAGTGTAATTTGAAATGAGTTGGAGGGGATAACATCCTATTATGTCAACCATTGGGTCATCCAATAAGGAGGAAAATAATTTATTTATGTCTATAAAAACAGGTTATGGAAATTATTGGAGCATGGTTTTTTAATAGAGAAAACAAAAAGGGAGGGTGGCATAGCCATCATAGCCTTAATATGTAACATGGACAAACATCGCTACCACTTTCTAACGTGCGATATCAACATTGTGTTGGATGGTACATCATCTTAAGTGTTGTAATGACATCAATTGTTGTGTGAAAATGAAAAACTTAGAGGATGGGGAGAGGATTTGGGAACCTTCTCTTCTCCATTCTATTTCTTCACTACAATGGAATTTGGGAATGAAACTTCCTTTAGGTTAAATGGAATACAAGGAATTATAAGTCTCTCCTTCATGTTGTTTCGATGCTTAGTTTCTCCTTCTACTAGTGGATATTTTTGTAAGTGTCCAACCTAGTTAAAACACAGAATGAGAGGCAAATCACCCCCCTCATCATAGTCCATTTTCTCAATCCTTACAACCTTTGGGTTGTAAGAAATCTATTAGTTAGTTTTTATTAGCCACGTGGATTTTCCTTCATGTTGTTTTTTGTACTAAGGAAAATAGAGCATGTAAGGTCATAAATCCCCTTTCTGGATTTTATTATTTTAGTGGTTTGTATCTAATGACTTTAAAACAATAATTTTCCTTGTTCTTTGTGTGGTATAGAAGATTCCTTTGTTTTTCTCAAAACTTAGTTGGTTTCCTAGGAATAATATTTGTATTCTTTTTTTAAAAGGTGGAAGGAAACCCATTAAACATTGTAGTCTTCTTATTTTACAGGTTAAGGCTCTCCTCTTTGATGAGGTTGATTCCAAGAACATACCCTAGTCATGAAATGTTACGAAGGGAGTGAAAAGTCTTAGTTGTAAGGGAATTTTATTTATTAGAGGTGGAGCTAGTTTGTGGTCCATGTTTTGTGGTCTATGTCAAGTGGTTTATGGTCTACGATCTCTCTTTATTGTTTTATGGTATGCCTTGCCTCCTTTTCCTAGTTGGTTTCTATGAGACATCAATGAGGTGACTCACATAAGGGATCTTCCTATTGTTCCTCTTATGGTTTCTTAAGGCCCCAATATTATTCCCAATCCTCAACCCATCTTCTTCTTTCACAAAATCCCCTAGAAATTCAATAATGGTTCGAGGAGGTTGAGGAGGTTATAGAAATCAATAGGGAATGTTTATCTTAGTCAAACCTGTCAACAATAGTAGCTTATTAGTTTCAAAAATATTTCCATACCCAAGGGATCCAAAAATAATATATGTACATGGTGGAACTATATTGGAATTTGAAATTATTCATTGATAAAGTGTTACTAGGTAGAAATGATGCAATATATAAGATGCAAATGATGATGGGTGAGTTATAGTAATAATTTTAACACATGGACATACATCTAGAAATAATATAAGAGGTCGTCATACACCAAAGATGTTTTACTCGTCAAAATATTGTAGATGGTTAGTTTCCCATGATATGGATGCTTCCACCTCCTCATAGTATATATATGATCCAATATTTTTTTACGTTTTTTGTTATGATCACTATTAGGATTAATTTTAGCTTGCTTTGATAGTTTACCAATATCTCGTAGTTATGATAAAATCTTAGGCTAATGAGCCATGATTTTGTAGAATTTTTTGTGATTGAGGATTGTCACTAGACTATGCATATGTTTTGGAAAACAACCCTTCTACTTTTGCATCAATCAGGTTTCCCTGGTGGTAGGTGAAGAACATACATAAGGCTAGACTATATAATTTCTCATTCAATAATATAATGTTTTTAATTAAAAAAGTTAATATATGGAAATTAGTATATTAAATATTTATATACTAAAAATTTTAATTACATTTGAATTTGATGAATTAAATATATTTATTGAAAATTTTACATAGAAATCACGAACTTCTAGTCTATAGTACATAAGATTGCCCTATCCATTTCAATCCCCTCAAATATAATGAACCATGTTTTACGTTGGACTAATTAATTACACCTTCCAAGGATATTATTGCAAATACCATGAAGTAGTGGAATTCTATTAGAAATTAACTTTTGAATGCGTTTATAGGATGAGGTGTAATGCCAACTGAATTACTTATATTGAGAAAAGGTCACTACCAGTGTTGAAGCTAGAAAAAAATAGGAACACATTCTCTTGTATAGTTGACATTCGCATTGGATACATTTTCAAAGAGTCTAACGTGCTCAACATCCTTGTTTGACATTTGTCTCTAGGAAATTACACTATCCATTATAGTTACGTTTTATTAAAATGATAGAATGCTTCACTCATGTGGTTATACCACCTTGTAGCTAAAAGGTTAAGCTCTCATTTTATCTAATAGGGAAATATTTGGATTGTTCTAGGAATTTAGCTAATACCAAATGCTATGAAAGATAAATAATAAAACAACAATCCTCATAAACTAATGAACAATTAAATGCAATATCCTGTAGCCTTTGTCCTTTTGGATTTCTCTCTCATTATAAGTGATTGGCAGGTTTGATATTTAGAACAAGGATATACTTCATGGATTCTAAGGAAACATATATATGCCATGGGAACCATATTTCAATCCAGAATTGAAACTTATATAGTTTTAGTTACGGTTAGATTACCTCATCTCTCGATTATATTGTATGATCACAACTCCCAAGGACTAATTGGAAGGAAATAAAAAAATTCTATTGACTTACTAGAGTAAAAAAAGAATTTATACACTTACTCGAGAATATGCATGGAGGTTGATTTGGTGAAATGATTCCTATAAACCCCATAAATCAATATTCATGGGTAGATTCACCATAAAGCTCTATATTACGAGAAAATTATCCAAAATCCTCACGCTTATGGAAAATTTACTAAATATTTTTGGAAAGAAGAGTAGTGTCATTCAAATAAGTAGGTAGCAAATATATAATTAATGAATGAAATATAGCTAAACATGTGTAACACCACCTTCCAGGTCTACCCAAAGTAACCATGCCAACTGTGGTAAACATGAGGAGAGATGTTATTACAATCAGGTTTGACCTCCTATGTTAACTTAAGGAAGTGGAATCGACAGAATATCACCTACAGTCATCCAACATCATTAGCAAACACTTTACTAGACAAGTGAGCCACTCATGCAACCTATCCCTGCATCCCACTACTATTTTACAGGTTTTAGGCCATAGTTTATTTCATGCTATCAGAAAGGGAGTGGCCAACAACCTAAAGTTGCTCTCAAAGACCTATCTGCCAGCGAGTGTGGTCCATAATTTCCAATTCTGTACCATCGGCCTCAAGATTTGAGCCACTTTTCTAGCCCATAATCTTAGTCGCTTCATAAACCTTGTTGTAACTTTTAAAATTCATTAAAAACATAATAATAATGTTGTTCAATCATAAATCATCCTTAGGACTATGCCTAAGCATCCCCAAGCGGGACTGAAATTTTGTCAAACACTTGGACCAATGTAACCAATAGGTCTAGGATACAAGACAGAGCATAAATGACTAAAATGACTTATGAAACATAACTAAAATGACCACCTCCTTCTCCATTTAACTACTACATTGTCAATTAGGTCCTGCATCCATCCATTTAACAATTATAAGAAAATATGCGAATTAACCATGACATGAACCACTCATTCAACCATGCTTATAACCTAGTGAGTGCTAGTATTGTAGCAAGAATGCTGCAACTCCTGGGCTACCAAATTTACTTTTATCAACGCAGTAGTTCTTAACAAACTTGGAAGCATTGGTGCTATATGCATAAGTACTAGTTCTCGCTGCAGGTTGTCACTTGGTCAGCCGACGCGAGACCACTAGGAGCTCAAGCCAACTTTTGTAGATTTTAGAAGAATCTCTATGTGTGATGAAAGGAAAGAAAGATTGCCCTACAGATGCTATTTTGACTGTAGAAAGGAGAAAGACTGAAATGTAAAGCAAAACCTAGTAAACCCTAATTAACAAGCTAATTCTACTTTTGCCAAAAAAAACCATGAAAACCATGAAAGAAATGCCATGACCTACTCAAGGAAGTAAACAACATCTAACCATACTATTTCTAGAAGTAAAGAAGAAAAGAAACATATTTTTGGATTTTTATGTGTTTTTATGTGAATTTAACATTTTCTAATTTATTGTGTGTGAGTGCGGTAGCAAACAGGTGGTGTTAGAGGGTGGTTTTGGAGCTTGGGAGGATGTAGGATGGTGTTGATGGGTCCTAGGAGGTCTTAGGTGGCCTTTATGGAGGATTTTTCCACACTTGGCCTTCAAAAGAAAGCCTATAGGAAAAACAATAGGAGGACACAGGCAAACTACAGGAGGAAAACAAGGAAACTACAATAGGCCTACAGGAGGAGGCTGAGAGAAATTTTCAGCATTTTGAGGGTGTCAGAGTGGGTGGAAAAGGTGGATGAAGGTTGGAGTGAGGTTTTAGGGTGCCTAATATCTACCATGAATCACCAAGAGAGAGAAAGATGATTGGGTTTGCTCAAGGAGAGAGGAAGAAGTTCTATGAAAAATGAAGGAAACTAGGGTAGAATTGAGGTGAGGTTTGGGAGACCTATAGGGCATGGATCAGATGGAGGGTGTGATTGCTGGTAAGCTAGCCTACTGCTGGAAGAGATTTGCTACATAGAAACTGACAGTCAACCAAGAAAATCAAGCAACCAATGCAATGAGTGCATCCTAGGAAAAGCAGAGTTTTACATTAAAATGGCCTAAACTATGATGTATAGAAGGAAATGCTGGGAAATGATGTAAGAAAGGAAAGAATGTAAAAGGACTATTTCAAATCAAGAAGTGAACATGATAAAGAAGATATAAAGAAAACCAAAACTATACTATCAACCTACTAGAGAGGTGCGAACACTAAAAGTCCTAGGAATGAGGAAAATCTGTGTTTTTGGGGCAACAAGAGATTCTTTACCTGAAATCATGGTCCCAGAGGGAGGAAGAGAGGCCAAGGCACTATTGCTAGCCTTTTGAATCTTCTCTAATCACTTCTTAACCTGCTGCAGAAAGCACAAATGGAAGCAAGCTACTAAATCATCAAAAACAACCTATTCTTAACCATAAGAGAGATACATCTAACAACAAACCAATCTAAAAATTGAAGTAAAGCATACAAATACAAGTAAAACTAAGCTTGGGTGCTTGGATTACGCCCTAACCCAAGAGCTTTAGCCCTCTGAGGTAACCCATTGCTAGCTCAAAAAGGATTCCATATTCATTATCAAAAAATAGCAAGATTACATAAAACTGTCATAAAATAGTAAGCTCAAAATTTGAGCAGAGTTTACACAAGCAAAAAAAATTCAACCCTAGTGAGGCCCTAGGACTCTCTACTTATACATTTGAAGCTACCAACATCTTCCTTAAAGTTAGGGAGGCTTGGCTCCCAAAACTTGAGATAACTATCAATCATCCTCCACTTGCTTGGCTGCCTTCTAGTGCATGATTCAACCCTTGTACTCTGAGCTGAATGAAAGGGAATTCTAAGTGAGGAGAAATAAATGAGCGGGATTCCCTCCTATAAGCCCTCTCCTCTGTCTACTTCAAGTTATTGATGCAGTTTTACCACTAGATCCTCGAATTTGACCTCAAAATCCATCAATAATCTGCATTAAATACATGTTAGACCACATGGCATAATAACTAACTCAACTCACCCTATAACATAAATATAATCAGAAAACCGTACAATAAGCTAAGAGAATGGTTGATTTGACTAGGTTAGGAGGTAAAATGAGCGCATATAATTACCCATTTTTGAGGCTCATCATCACCCCCCTACTGACTATGTTTCTCATCCTCTGTGCAACCTAGTCAATCTCTTGGTCTTTCATGGCCCTAGTTGCCTCCCTAGCATTACAAGCTTCTGATGTGGTCTGCTCATGTTATCCACAAAATCCTGCCTTTCTATCTATGTCCTTCCACTGCTCCTTCTCTTCTTCTTCTCTTCTCCCTTCCAGCATGCCTAATATGAGTGGAGGAATCAATTTGATGCCAATCCAGTTGACCTTTAGCCTTTGCACGGAGCGCTTGTACATTGGCACTCTTTTCAATGCCTCCTTCAGCCTCATGGAGGAATGGTATTCTCTGATCTGCAAGCTGTGGGTTAGGGTGTTCCATCTTCTCATGCATGCATACACACAGTCATCCCTAAGTAGCCTAAGAATATCTTCAAAGTGTGCAATGGCTTGTTCCTGATTGGCTAGATATTTAGGGGTAATCTAAGGGTCATTGGCAAGCAAGTTTTGTGTGCTGATGAGTGCCATAGGATCTGATAGCTCAGCTATTATCTTCAATGGTTCATTCTGCTCTTTTATTAACAATCTTTTCATTTCTGTTTCCCTCAATTATTCATGGTTCATCCATGATGCCATGGCCATTAATTGTAGATCCCCTAGCTTGGCATTGGGGTCCCACACATTCAGGTCTATGAGGACCATGCTATGTAGATAGAACTCTACCATCTTTTCTTTTTCCTTGGAGGTTCTTTGCTCACACAAATCCATGAACTACCTGTAGTCTTGGAAAGGCATTATGCCTCTTTGTGCTAAAGTTTTTATTTGGAATTGAAGCCATTGATCCTTCAGATAGAGGCCATAAGATTTAACTGGTGTTCTGCATTGTAATGCTTCTATGGATAAGCTGGCCATGTATGCCAAATGAGTCTCTTTCTCCTGCATCTACCTCCTTAGTAATTCCTTCTCATTCTTAAGGTGGCTTCTTGTAATGGCTTCTTTGTCTCTGAGAGCACTCAATTCCCTATCGATTTCCCTGAGTTTGTCTTCCATGTGGCCAATATCCTCAACTCCTTTGGACTTGGTTATTTGCATCCACCTATGTGTTCTCACTGTCTCTTTTTCCAATTCAAAAAACAATGGAATTGCAAATTTCTATGGGATTATCTTGCCTCCCTCAAGTATTCTGTAATAGGAGCCAAGATTAGGCTAGGGGTCAGGTTCTTGTAGCTCTTGTGCTTCCTCTTTCACCTCTAGCTGTCGTCTTATCTTTTCCTCAAGTTTTTGTGTCTCCTGTAGTTTGGACAATGTCTCCTGTAGGACTGTTTTAGACTCTTGTAGGTTTGGTTTGGGGTCCTGTAGAATTGTCTTTCCCTTCCATGTAGAAGATCTTGTAGCCCTCCTTTCATAGGTTATGGGTGTCTTGAAAGGAGATTCTTTCACCTTGGTAGATGGTGATTCTTCAATGTTAATGGGAGTCTTTGATGAGGGTTGAGGTTTTCCTGTTTTAATTCTAGTACTCTTCCTTGCCCTAAAATACATGGAGGTTTTTCTTTTCCTCTTCTACTTCTGCTTGACTGGTGTATTGAGGGTATTGAGGGTAGCTACTGCTTCTCTTTCCAAGGTTTCAGGGGACTCTTTTCTTTTCCGTGCCATCTCTACCTCCTTTTCTCCCTCTTCTATCTCTTTTTCCTCCTCCTACTTTGTCTCTTTTTCTACCTCCTATTCTGTCTCTTCAACTCTCCCCTCCTCTATTTATTTTCTTTCCTCCTTCCTCTCTTCCTCTGTTATGTCACCATTGGCTTCATCTTCTCCTCCTTACTATTCTCCCTCCTCACTAAGAGCAGGACCGATATCATAGGTTAATGCGTTTATGTCATCCTCAACTGTCATATTTATGAAAATTCCCTTGCTATAGGGATTGTAAGGGTATGGATGGCTTCTTCTACTAGGATCTTGATTAGGCCATGGTGAGCTAGCTGCTATGAATATCCTTTTTGTAACTTGGTGCTAGAGTCAATGAGGGACTGAAGGAGAAAGTAAGGGATATTGAGCATTTTATGTGCTAGGGTATCCATGCCATATCTCAATTCTTGGAGGATTCTGAAATGATATCCATAAAGAATGTTGTGCATCCCTTTACAAGAAATGTATTTGATCACTTGGTAGCTAACCTCATCCCAGGGATATGGTACATTAGCCCTCCTAATTCCATTTTTGTCTTCAACAGGGGTTTCATTATCTTGGGAAAAATTCCTCTTGGCAGCCTGGCCAATTATTTTCTCATCTTTACTCCAAGGCAGCCCAAGAGGAAGGGTAGTGACCCTACTGATGAATTCAGGGGCTATTTCAATGGAGATGACTCTAATGGTTATAGTAGCATGAGTTATTTTGTGAGGGACCAGAGAGAGAGCAAATTCATGGGAAATTCCATCATCAAACCCTCTAAACTTCTCAAAGAAATTCATCCAGATTTCCCTTGTAAATATTTACACCACTTGAGGATGTGCATGGAGTATAGTGGAGTTAGTGGGATCTTTTCTCATAAGCCCCCCTATCATACTACCTATACTTCTTTTAAAAAACTAGATATGGAGGTGGAGACAAAGAATTTTGAGTGAAATAGAAAAATAGAGGGGACTGTGTTTTTCATTTTAAAAAACAATTTTTTTTTTCTTAATGTATTCCTACCCTCTTAAAGACTCATTTTATCTTCAATTTAGGACCAACTCTTTCAAATTTTGATATTCAATAGAGGGAATTCATGAACCCTACCTCTTCAATCTAAAATTCGTGCCAAAAATCACGTTTCCTCCCTTCAAAATGACTCACTGCCCCTCATGTAGAAGCTCGCTGTCCCTCCCGTAGATTTCTTATAGATGCTCCTGTAGAAAATGGCAAGAGAAAAAATATGGAGGAAATCGATGGAGAATTGTTGATAAGAGGCTGTGGGGGCATAAGAAGACTGTTGTGTGGCTGAGTTACGAGGACAAACTAAAGAAAATGTGGTGAGAATGCATGGGGAGGAGTGCTCATTACCTTCTATGGTTGCTTTCGGTTATGAGTGCTAAGCTGGCAAGGTATACGTTGCCCAGATTAGGACCGTTTGTCCCCACCTTCTTGGTCATCATGACCCCCCTCTTAATCATCCCCTCATTACTGCATCGCAGTTAACTCTTCCTCCTAGTACTTGTCCCTCGCATCTTTTGCTTGAGTTGACAGTGCGCACGTGTAGGTGATATCTCGGTTAAGTGGAGTCAACTAAATGAAGGTGGCCAAGTTAACTGGCCACCTTTCCCTCTTTCGATTTCAACCATCTCGTTTCCTTTGTATGATTCCTAATTACACAAATGCAGATAGATGAGTGACTTAGCTACTTACCTGTAATCCAAGTGTATTTGCTGCGATCGATTGTGAGGTTTTGTGGCTTTCTCTACTCCATGCCTTCATTTTCCTTCCACCATGTTGTCTCTGCTAGCTGATGTGTTGTTGTGTGTTTTTACAAGTTCTTCTTTTGCTGTAGCTGAGCTGCATGTGCCTTTTCAACATTCAGATGTGTTGTCCCTTTCTGCTGGTGCTAGACTTCTATGGGATCAGCTGCTATAGGAATTCCTACAGGAGCTCCTATAGCTACTTCTCCCCTTCAAACTTTAGCTATTTCCCTGTGCTTGGAGCTCGAGACTGATGCTAGAGGTGGAGATGAATGATGGAGGGATAGTAGGTAAGCTTTAGGTAAAGTTAATGGTGCCTTTTCCTCTTTTTTTTTTTTTTTTTTTTTTCAAAACTGAAAAACTATTTTTCTGTGCTTTTTCTTGGAAAGGAAAAAAAATAATAATGATGCTTGGAGTGTGATGTAGGCTTAGAAATGACGGAAAGGAGGTTTGAAGATGGTAAGAGGGATTATAGGTTCCTCATGAAGCTTCTCTTGTCCCTCAAACTACCTCCTGTAGACAATTTTGGCTCTCTCTAATTCCTATAGGAGCCTCCTGTAGAAAACACAGTTATGGAAGAAGGGGTATAGTGGGGTGAAAGAGATGCCAAAAATGAGGGAGGAAGGTGTGGGGAAGATGAGATGGATGCTAGTATGAATGTCAAGGTCCCCTTGGCACCTTCTTCTACTCCATGTAGTCCTCCTGTAAACCTGCAATGCAATAAAAAATCATTTTTTATCTGTGTTTTTTCTTTTTTTGAAAACAACTAGGGCACCTTAAAGAGGTTTTCACCTTAATTGCCCGCCATGGGTGCCTCCAACAGAGGTTTTCACTGAGGGATCTTATTCTTTTCCCTTTTTTCATGACATCACTAGGCCACCTCAGAAGAGGTTTTCAACCCAATGATGGGACTCAAGTGCCTCATGGAGGTTTTCACTTGAGTCCTTATTTTTTCTCTTTTTTCTTCAGTGAGTAGGAGAAGTCGAAGCTAAGACATTCTCCACTACCATCACTGTTTTATTCAAATATTCAATAAACTCTCGATTGGAGAGGGGTTTCTTATAGACTTTCAACCAATGTCCATTGACAAGCAAGGGGATGGCTTCATCATCAATGGTTCTGATCAAAACTGAACCATTGTCATTGCATTTCTCCACAGTGTAGGGTCCCAACCATCTTGTCCTTAGCTTGCCTTTGAAATCCTTGTATCTTGAATCATAGAGTAGTGCCCAATCTCCCTCTTGGAATTGCTTCTCCCTGACATTTCTATCATGCCATATCTTTTCTGAAGCTGATCTACCTCTGTATGGAGAAGGGCTTGCAATCTATATTCATCCAATCCATTGAGCTAAAGTAATCTCTCCTTTTGTGCATGGTTGAGGTCTAGGTCTAGCCGAGCTACCATCCTTAGGGTATTGAATTCAAACCCTATTGACAACAAAGAATTCTTCCCATAGACCAGTTCATAAGCTATGCACCCGGTGGTGGTCTTCCATGTTGTGTTGTAGGCCCAAGTGGCCTCAACTAATCTATCTGCCTAGTCTTTTCTGTTGCTGCTCACTGCCTTGGTTAGGATCCCTTCCAATGCTATATTATTGATCTCCACTTGCCCATTGGCTTATGGATGGTAAGGGGTGGAAGTCTTGTGCTTGATCTTATGATGTGTGAGTAGGTCTTCCCAAATTACCCTAAGCAGGACCAACTTCAGAGACTCAGGGTCAAGTGTACACCTGGCCCTTTTGTAACTGAGATGGAACCTCTCTTCATAGTCTTCCAGGGACTCATCACTTCTTATGGTCATTCGAAATATTTCTTCTTCAGTGTATTTTGACCTACAATAGTCTCGATAATTGTTGTTAAAGGCCTGCTGCATGTGAGCCCAAGTTGTGATGCTATTGCTAGGTAATCCCATGAACCAACACAGTGGTGTGTCCTTGAGAGTAGAAGGGAACAATTTCAACATTTTCTCATCTTCTGCATAGTCATAAGTTCGACAGATGACAACAAACTCGAACAAGAAGGTATCAGGATCTTCTGTAGTCAGAGCATGGAAATGAGGTAGGGCTGAACGACTTATATTCTTCATTTTGGTGTCCCCATTAGTCTACCGAATGGGGAAAGTACCCTCTATTATCTCTCCATTTCCCCTAGCATTTATGTTTTCAGCCATTGGCTCTAGAGGAATGCTTTCTTCTTCTTCTTCCCCTATAGGTTCTTCAAATATGTTTGGATGTTCACTTAAATGTTTTCTTGATTGCAGCCACCAAAGAAGAGAGAAGGTTGGCTATGTGAAGCAGTGGGGGTGTTGAGCCAAAATTTTCCTAAGTTATCTCTACTCCTACGAGGCATGAAAGGACATATTTTTGGTTGGTTTTTTATTTCTTTTTACCCACAATGAAAATACCTACATAAATTAAAATTGTGATTGAACAAAACAAATTGCAACTACTTGAAATGAACTTGCTGAATGGAAATTCGCAGAAATAAAAAGTAAAGCAAGGAAATACATAATTGAAGGAAAATAATTGAATAGTAAACTTTTGATGAAATAAAATATTAGCAGAATGTTGCAATATGAAATAGAAGAAAGCAGTAATCGCAAAATACTTTGACGCTTCCCCGACAACGGTGCCAAAAAGTGGTGAGCACCAGTATTACAGCAAGAATGTTGCAACTCCTGGGCTACCAACTTTAATTTTATCAATCCGGTAGTTCGTAACAAACTTGGAAGCGTACGTGCTATATGCACAAGTACTAGTTCTCACTGCAAGTTGTCACTTGGTCAACTGGTGTGAGATCACTAGGAGCTCAAGCCTGATGAAAGGAAAGAAAGATTACTCTACAAATGCTATTCTGATTGTAGAAAGGAGAAAGACTCAAATGTAAATCAAAACCTAGTAAACCCTAATTAACAAGCTAATTCTACTTTTGCCAAAAACACTATGAAAACCATGAAAGAAATGCCATTACCTACTCAAGGAAGTAAACAACATCTAACCATGCTATTTCTAGAAGTAAATAAGCGAAAAAACATATTTTTGGATTTTTATGTGGTTTTATGTGAATTTAACATGCATCTAATTTATTGTGTGTGAGTGTGGCAGTGAACAGGTGGCATTAGAGGGAGGTTTTGGAGCTTAGGAGGATGTAGTATGGTGTGGATGGGTCCTAGGAGGTCTTAGGTGGCCTTATGGTTGCTAGCTTTTTGAATCTTCTCTGATCACTGCTTAACCTACTACAGAAAGCAAAAATGGAAGAAAGCTACTAAATCATCAAAAGCAACATATTCTTAACCATAAGAGAAATACATCTAACAACAAACTAATCTACAAACTGAAGTAAAGCATACAAATACAAGTAAAGAGAAGCTTGTCTACTTGGATTGGGCCCTAACCCAAGAGCTTCAATCCTCTAAGGTAACTTAGTGCTAGCTGAGAAAGGATTCCATCTTCATTATCAAAAAATAGCAAGATTACATAAAACTGTCATAAAATAGTAAGTTAGAAATTTGAGCAGAGTTTACAAAATAAAAAAGAAGTCAACTCTAGTGAGATCCTAGGCCTCTCTACTTATACATCTAAAGCTACCAATAGCTTCCTTAAAATTGGGTAGGCTTGGCTCCCAGAACGCGAGATAACTATCAATCATCTTCCACTTGCCCGACTGCCTTCTAGTGCATGATTCGACTGCTTGTACTCCAAGATGAATGAAAGGGAATTCGAAGTGAGGAGAAAGAAATGAGGGGGATTCCCTCCTATAAGTCCTCTCCTCTGTCTACTTTGAGTTATTGCTGCAGTTTGACCACTAGATCCTTGATTTTGACCTTGAAATCCATCAATAATCTGCATTAAATACATGTTAGACCACATGATATAATAACTAACTCAACTCACCCTATAAGCATAAATATAATCAGAAAATCATAAAATAAGCTAAGGGAATGGTTCATTTGACTAGGTTAGGAAGTAAAATGAGCCCATATAATTACCCATTTCTGAGGCTCATCATAACCAACATAAAATGATATAAATATCAGAGATATGATATCCATTAAATCCACATAAAAATCAGTGAAAAATTAATAGAACTTAGCTTTTATTAATCACAGGTAAATCTGACCAAGTTCAGGACTTCCACGTACCACCCGACCATAGACATGGCTGAACCAAATCTCTCTTTCTGTCAGTCACTCCCATACCATTTTATATGAATTAATGTGGGATCTCATTCACCAACCAATCCAAAATTAATCAAGGGAATCTGGAGGTTAAACCACCTCCACCCTCATCCGACCATGATCACACCAAAGTTGATGTTTCGATCATAACCGAACAGGCTATGGAATGTCATCCAAATTCCATCATTATCATTGAGGGTTTTTCTGTCTCCTTGTCTCTTAGGCTTTACCGCAATCCAAACCCAGATCACTAGGCCTTAAACAAAGACTGCTCCCTCAAGCTTTACCGTGTATCCAACCAAAACTGGTCAATGGATTCCTAGGCCTTTGGGAGCGAATCTTGAGACCACCTTCGCCCCTAGATTACAAAATTCATCCAACAATTCCAAAGTTCTAAAACTTAAATAAACATCCCAACATACCATGGCATCCGGAAAAAGGTTGGCTAGGCCTAATAAGAAACTAAAAGAGTGTTTTATGTTACCCATTTAAATCATTTAAATGGAACGAGGGATGGAATTTTAGGGGAGTGTCAAAGGGAATTTTGTTGGTATTTGAATTGTATGATTTCTTTATGTTTGTTTCTAAAGATGTGTTTGGAACTATACAAATCATATTATTGGTTGATTTTTAAGACACATAAATTGGAAACCAAATTCAATTGTATATTAAATATTGATCTCAATGAATGATGTACAATGTGTATATATGAATACATAAAAGAAATCGTTGATCATTTTTTGGGTCTTCTTGGACTCTAATAACCAATAACCCTAACACAAACTAACCTAGCCTTAATCCCAACGATTATCTATATAACATTCTCCCTTTAATTTGAAGGGATGTATCAAAATCCAAGAATGAGAGCTCAAAATGCAAAAATGAATCTCAACCAAGAGATGAATGTCTCTCAGAAATGGTTTTTAAGGCTGACCACAAACCAATGTGGGAGAAGTTAAGGTCTCAACCAACACCAGCTCTGGATCCTTCATAGCAGTTCTCAAAACAACCAAAATTGTGGTTTTTTGGTGACCACTAACTCAAGAACTATCAATATATTTCCTCAAACAATTCTGAATCTGGAATTTCTCGTTCAAAAAAAACTTATTCAACTAAAAATGAAGTCTCTCTAGCTACCAATATGGCTCTAAGTAGTGCATGTTGTGGCTTAGGCTCAGTTGTGGATCATTGACTTAGGCTCACTTCGAAAATATTTGAACATGTAGTAGACCATAAACAACTCTATCATTCCCCCCCCTGTCAAATACATGGTGAGAAGATGAAGTACTCTTTATCACTGCAAGGCTAGTCAACACTCTCAAACATATCTTGTGGTATGACCTATAAATTTTCTTGCCTATTTTCAACCAATCCCAAGAAGCAATCCATCTGAAATTTAGTTTCTCTCTTGCAGTAGTCTTATTTCTGGAACATTTGTTTGAATATTGATTTTTCTTTCCACAATTCTCACATGGGTGAAGATCAAAACAGTGATCTTTCACATGTCCACCTCTATTACACTTTTGATTTCGATCAAGTTGTTCTAGAACAACACCATCCATAAATCCAACACTTTGAAATTGTACAGATTTAGAAAAATAAAAAAGATGAAAAGATACATCCAAGACATATTTGTTAAATCCCAAATCAGTTTTTTGTTTTCTATGCGTAATCTCTTCCCACTGTCTTATAAAAGTTTCGGAAACGATGAGCTTCACATATGTATTCAAATGACTCTTACATACACTTGATTTAACATGACTTTCCACTCCACCCAAATTTTCCCCTGAAATGGTTTGGTCCATCCTTGACTGTCGATTAGAATCTGGCTCAAACAAATTTTTGTTCTAAATAAACATTAGTTTAGAATCACAATTTTTCTTCTAAAGTTCATCTCGCTGAAACTACGACTCTAGCTTCAAGAATTCAATTTTTATGTGAGCATGTTGCAAACATGTTTATATGTCAGATAGTGTGCCATTGTTGATTTGGACATTTTTGTAGACAATGGACAACATTAGATTTCTTAACAAATGTAATAAATCATTGAATTTGGCCATTTTTCACTCAAAATGCACCCAATATAAGAAAATTTACAATGATTTAACGGGGTCTTGGGCTCAACCAAAAATGCACTCATTTTACAAAGACATTTTAAAGCATAAATCCCAACTTCATAATCCTGTTTTTATGACTAATGCTAACTCATAATTGTTTCTTCACACTCATCACAATAACATTCAACGTGAAGAGAAACCAGAATAAAATGGTTTACGGACTCTTCTCAAACATTTTCACAATACTCTACAATTCAGTCAAATCTTCTTCATACACATGTTATCTTAGTATAAGATACAATTATCATGGCCTTCTCCATTGGTATTAACTAAATACATACCTTATCCAATTGTTTCTCCAACAAATGACCTTTGTAATCTCTACTTGCATGGAGGTTGTGATGTCAACGATCACTTCTGCATTGATGCTGATCCATGGAGGACTTTTATATAAATTCCTCCTTCAGAAAGTCATTCTGCCTCAATGTTTGATTTCTTGTTTGAATACAATAAGTGATTGCATATTCTTTTCGTTAATTATAAAAAATTCCACAACATGCTTATCATAATATCAAGCTAAGCCTTTTGAATATCATTCAAGCATTTACTCAGGGTTAATGGCAGTGAAGATATTTACATAAATACAAAACGACTATGATATCCGCACATTTTGATTTATAATTTTGAAACTCTCTGTATGATGCTTACCATAGGGATCAGATGAAGAACCATCACCAACTATTTTTAAGAATTAATATAAGTTGTCATCATAGAGAGACAATACTCGCCAAACAATATTGCAAGCCCTGTATGATGACATTTGAAATGAAATTTTGCGAGGAAAACAAAAGAGGGAGTTTTCATCATCAAGTTCTAAGAGGTGGACTATCATTCAACAATCTGTGCATCTAGTTGGCTGATGTTCATGCAAACAGATACAAAACTGCAACATTAAACAAGTGTATATTGGGTCTCCTCACCGTGTCAATTCTTTGTTCTATTGTCTCTGGTTTCATTCATTAATAGTGTTGTTTTTCTCCTCTCGACATTTTCCAAGTAGCATTCCATGTAGACATAAGTGATGTTGATTTGATGTGTTCTCAGTCATCTTAGAAGGTATCAGCTTTGTGGATGGTCTCCCTCTTGAATATGGTGAGCTCTAAATGTTCGAACAATAGCATGAGGCATAATTATATGGAGAAACTCTCAATCACTTGAAACTTGGAAAAATATTGAATGAATGTACAAGTATGCTAAATCGACTTCCAAAATACACTAAGAAAACACAAACATGTTGTTGCATCCAAGGTTCAAACAGTGATCAACTAACCTCCTCGCTTGACTTTGCAACATTCATATTCCTTACTCTTCTTCATCAATGCTCTATAAAAAGGCCACACAACGCTGGTTAATTTTATTAGACATAGCATATTAACCAAGCTCTCATTCAATAGAGAATTTTCCTGCTCATAAATTGGAAACAGTATTCAACTATATATTAAATATTGATCTCAATGAATGATGTAGAATGTGTACACATTAGTACATACAAGAAACTCTTGAATCAATTTGCAGGCCTTTTTGGATTCTAATAACCAATCACCCTAACAAAAACTAACCCATCCTTAATCCGAAAGATTAGTTTTCTAACAAGATTACATGTTTCTAAAAACATCATCCATATCCATTCCCATTCAATTCCCATTCAAGAAATCCGAGGAAATTTCCAATTTATTTAATCGAACGCAGTAGACTAGACATGTTACGGTGCTTGCAAGTTGCCACTATATACTAATTAATATCACCATGGCCATCCATCAACAATTTCGAGTCCCTCACATGTCACCGATTCACTCATATATGTTGAACTTTCATTCTTATCACCATTTTCTCATCTATTTCCGAAGTTCACATCAAAACGAAAGTGAGTTGCAAAAAAAATAATTTGGGCCCAGAAATCACTGGGTTGTTGGCTATGTTGAATAAATCAGGTGCAATTTAGAACCTTATTCAATCTGATCTGATGATTAATTAATTTTTAATTTAGTATATATATCCCAATTCCCCATCATCACATGCATGATGCATAAACCGCATGCCTTGAATTCCCACGGAATAAATTTACTACTTTTTACTATTTTATTTGAAAAGAAATATTTAATAAAGTAGCAGTTGTACCGTACCTTCAACGGATGGAATATCGTCGCAGCATGAACGTGCAAACTCTAGAGCACTATGAAATTGATGAAATCAAATGATTTGGTGAATATTAAGGTGGATTACGGTGGTTTGATAGGAAATGCAAGTTGTATACTAAATATTTGGTTGATTTGGTTGATCCCTCTATGTTTACAATCATAAAATCCAATAACGAGAGGGTAAGGTTGCTAGCACGAAAATCTTCAAAAATAGAGCTATCCCCAGTGCCAAGTAACAGCGATTACTCATAGTATATGAGTAAGATCCCCTGCCATGTTCGCATAGCCAAGTGGACTAAGGCACTAGTCAGAGAAAAATCCAATCTGTATCAATCGAGATGAGTCGAGTCTGTTTCATATGTTGGAGGATAAGATCCAATCTGTATGAATAACGCCGATAGAGTAAAAGGGCTAAGTTATCCCGATTTGAATGAATTAAGTGGAGAACACCATGAGGGTAGGGACTCTCAGAAAACCAAATTTTGCTTCTAACGACATGAAGAACGTGGTGAATGAATTGCAAAGACTAGGCCTTTTTTGGATCTTCCAAAAGATAATTACAGAAGCTCTAAATTTAGTTACCATAGATTGTTAAAATTATTTTTAATAACTATTACCATAAATTGTTAAAATGATTTGAAATAATTTATAGATGTTTAATATAATTTGAAATAATTCTTTTTTAGAGTAATAATTGATCAGATTTATATTTCTTATATCCTATATGAATAAAGCTCTACTATTAAACATAAAAGAAATATAGAAATAATTCTTTTCTAGAGTAATAATTGATTAGATTTATATTTCTCATATCCTTATATGAATAATTTTTCATTTTTCTTTGTGGTCCTTCAACTCTATCATTAAACATAAAGCTCCACCATTAAACATAAAAGAAATATTGCAAGCCTTTGTTTGGAGATAACGCTACGGCAGGGATTCTTTTCATTTTCAGGTTGTAATATTTTAGTTCGTTACTTCAGCCTGATTTTTTTGTAGTCTTGATTTGATGTATGTTTAAATTTTACTTCAATTTTGACTTCGGATTCTCTACGGTCGATTCAATTAAAATGTCTAGGTTTGACCAAGGAGATGAAATGTTATCACTTTGATTTAAGCACCAGACGTATTATCTATTTATGGTAAGATAGATGTTATTCAGAAATGATAATTAATAATATGTTTTCATATACAATTGGTAACATATAAATTAAATATGTATTAGATATAATATTAGGTATATAATATTAGGTATGTAAAAGGATGATAAATCATGACTACATGTGTATATCAACCATATTTATTAACGTGGTTGTGCTAGTTCTACAAGTGCTGACCGTTTTCCCTCTTTTTTTTTCTATATTGTGTTGTTTAATTTATTCTTTCTACCACAGTCATCTTCATTGGGGTTCAAATTTCTTGGTTGTGAAATCTTACAAGGTGGATTTTCTTCACTTACAATTGGTAGAGTGGACTTTTATTAATGAGTTAAGTGTGTCTATTTTGTAATAGGAATTCTAAATTTTAATTTAATTATCAATAGTTATTTGGAGGATGGTAGGATTAAACTTCCATGGAATATTTTACAATATTCATATTATCATTCACAAGTTAAAGGTTGAGATTTATATACAAAGTAGTTACTATAAATTAGTGGATAATAGTTAATATTCGCAGTCAATGGTTTTACTATGTCGGTCATCTTATATGTTTCATATAATCTTCTTAGTCATATCTCATATAAACAAATGCTATGACATGTCTAGGTTAAGGTCATTTGATTTCAAGTTCCAAATATCTTTTAGCCAAGAGGCTCATTTTACAACCCAATATGAAAGTGATGCCTAATTTTGTCCGTGCTCAACTTGGAGTTGACATGTGTCCTTTAAAAAATAATTTAAATTAAAAAAATAGTGACCTATAACAAAAACATAAATGATTATACATATTTGGTTAGTTTTAATTAAAAGCAATATGAAATATCAATAATTCTATTCTTATTGTCGTCACTTGGTTTGTTATTAATATTACATCCGTTATGAAAAAGATGTAGTAAAAATATTTCATTTTCACCCTTGGAGTTATAAATAAAATATTTTTATGTCTATTTTAAATGATATAAATATAATATTTAATTGTCTATATGTGTGTTGATTTTACCTTGCTTGAAAGGAAAAATTAATTAAAGGTAAAATAATTTAGTTAAGAAGAGGAAAATGTCTAATTCACTCAATTACTAATAAAAAATATTATTTGTAATAAAATTTTCTACATACAATTTAAAAAATGAAAAATTACACATAGTCTCTATACAAGGAGATGTAAAAAAGTACTATAGATTCACCTTAATCACCAATTTAATCTCTTGGCATGTAAACCCTTTTTCAAGTTTTGAATTAAAAAAAAAATATAATGATATTTGATCACTCTTGCCTTCTGATATATGCCTGATCAAACAAGATGTATTATAAATATTATATGTAATGTTATGTGAAATTTTTTAACATAAATGTCGTTTTTAAATATTATATGTAATGTTATGTGAAATTTTTTAACATAAATGTCGTTTTTTAATCAAAACTTTATTAATTAAGGATTAATTTATTATGACAATCTCATTTATCATCATTTTTTTAGTATAATGTTGTTGACCGAAAATATATAAAACCAAAATGTCAAAAAAAAAATTGTATAACCCAAAAATCCAAATTCCATCACAGAATCGAACAGTCTGAATCAGAAAATTGTCTTTAAATATTAGTCTCGGCTTGAGGACTCGCGCCCCTCTCTCTTCTGATAAGATGCTGAAAGCCCTCATATATTTTGGTCGGGATTTTGACAAAACCTCAAACCCTAGGGTATATACGTCACCGGCCACTGAAATAAATAACTTACTTATCGAGCACTGTAAATGACATTGCCGTCACTTATGTCATCGAATTAGCCCAATAAAGAAATGTAGAATCGAACTTTTTTTTTCAGTAAGTAGAATCGAACTTACTTATCAAGCACTGTTAACCACATTGCCGCCACTTATGCAATCGAATTAGTTCAATAAGGGAATGAAGAATCGAGTAAATAGGACTCTGTTCTAGCTGGAAATGCAACTGACTTCACATCATTCTGTGAAAAAATAAAATTAATTTTTTTTACCAAAGCGTTTAGGTTCTCCTGTACGATCACGTCAGATATGAACAGTATTAATTTTTCTATTAATGGCGGATATGAACAATATTAATTTTTCTATTAATGGTAATCATAGAAGTATGGAATCTTGAAACAAGAAACGGGACGGTTGCCACCGTTCCCGTGAAAAAAACGTACAAACGTACAAGAAACAAGACGGGAAGGAAACGCCGCCGTTTGCATATACTTTATGGAAAACATATAATTGGTACTTTTCCATCTATTCCTTCATCGTAGTTCGCTCGCTAGGGTTTGTATCATGCCTGCCATGCTATTCTGCCCGGTCCTCCAGCTGGTCCGCTGTTTTAGGAAATAGAATAAGAGTAAGGTGGTGGGAAGGAAGAAAATAGTAGACACCGGCGGCATTGACTTATAGGTCGTTCACAGCCGTGTATTTTGGCTTTTTATTGTAGTTTTTAGGTATATGTTCATTTAATATTATAGAGGCCAAGGCCAAGTCTTGAGAAAGTTGATCATATATGTACTATTGTCTTTTTTAGTTGATTTGCTTTGCTATATTGTTAAAATTCATAGCCTAAATATAATGTAGTTAAAATTATATTAAAAATTGAAATTAAATTTATATTTTCTTTTTTATTTTTAACTAAATTTTTAGTTTTATTCTTTGATTGAAACTTCCCAATCTTTTTTTTTTTTTTTTTTTTGGGTCATTGTCGTTTCTCGTTTCGTTTCTCGAACATATTGGTAATGTCAATGCAAGGTTTACACATTCCATTGCATAAAATCATTTTACACATAGACACATTTCATTCAATACAAACACTGGCTATTCCTAACCACGTACGAACATAAAAGCAAACATAGATAACCATTAAGTATTTACTTTTGGTGAAGCTCAGTACCCCATGGAGCAAAATTGTCACAGACCAGGGGGTCATCCTACCCTATTCCTGGACTATGACCCAGTGGAAAAGCCATAGCTCCATCCTTTTTTGTTGTCATATTATGCTCGTAATTTTCATGAGGAGAATGGTCTTTTGCCGTCTTAACAATTTCATGGCCATGAGCTCTCGCCAACTTGTTCTTCCCAATTACTTCACTACCCAGAAGACCGTCGTCCTTCCCCTTAGGGTTGATACTCAGGAGACTGCGGTTATTTCTCACTGCAGCGTTAAACGACTTGATAAGCCTAACGTCGGCCGATGAAAAATCGGCCACAAGAAACAACAGCAGAAGTATAACAACTATCGCTCTGGCCTTCATTTTTCAATGAATGCCCAGATTCTACCACCTTACAAGTGATCGAAATTAATACAATCGGGCCCTCAAAGAGAAGAAATACTCTTATGTCGAATTGGCTGAGCTCTCAGCAATCCTGCATATAGATATTTCTCCCATAGATTTACATTAAAATAAGCATAGATGCTTCGAAAATTACCCTGCCATGCACTACTACAAACATGCACTATTTTAGTGCTAAATTCTTCTTATGAATGATATCAACCATTTGCCGAACAACTTTCGCTGTTCATCAGTAAATTTCCATATCAGGTTTACTGCTGCCTTTCGGTCTCTATCCTCCAGATCCTTTCTATAGTGTAATCAATTACAATTTTATAACATTATTTTTGCGAAATCACGTGTAGTTGGTACATTGGTATCTACAATTGGTACCTTCATGATGACATAGTCTTTGGCATCTGTACTTGATATCGGAAGTATCTTTATTCACAACTAACTTGCTGCCAACTCTAAATAATTTCATGGTTGACAATGCGCCTTGCAATTTTTTATCTTCCACAATCACTTATTTTAACTATCAACTCGCAAAGATAAAGAATCTTGCACGACCGCTGATGGCTAGAAAACTGGTGAGCATAACCAGCAACTTTTTTTTAATTGTTAAATATGCACTTGCAGCAGTGCTTGTTGTCTTTGGTCGTTCCTTGGTCAGTTAGGGCACTTCTGATTAGCCTTACAGGTTCGATTTGTTAACTTAGCCACTCGTGCATACCGAGATTGATTTATGAAACATTAGTTACAGCTCTCTTGGTAATGATGTGTATCTTATCTATCCCATTAAGGCAATCTGGTTTATATTTATCAAAGTGGGTCTCTCCTGAGACTTAAAATCATGTTTCTCTAACTGGTTTTGTACAGCATGGTAAAATGGAAATGTAGACACGTTAATTAAAATCACCATATATTTATTTTAAATACAGATTATCAGATATTTTTTTATTAAATTATATTTTTAATGTTAAGTAGAGTATATATAAAACTAAATAAATTTTAACCAGAAAAAAATTAATTGTTTATATATAAAGTTAATATTGACAAAAATTAGTTATGATAGATCTTTAAATAGTTTATTTGAATCTCTTGTTGAAATATGTTTAAAAAGTATAACATTTAAACATCACATTCACACATCTTTTTTTATTTCTAATTAATTTACGACATATTATTTTTTTAATTATAGCTGACAAAATTTTTCTATTTAGAATATAATTTTTAATTTTAATTTTAATTTTAAAGAGGCACTTAGGGACAGACAAACTTATAAATCTCATCCACTCAAACTTACACATCCCCTCATACTAAGTTGTAGAATGAACCTCTGGGCTAAAAAGTTAATTTAATATTTTGTAAAATTTATACATTGATTATTTTCCAGCCATTACAGAGTGCCATAAGAAGCTACACATAAATTAAAATTAAACCATTCAATTGATTATTTTCCAGCCATTACAGAGTGCCATAAGAAGCTACACATAAATTAAAATTAAACCATTCAATTTTAAATAAAACAATTGAAACAAATAATATTAATATTTATAGCTCACAATATTAATATTTATAACTTACATTTTATTCATTAAAGAATTTGGGATATTTTCCTTGATATTTTCCATTTTCCCTTTATATTACTAGGAGCAACAAATGCATTATATTCCTATTTTTTTTTCAGTAAGAGAAGGTACATATGAGATCAAGAGAAAGACATATAATGCCCAGTCACAAGGGAGATGCATCTTATAACAAGACCAGTAAAAGAGAAAAATTACAAATTAGCTACCCTGTCACGCTGTACTACAAATATGCAAAATTTTAGTGCTAGATTCTTCTTCCGAAGGATATTAACCATTTGTCATACAACTTCCGCTGTTCATCTGTAAATTTCCATATCAGGATTACTGCTGCCTTTGGGTTTCTGTCCTCCAGATCCTTTCTATAGTGTAATAAATTGCATTTTATAACATTTTTTTTGCGAAATCATGTGTAGTTGGTACATTGGTATCTACAATTGGTACCTTTCTGGTGACATAGATTTTGGAATCTGTACTTACTGGAAGGATCTTTATTCACCGCTAACATCCTGCCAACTCTAAATAATTTCATGGTTCACAATGCTCCTCACCATTTTTTATCTTCGACAGTCACTTATTTTAACTATCAACTTGTAAAGCTAAAGAATCTTGCACGACGGCTGATGACTAGAAAACTGGTGAACATAACCAGCAAATCTTTTTAATTGTTAGTTATCCACTTGCAGCAGTGCTTGTTGTCTTCGACCATTCCTTGGTCAGTTAGGGCACTTCTGATAACAGTTAAATATCCACTTGCAGCAGTGCTTGTTGCCTTCGGCCATTCCTTGGTCAGTTAGGGCACTTCTGATTAGCCTTACAGATTCGCTTTGTTCACGCGTGCATACCGAGATTGATTTATGAAACATTAGTTAAAGCTCTCTGGGTAATACCGAGATTGATTTATGAAACGTTAGTTAAAGCTATTTGGGTAATGATGTGAGCGAGTTTAACAGATCTATCTTATCTATGCAATTTGGCCTTATATTTATGAAAGTAGATCTGTGCGGAGAGTTCGTTTATGATCTAGAGAAACCATGTTTAGGTAACTTTGTGCTTTACAGTATGGTAAAAAGAAATCTTTACACTTTAATTAAAAAAATTAATTTTATATTTTATATAATTGGTACACTGATTAGTTTCTACCCATTGCACAGTGTTACAATAGAAGTTACACAAATTAAAATTAAATTATTTAGTTTTAAACAAGGGCTACATAATAGCTACTACTTGCAGCTTAGTTTAAATATAACTAATTAAATTAAAAATAATATAAATAAATATTTCATTAAAAAATAAAACAACTAATAAAATGTGTATTGGTAAATATCATCATCAAAAATTAAGAAATTTGATTAACTAATAAAGGGTATATAATATATGCATACTTTATATGTTTTTAATATAATAATAAGCCATTTTAAATTGAAAATATGGAAAAAAAAAATTATAATTCACAGAAATGGAAATAATAGAAAAAAAGAAAAAAAATTAAAAAATTAAATAAAAAAAAAGTAAATATGAAAACAAAAATTTAGTAACTAATATAATGGAAGTTACTAAATAGTTAAAAATAAGACTTCAATAAACCACCTTACATATAAATAAATTTAAATAATAAGAAAAAACTAATTCCCAATGTCATAAAGGGCAGAAATATTTTGTGAAAGACAAACTAATACACATTGAAAGAAAAAATGAATGAGTAATACATCAACTGAAACAAATAATAATAATGTTTATAGCTCACAGTTTTATACATTAAAGAATATGGAATCCTTATCTTTGCCCCTTATTGTTTGGGCCGACAAATGCATTTAATTCCTATTTATACTGGGACAAATAATAATAATATTTATAGCTCACAGTTTTATACATTAAAGAATATGGAATCCTTATCCTTGCCCCTTATTGTTTGGGCTGACAAATGTATTTAATTCCTATTTATACTAGGAGAAGTAGAAATCTAGAAAATTTGGAAGGAGTTGAGAAAATATCTTTTTTAAAGAGCATATCATAACATTTTTCTAAAGAAAAAACATTTTTTTTGTTTTATTTATTTTTACATGTTGTTTCTAGAATTTTTACATAATCTAATGTTTCCAGGAAACCTACCATTTGTATAATTATGTGGGGAACAAAATTGTTTATGGACTCTTTTCTATAAAGTTTTTATTTATTTTTCCTTCATTTGAAATAATTTAGCTACATAAGGTGTTCTTTTTAATTATTTTCTTGTTGAATCACAGGGTTTATTTGTTGGATGTAGTCCGAAGGTTTATTTGTTGGATGTATTCTTTGTTTACTTCTTAATTGTACTCTCTCTTTTAATTTGAAAGGTTGATTGATTCATGAATTTGGGTAAAACAAAATAATATTATTTGCATAACTCACATATTTTCATGACTTATTTATTCAACTTTTATCTTCAACCTATCCCTATCTTCCTTGATTTCACTTGCAGATGAAACAAACATGTAAAGGAAAACAATTTTTCCATTAGACTTCTGAAGCCCATGGTAAACCATCAGAATCCCTATCTTCCTCGATTTCACCTACGCATGAGGCAAACATGTAAAAGAAAACAATTTCTTCATTAAGTTTATCAAGCCCAAAATCACTACTATGTATGTAGATGCTAGGACAACTTGAAATAAATTTTCCTTCATATTCTTCTATGCTTCCTTCTTTCTTACATAGATATATGCTCCACTATATCTTTTTGCACCTCACATGCATAAAATTGTTCCTATATCACCTTCTTATGCTTAGCCTTTAATAAATATACAAATACTTCCTCTTCAACAACATCCTCAGAACAATTTTTCCTTCTCACATTCCTTGAGTTAGCGGGCTAGCAATATGTGAAGAGCCTAGAGCATGTTCCTTCCATGGTTGATATCCTCTTCTTTGACCTTGAGAACCTAATGAAAGATATGAGGCAAGATGAAATTGTTAATCAATGCCAATTCCACATTATCGTCAAAGGTGGTGGTGGGATGACCTCTTCCACTTCCTTAGCTGACTCGACACCCTCTACCCCTCTCACAACACATGGCAAAGTAACAAGATGATGAGGAAAGTGAATATGGCATGGAGGTGATAGAGGGTATTGAAAGATGGCTCGTGAGTGGGATAGTCTAGGATATAAGAAGAAAAAATGGAGGGAAGTGGTGAGTAATTCCCATGCATCGAAGTAAGAAATGTTGAAAGGAGGTAGGTGAGACATTAATCTAGGTGTATTATATTAGGTCTCGACGATCTAAGTTAACATATTTAAACCTCATAGTGGCCAGTCATGGTATCAGTGGAGTGACAGTCGCTAAGTGTAGGGTGCCACCATTCCTTAGTGGAGTATGTCGTAAAGGTTTCTCAAGCACCCAGATTAGGGAGTGGATATCCTTCTCAATAAGACATTGGTAGTGCGGGACCAGATTTCAATTGTAAGGGATGAGGGCGAGCGATCCTCGCAGTGTTGATGTTCTTTAACCCCTTTTTTGGAAATCAAATCTTGTAGTAAATTTGCTTTGCGTTTGACATGGGAGAAGATGATAGCTTCTTGATGAGAGATGAGGCTAACCAAACATTTTATGTGGTATTCAAAGAGCCATTTGATTGTGCGTTTAGATGTCAAAGAGCCATTTAAAATTCGTTGGGCTATTTGAATGATGATCTGAGTGTCCCCATCTGAAATTAGAGGAAATAAGTGGAAGCACATATAAATATTGATGCCTTCTAACATTTCTTCCATCTTTGGAACATTATTTCTTCCATGATATATGTAGCTCTTGTATGTTCTGATGATTTCCGTTGAGTTATTTTTGAACACTCCTCCAATTCCTGCATCACCCGGATTGCCCTAAGAAGCCCCTTGAAAGTTTAACTTGAAGCGATGGAGGGGTGGAGGGTGCTAGAAAATAGGGAGAGGATATTTCATTATAATTGAAGGAGATATGTAATTAATTTTGGGAGGCTTGAGGTTCCACCAGGCCAAGATCCTTTTTTCAAACAAAGGCTCTTCATAATTATTTGTAGACCAATTGGAAAGGGTTATTGATTCCTCAAGGTGTTTGTGGAAAACGAGGCATATGTTGTTCGACGAGCTTTGAGAATTGGTCAAAATATGTTTCTTGTGCTCCTTCCAAAGCTCCCAGACAAGAAGGATGGGGGTAGTGGACCAGAGGCAATTCAGAATGGGGTTAATGAAAAAGATATTGGGGAAATACCTAAGGGTTTGTGAAATTTTATTTTAATTCCTAGATTATTTGAGGAATTCATGCTCCGAATTTTGTTAGGGGTTTTCAATGAAAGTGCATGATATGAAGAGATATTATATTGCTTATTGTTGGTTTTAGTAGAGATAACACCAAGATGGGCCATGGAATCCCTTCTTAATGAAATTTTCCCAAGTGAGGACTTGGTGCTCGGTGTGGACCCACGAGAAGACTTTGATTTTAGGTGAGGTGTTCATGTGGGGTCCAAGTCTTGGAGATTCATGCCACTTAGGAGGATGAAGGATTTCTTGACAAAGAACGTTCTACAGTTTTGTTAACCCCAGTGGATCATGTCACTTATTTCTTTAAATCCAATGGTTCTTTTGACGAGCTCTTGGTTGAGGGGAGATACGTTCCATTCATACTTTTCATATTCACAAAGGATGTATGGACCCTAACTGCACTGCTAATTGTCTTCTAGGTCCAGCCAAAGCTATTGAATTGTGTTTTTTCTAGTGCTGAGGGAAAGTGCCTGTGTGAGAGGCGTGGGAAGGGTAGTGGCTAGACTTTGTTGCTACTGGCATGATTCATTCCAAAAGTTAATATTTTTTCCATCCATGACCTCCCAAAATTAGAATTTTAGGATCAATTTTATGTTCTGGCTATCCAAATTCCAGATGTTGGAAACAGGGGGATGAGTGGTGAGTGTGATGAGGTCTTGCTCGAGTGTACATCTGGCATATTTTATATGCAAATGATGGTCCCATGGTTCCTTTTCTTCTTGATCCATTTCCACCAAATCTTGGCTCCAAAAATGTCTTTTACTACATCCAAATCACAAAGACCCAGCACAACATGAGCCTTTGGGGCGCAGAGAGTTTCCCATTTTATCAAAGGTCATTTTATGCTTCAAATCTACTGCTCTGCAAAAAAATGAGTGATATATATTTCTAATGCTTTTAAGAACCCCTTTGGGGGCTATTGAAACATAAAATAAGTAAATATGTATAACTTCCAATACTAATTTAAGGAGGATCATTCTGATGGATATATTAAAAACCCAAAAGATCTTTTGGGGTCCTATAATAATAGGATTCAAAATTTTGAATTGGCTATGGTTAGTCTTTTAATATTGTATATACTTTTGCTTTCTACAAAATGTCTTCCATACTAAAAAATAAAAAATGTAAAGAGGGTATCTCCTAAAAGAATAATCAAAGGACAAAAGGAAAGAAAAAGATAAGAAAAGTGAGAAATATGAACCCCAAAAAGAAATCAAACAAATAATGAAAGTGTGCAAATTCAAATGCCACTACTTTTTACTTTACTTTGTAAAATAACATTGTGTGAAGCTTGTCAGAAATGCCACAATCCATGATGGTCAAATAGCTTAAGCTTGACTCATTCATGCTTTAAACTTTATGTTGATAGATAGAGAATAAGCATCTAGCCAAACTGTTTAACCTTGGCAGATTAGTAGTCAGGTAGAAAATAAAAATGAGCTCATCAATTTAATATGAGCCATTGGAATTTATAAGGTTAGAATCAGATAGTTTGATTTTCAAAATAAAAGGAATTAAAGGGTCACCAAGCTCAAATGCACCCAATACAATGAAGAAAAAAATGTTAGGATAAATAACGGGTAGGTAGAAGAAAGGTTGCTGAGTCAAAAGCACATTTATCATTCTTAATCATATGTTTCATGTGCAAGAGGATTTATGAGAAAGAAAATATATCCACAAGATTGTTTACGAATTTCCCCTCATTTCACTATACCCCACATGCTTATTTGCTAATTTCCCCATTATCCCTTCATCACTTATAAATCCCATTTTTCCCCTCATTTTTGACCCTTACCCCTTGGTTTTAGACATCTCACTAGTAATTACCCTTCAAAAATCATGCCCTACCCAAAACCCCTTTTCCGTATTGTGAAACCCATTTCCCATTGGAAATATTACCTTCCCCCCTATTAATTTCCCTATTTCCCTTCAAAACCCACAAAATCCCCTTTGTCCTATGTTTTTATGCCCCCACTTTATCTAATTAACCCCCCATTTCATATCTCTTCAACAAACCTCTTTTAACCCACCAACCCTTGCCGCGGTTAAAAAACCCCACCACATAACCCATGTTCCCACTTTATTGACCCGCTGCTTATGTTAAAAAACCCAACTTTATTGGTTAATTAATTACGTATATGTGTAATTGAACCCCAAGCCCCACAAATCCCTTCCCTCATTCCCTCTGTGTAACTTATGTGCGTGATAGCCATCCGATCTCCTACCCCCAAATCCAACAGTGCGCATCCATATCACGCAGGTTCATCCATTTATTAATTATAGCCCAAGAGCACAAGAGATTCACGGTTTTGTCTAGGCACTATTCTGCTATGTGGCGGCACCAGGTGAGATCAGGCGCTCGTGAAAAATATCGCTTACCCTTCAAAAGTGGCGCGATGGCCTAGAAAACCACCTCCCCAACTAGAACAAAAACTGCCCACTATTCATTCATAATTTCTATGCCATAATGTGACCATTACCGCTTAAAAGGTCGAAAAAGCCCCGTTTCACTCTTTTCACTCATTTTTTACTACAACAACTGCTTAGCCATTACAACACCCTCAGACCTCTGCGACCAAATTGACGATTGTCTACCCTCTGAAGAAGCTCTGGAAACCTAATTGAAGAAACCACTTGACAGCTGAAGCCACCATACCCTCTACATTCACCACTGAACCTAGTTTGCAAGGTAAACCACCAATTTCCAGGTATTCTTAGGAAGAACCAAAATGGCCCCTGAATTTGAAAATGTATAGTTTATATTGAGAGGTAAATAAATAAATTAATTAGAAGAAACTTCCCTAAATTGGAAAGAAACCTGCTATACACCCCAAACCCAGTTTACAAATTGAAATTACCCTCTCATTGTACCAGAACTCCTAAACCTCACTTCTAAAAACTATTAAAATCAAAATTCATATCTCTACACCCAATTATGCTTCCCAAACCTCTTTGGATGTGAGACATCTGTAAACCCCTCACCTGGACATTGACCAACTTGCATTAGCAGACATAGATTTCCTAATAAAGGATATTGCTTCCCCTGCTTACATTCTAAAGCTCCATTGGTGGATTAAGGAAAAATTCTTGAACCAGAACGATGACATTTACCTTTAAAAGTCTAATTTGCCCAAAGATTTATTTCTAGAAGTACACCTATTCCTAAAAATCATCCATTTCTATCATGCTTCCTACATTCCTAGCCAAAGAGCTATTGTCACCCCTAACCAACAAGTGTTATTTATCATCATTGAAAAATCCATTAACCAAATGCTACAGATCCAACCAAGCCCTGATGAGATGCCACTGTCTATTAGAGACTTGCTGGACCTCTATGTCAAGTTAGACCTGCCCAAAATAGCCCAAAGCTTCCAAACATTCATCATAGGGGAATTTCATACTCCCACAAATAGTCCCCCTTATACTACCAATATTTTTTCTGAGAGAGGCAGAAAAATTATTAATATGCTCTCTTGCATCTTAGGATATTCCATAGATGAGCATGTGCATGAGGTTGTCCTTGCTTTTCTCTCCATCTTTAGCCCAGGCAAGCCTCCTGTTGTTATTTACAACTATGCTCAGTTCATTACAGACAGGATGCATGAATAGTTCACTAGATTATCTACTGAAAGAGTCTTCAAGTACTGTTCTATATTATTTCATATGTTCTTGTATTATTAATTAGATAAATTCCATGTCCACATCCAGAAGTTGGATACCAAGGGAAATCGAATATCAATTATTTATTTGACATCCTTAATCCAAACGTACTCCACTACATTAACTTATAAGGACTTCATTGATTCATTTTTCCATCTAGTCATGAATATGCTAACTAGTAGCCCTCAACCTAGAATCAGCCAGGAGATCAAAAGGGTGTTGAATTTGGCCAAGAACAGTAAGGTGGGAGAGTGATATCTATACTAGAACCACACAAATATAAGGTTTTATGGATGCCAACTTGCCCCTTACAAACTGCCCAAATTCCTTCCCATGAGGATATTTTCACTAGAATATTTTACGCAGATTATCAATTCTGATGAAGTCAACTTCCTAACAGCTAGGAAGAAAACCCAATTCAAAATGAAAAATCAATTGGGCCCCTTCATTTGTAACACCAGGGAAGCTGGACCAGAGGCAGACAAGATTTTACAACAAATGAAGTTCAAAAACAGTTTTATGTGGCAGTATGACCCTCATGGAGTCATAAATAAACTGAGGATCAAGGTCAAATTGGGACCTTTCATCCATCATCCCAGACCAGACATTGAGAGGTTTGCCAACCAATCAAAATGGTTGGAAAACACTCTAATTGACATGGATAGCACTGTAGTGGATGTAGAAAATACATTGATTAATGTAGAGGGATAGATTGATGAGAGTTCGTTCCTGCAGGTTCCAGAACTAGGAGAAACAATGAATATTCATCCTATTTTACAGACTCCAAAAAATGAATATAGGAACCCAAAGAGAAACAGGGAGGAGGGTTCCAGTTCAGCTATGGAAACCATAAAGGAGCAGTTTGACATCAAACGGAGGCCCAAGCTTAATCCTGTAACTAAACAAGAAGTAACCATTAAATTAGTGGAAATCACTGACATGGATACAATGGTGGAAAGAAGAAAAGGTACAATAGTTCAGGAGAAACACAACAACCCTCAACATCTAAGACTCAACTGATTGAGAGACAGCTCAGTGTTGAGGTTTCTTCATTCACCATGCCAGTTGATAAAGAAAAGGATATCAAGGATAGGTATAAATAAATTAAGTTAATAAATGGAAAGTTGAAGGTCAAAACCTATGCTCAATACTTCAAACACACACTAGCAAATCAAAGCAGGTTGATGTTAGCTTTTGACATCAAAACAAGAAAAATTCAAGTTTCCTTCATGCAGCCAACTGTCCAGCAACCAAAGACATCTGCTGACTACAGAAAAACAAACTTTGAGGTGTTGGCCATGGATGTTCATCCCATTGACTAGATTGAATTCCACAAGCAGGCAAGAGAAATGATCTACTCCAGGTTGAAAGTAAAGGCCATGGCTGCAGATAAGCTGCATATTTCGTTAGATAACATTATAGCTCAATACAAATTGGGAAAGGCCTCCTCACAAGATAAGCACGACAGGATCAAGTCATTAGAGCACTTGGTAATTGAGCTGGGACATGATCCCAATGACATCGAGGCTGATGATAAATTGATCAAGAAGAAGAATGAGGACATTGTTGCTCTAAAAAAAAACTGAAACTTTCTCATTTAGAGCACCCACATACCAAAGATGTCCTGGAGATCCAAACACATTAGGAGGAGATGATGGACCTGGTTCTACAATTGAATGATCAACTGAAGGAAATGGAAAAGGAGTTAGATAGCTTATATAGTTAAAAAATGCTAGTTTGGAGACTTCCCTTGCCACTGTTATCCCAACAGTTACTACCGCAGTACCATCCACCTTGGCAACATCATGAGGTCCTACAACTCCAATGGCTACAACACTGCCAACTTCTTTAGTGTCTACATCAGCAATAGGGTCAACAACAGTAGCTCAACCAGGTGATGAGGCTAGTAAATTAGTCAAGGAAATGGAAGACACGTGTCCATTCAGACCACAGAAATGAACAAGTTCAAGGAAATGGTAACTAGTCTAGAGACTAACTATAATATTACATACATTATGCACCAAGAAGAAGTGCAGAAATCAACCAGGATGAATGAAAGAATAAAAATCTTGGAGAAGGAAATAAATTTGAAGGAACCCATTGTCCAGGCTAAGGAACAATTATCGGCCAATATCATTGACTCTGTCAATGATATTTGGCCATCCATTCAAGTGATTTTTGAACAAATTGACTTAGTGAAAGAGGCTACAAAAGCCATAAAAAGAGTGAAAACAAAACTGGGAGACATGCCAAAGGAAGCCACTAGGATCATTCACTTCCTTAACTCCAAAAATAAGTATGAATTGCACGAATTGGAGATACCTGACAGGACAAGTACAATACTAGAAGTAAAAGGGGTCCTCACCAAGATGAATTTGGTTACGAACCTAGAAGATAAATTCCAAACCATGCAACTGGCTATAGATAGATTCATGGTTAAGTTTGAAGTTTTGAGGCAAAAGGGTTTACAAAATCCCTTAGTAATAAGTGATAAATTAATGCCATAGGAGGACTACATAGAAGAATTAGAGAAGTGGCTAGAGATCAAGTAAATACTTCCTCTATGAAGGGGATGCCAACTGGAAAGGTCATATACAAAACCTTTGAGAACTTGTTTTACCTCCAGCATGAGATAAAACACCTTTTTTGTGAATAAACCCACTTTTGCCAACTACACAGAGGCAAATGAAATTTATGGGAAGATAATAAATATCTAATTACCAGATGTAAAAACATGTGAGAAACTGAATGAATTACTATAGAAATACACAGTCAAAATGTAAAAATCTATAGTAAAGGTGAAAAGGCATAGTAAAAGGATAATGACAAGCGAGGAAAATGAAAGAGTATCACGAAAAGTGTATCAGTTAAAAGGAAAGAGTGAAAAGAACATCCAACGTGAAGACCAACAACAAAGCAGAGAATAAAAGGCAAAATATCAAAGCATAAATACAAAACAACTTAATAAACATGGACAACATACAACAGTTGAACATTTGTCTCTATCTTCTTGCATGAAGATATTTCTTTTCTCCTAGATTAATTCCCAAAATAGTTTGTGATATTTTGTAAACAATTTATGTATAAATACTTCATAATTTGAAGTATTTAGTGTGGATTGCTATACATTTGCAGAGTTCTTCCGATCATAAACCTAAGAGTTATTTTACCAATTTTTCAAGTCAGTAGACTGAACCAAGTAATAAAGAGATTGCATTACAGGACTCATGTGTTGAGCTATTACAACGAAGTATTTTCTTTGTCAAATTTTTTATTTTCTTATGTATCTCACAAACTTAAATGCCATCGAAAGTTGAATGAATTAACTGGAAATTTATCTCAAAATTTGTTTAAGTACATTCTGTTTTGAACAGTTGATCATTTCCATGTTTTCTTCTGATATCTATATATGAGAATCCATAATATCTCTCCCATCCAAGTTGACCTCTTTCACTTTCTTCATAATCCAGCCTAAAGAACCCTTAATTTCTCCTTGTATCCGATTGAAAACCACTTCAACATCCAGCCTTTAGATTTGAAGTAACACTGCTATGTTGCCCTGTAGACACTGTTGTTAGAACTTGATCCAGTTCTGTTTTCTTGACATTTGACCCCATAGACCAATGGTAAAAGACATCCCTCTATCCATCTAAGTAAGTTATCCCACCACCAAATCCAAATCAAAACCTAAGTACAATCATAAGTAGCCTAAAATCAAACAACTAAACAAAGTTAAAAGATAAATAAAGAGCCCTCTTTGAGCATTAGGAAGGGTAGATCCTAATCTCCAAAGTAGATCTATGGTTACCTCTAATCATTTCTTTCTAATCAACTCTAGAGAAATTTTGGAGTGATAACATATTGGTGACCATACTGGGGACTTTGATCGTCAGTGTAGTAAAAATTTAAGGATTCTCATCTTGTGTCCCTTAAGGTCATTTTAGAGTTGATGTTAAAAAGTTTCAAAAACAATAAAAAATTAAAATTTTGGCTCCCAAAAAGACTCACTATACTAAGGCAAATCCAAATCCAAACCCTGCTACAATAGGTGATGACCCTGATAGAATTTTAAGAAAACCAAAAAAGGTAGAAACTAAAGCAGGTAGTAGTTAGTTAGTTAAAGAAAATTCACTCCCCGAGCAATTATCAACTTTAGAGGATATTCCAATTTATTTGTCATTTGACCTCTCATTGTTTAGAACTAAATCAGAAAATGCAATTCATGAAACTGTGTTAGACCATAATTTTATTCAATTCATTGAGTCAAAAAAGGTGCCTATACATCTAGATTTAGATAAACTTGTGTTGGATAATTTTGACAAGCTAGAAGCTTTAACCTTTACATTGATAAGCCATATAGATGATGCCTACCTTCAACAATTAGTTGAATTAGCTACCCTCACTGCTGCTGCCTCTGAAATTTCTACACAATCTTCAAATATTGTAAATACACCTTCATTTATTGCCACCTCATCTATAATATCCACCACAGTTCATTCCCCTAAACCAGTTATTCATCAGCTTAATATCCAACCAAACACCTCAATTGCATATAGTTCATCTCCATCCATTTCAAACCCTTCCTCAACCACCACTACTTTGCCCCCTAGTCAAGCCAAAATCTCTACCATGGCAGACAGATATGCAACTTTGGTTTTACCATCTCAACTCCATGCCATGCCCCAAGATTAGCAAAGCAAAATATTTTTGTTTCATGCTACTGATCAGTATACTGCCCAACAACATGTGAACAAAATGATTGACTATTTTGAGTTGCATGAGATTGATGAATCTGATGTCCAAATGAGGTTGTTATCCCAAACATTAACAAGGGATGTTAAGAAATGGTTCAAAGGTTTACTAACTAATCATATTGCATATTTAGTTGCTTTTCATAGATTATTCATTGATAGATCGGAGAGAAAGAAAAACCGTCTGAAAATACTATTTGAATATGATAACATTAGAAGAGATCCTAATGAGTCAGTTCAAGATTATTGTACTAGGTTCAATAGCATCTACAATGCAATCCTTGCTAATATTAAGCCTCCACCAGACCTAGCACTCATCAAATTCCCTGATGGTTTTGACACTAATATGTCATACCAATTAAGGGAAAGAAACCCTGAAACATTGGAACAAATGCAAAGTAATGTTGTTAGTGTAGAAGCAAATCTATTAGCTAAGAAAGCTAGGATGAGAAATGAAAAAAGAGTTGTTATTAAAGAGGAAACCTCCACATATGATGGTGAAATAGATAGTTTAACAAAGAGTGTTGAAATAATAATGTATAGATTAGAAAACATGGAAAGAAAAACTCAGTGGGAGAATCAACAACTACCACCAATAAGAAACCCCAACTTCAGGAAGAATCCTAACAATGGAAAGAATGCAATACTAGATCAACAAATTAGACCGCCCTTCCTATTAGGTGAACTTGACTTGGGATAGAGTCCAAGTTGACCAGATAAACAATGATGGTTTTTTGGGCACATGGTATTGTACAGCCATGGCTTATGCCCGTGGTATTATATATAATGGAGCCTATAAAAGGCTGGAAGGACTTCATTGTAATGTAGGCCTGGAGGTGAGTGGTGAAGGCTCAGTTGGCCTAATTGGCCAAGGTTTTGGTCAATGCTAATGAGATCTCATTGGGTTGGGTTTTTCCCGGATAAACTTGTGTGTTTATGTGTTTATGATTGTTTTTGATTATTTTGTGTCTTGTTACTCTCAGTGTATCTTTGTAATTAATTTATGTTATGCAGTCAATTTCTTAACACTTCGAGGAAAGCTATGATCAGGGTTCACAAAACCATGAAGAGGAGGATGACACCCACATAAATTTATTAGGGATAAAAAATGAAGATGTTGTTTTTCTTACTCAAGAGGAACAGGAATTGTACATGCTGCAACAATTACAATTAGAATCTGGAGAGTCATTTGACTTTAAACAGGGCTATGGATCTGCTATATATGAGGTTCACAAACAGTATAACCTTAGAAGTAAAAAGAATAATGAAATTCCTAGTAAGATATCAATCCAAACCCAAAACCAAAAAGATAACAAAAGCTCTTGTGACCAAAATCCTACAAATCCTCCCTACGGGAACTCAGGAGACTTCCAACCCAAAAATTGTAGATATAAATTCATCTGAAACTCAAACTGAAATTGTTACTCAAATCATTCGAAATAAGAGAATTCAAAACAAAACTGCTAAAACGCAGACTGAAGTGCCAAGCACATAAAAACAAGATAAAAGATTTTGGTTGCCAAATCTTACAAGGTCTATTGTCCTAACTTACAATTGCTAGAGTGGACCTTTATTAATGGGGTATAGGTGTGTATTTTGTAATAGGAATTCTAAAATTTTAATTTAATTATCAATAATTATTTGGCAGATGGTAAGGTCAAACTTCCATGGAATATTTTAGAATATTCATAAGCATTCACAGGTCAAAGGTTGAGATTTACATTCAAAGTAGTTACTATAAATTAGTAGATAGTAGTTAATATTCACATTGAATAGTTTTACTATGTTGGTCATCTTATATGTTTCATATGATCTTCTTAGTCATATCTCATATATACAAATGCTATGGCATGTCTAAGTCAAGGTTAGTTGATTAAAAGTTCCAAAGTTTTTTGACCCAAAAGGCTAATTCTACAACCCAATATGAAAGTGGTGTGTAATTATGTCTGTGCTTAACTTGGAGTTAACACGTGTCCTTAACAAAATACTTAAAATTAGTAAAAATATTTCACTTTCACCATTGAAATTATAAATAAAATATTTTGATGTCTATTTTAAATTATATAAATAAAATATTTAGATGTGTATGTGTGTGTTGATTTGACCTTGCTGAAAAGTAAAAATTAATTAAAGATAAAATAATTTAGTTACTAATTAAAAGTAAAGTATTTTTTTTACTTCTTAATGAGAGGGAAATGTCTAATTCACTCAATTACTAATAAAAAAATATTATTTATAATAATTTTTTCCAAAAAAAAATAAAAAATAGAAAATTGCACATGATCTCTATATAAAAAGATGCAAAAAAACCACTATAAATCTATCTTGATCACTGATTTAATCTCTTGGCACTTAAATCTTTTTCAAATTTTAAATTCTAAAAAAAATTGCATATAATGATATTTGATTACTCTTGACTTTGGGGATATCCGTTATTAAAAAAGATGTATTATACATGTTCAATGCAATGATTTAATACGTTATTTTTGTGTTATTAAAATATAATTTTTTTAATCAAAACTAAAAATCTCACTTTTCAAGAAAACCCTTAATTTATTATAAAAATCTCACTTTTCAGGAATTTTTTTTTAATATAATGTTGATGACCGAAAACACAAAGAACCAAAATGTCAAAAAAATTGTATAACCCAAAAATCCAAATTCCATCACTGAATCGAACAGTCTGAAATCTGAAATTTGTCTTTAAATATTAGTCTCGGCTGACGACTCGGGCCCCTGTCTCTTTAGATAAAATGCTGAAAGCCCTCTTATATTTTGCTCAGGATTTTGATAAAACCCTAGGGTATATACGTAACCGGCCACTGAACTTAAATAAATAAACTTATTTATCGAGCACCGTAAATGACATTGCCGTCACTTATCGAGCACTGTTAACCACATTGTCGTCACTTATGCAATCGAATTAGTTCAATAAGGGAATGAACAATCGAGTAAATCGGACAATGAAAATTACATATTAAAATTAATCTTTTTTCCAATCCCAACTGACTTCACATCATCCTGTGAAAAATTACATATTAAAATTAATCTTTTTTCCAATCCCAACTGACTTACCATCATCATGTTACTAACTGTGAAAAATGAAATATTAAAATTAAAAATGTTACCGTTAGATTGCCGGCGGCGATTGAATAATACAATTATCATGCGGTTATTGTATTCCACCTTTAAAATATTAGACTTACCAAGGCATTTAGGTTGTCTTGTACGATCACATCGGATATGACAGTATTATTTTTCCTCTTAATGGTAATCATAGAAGGATAGAATGTTGAAACAAGAAACGGGACGGTTGCCACCGTTCCCGTGAAAAAAACGTACAAGAAACAAGACGGGAAGGAAACGCCGTTTTCTGCTGCCGTTCTTGTTAACAAGTCCATATACTTTATGGAAAACATACAATAGGTACTTTTCTTCATCGTAGTTCGCCTGCCATGCTATTTTGCCAGGTTCTCTAGTTGCTCCGCTGCTTTAGGAAATGGAATAAGAGTAAAGTGGTGGCACTGGGAAGCAAGAAAATAGTAGACATCGGCGGCATTGACTTATAGGTCGTTCTCATCCGTGTAGTTTTTAGGTATATATTCATTTAATAGTATAGAGGCCTAGGCCAGGTCTTGAGAAAGTTGATCACCTATGTACTATTGTCTTTTTTATTTGATTTGCTTTGCTATATTGTTCAAACATAATGTAGTTAAAATTATATTAAAAATTGAAATTAAAATGATATTTTTCATTTTTATTTTTAACTAAATTTTTATTTTTATTTTTTTCCACTAGTTTTTTTATCACTGTAGTTTCGCTTTTCTTTTCTTGCTTTTAATTTCTGGTAAGATATTGGTAGATATTGGTAATGTCATTGCAGAATTCATTTTATATGTTGAACTTAAGTCATAGCTGATTCCCCGGAATCGGACAGACATAAACGCCATCAAAAAATTGACGTTGCCCTTCCGATCGACTTAAGGATGCCCCATCTTATACGTATTCCATTGCCTAAAATCATTTCACATAGACACATTTCATTCAGTATAAACACTGGCTATTCCTAAAAACATTTCATTACATAAAATCTTCTTACATTTAAACACATTTGATGCCATGTAATAATCTTACACGTACACAAAATTAAAATATGCATCTCGAAGAATGTGGCAACAGATGCACCTAAGCACTGCTTCGGACTGATTCTTCGGTAGTAAGATTTTATAAATAAGAGAATTACCATGGATCTAAGCACGTACGAACATAAAAGGAAACGTAGATAGAAGACAAGTTTGTATATAACCACTACATATCTACTTTTGGTGAATCTCGGCACCCCATGGAGCAAAATTTTCACAGACCCGGGGGTTCATCGTGCCATATTCCTGGACTATGACCCAGTGGAAAAGCCATACCTCCATCCTTCTTTGTTGTCATATTGTCATGAGGAGAATGGTCATTTGCCGTCTTAACAATTTCATGGCCATGAGCTCTGGCCAACTTGTTCTTCTCAACTACTTCGCTGCCCAGAAGACCGTCATCCTTCCCCTTAGGGTTGATACTCAGGAGACTGCGGTTATTTCTCACTGCAGCGTTAAACGACTTGATAAGTCTAACGTCGGCCGATGAAAAGTCAGCCACAAGAAACAACAGCAGAATTATAACAACTATCGCTCTGGCCTTCATTTTTCAATGAATGCCCAGATTCTACCACGTTACAAGTGATCGAAATCAGTAGTTCAGAGCTTCCTCAAAAGACAATCCACGATCGGGCCGTCAAAGAAAAGAAATACTCTTATGTCGAATTGGCTGAGCTGTCTGCAGTCCTATATATAGATATTTCTCATAGATGCTTCGGGAATTACCCTGTCGTGCTCTACTACAAACATGCAATATTTTAGTGCTAAATTCTTCTGATGAACGATATGAACCACTAGCCATACATCTTTCGCTGTTCATCTGTAAATTTCCATATCAGGTTTACCGCTGCCTTTCGGTCTCTATCCTCCAGATCCTTTCTATAGTGTAATCAATTGCAATTTTATAACATTATTTTTGCGAAGTCATGTGTAGTTGGTACATTGGTATCTACAATTGGTACCTTCCTGACGACAGAGTCTTTGGCATCTGTACTTGATATCGGAAGAATCTCTATTGACAACTAACATGCTGCCAACTGTAAATAATTTCATGGTTCACAATGCTCCTTGCAATTTTTTATCTTCCAGTCACTTATTTTAACTATCAGCTCGCAAAGCTAAAGAATCTTGCACGACCACTGATGACTAGAAAACTGTTGAGCATAACCAGCAATTTTTTTTAGTTATTAAATATGCACTTGCAGCAGTGCTTGTTGTCTTCGGCCATTCCTTGCTCAGTTAGGGCACTTCTGATTAGCCCTAGCCATTCGCTTTGTTCACTTAGGCATTCGTGCATACCGAGATTGATTTATGAAACATTAATTAAAGCTCTCTCCGGATAATGATATGGGCGAGTTTAACGGATCTCTCTTATCTATCCCATGTACGCAATTTGGCTTTATATTTATCAAAGTGGATCTCTGGTAAGACTTCGTTTCAGATTTACAAAAATCATATTTCGGTAACTGTTTTTTTTACAGTATAGTAAGAATAAATATCGACACTTCAATTAAAAAAATTAATTTAATATTTTATACAATTTGTGCACGGACCGTTTTCCAGCCATTGCAGTGTCACACTAGAAGCTATCAACGTGCTTAATTTTTCATGCAGTTAAGATGCGTTAACTAATTTCTTTATGATATGAGCAATCTTGTTCTATGTTATGTTATTTGCAAGTTTGAGAGAGGTGGTCCATTTTGTGACCTACTCTCATGTCGAGAATAATCGAAGACTCCTCTCTCGATGAAATGGGATTTCTAGGCATACATAGAGATAATTTACAAATTTGTATGGGGATATATAAATAGATGAAGATAACCCACCAATGTTATATACAGAGATAATTTATTAAATAATATATTGGAAATATGTATGGGAGATATTAATTTTTATTTGTTAAATGTTTAAAGCGTGGGTTATTAAGTAAATTATTTTGTTTAGGAAGTTTTTATTCACTTTTAATTTTAGGTATGGTTGAGATATTTTGTTAAGTAACTAAATGTTAATCTATCTTTTAAGTTTTAGATTCTTGTATAAATATGTGATAATATGTTACAATAATAATAAATGAAATATAGTTCTCTTGTAATAATTTTGTTTTAATACAGAAGTAGGTTAGGTGTCACCCTCTCAAGGGAGAGCTTATGAATATGAGAGAGATGTGAGAATAATTTGTCATAGGAATAAGTTATCACTTGTGGGAGTAGATTATTTAGTTGCATGTCAGTGATCTTTGGTGTGAGTTTTTCATGTCTGAGTGCACTTACTAGGATTCCAAGCTCATTGTTATGTGGATTGCGTGATTATGAGAAAGTAATACATCAACTTAGCTCATTGTTATGTGGATTGCGTGATTATGAGAAAGCAATACGTCAACTTTGTTTTCATCACAGAGGATAGATCCTACATGTGCCACATGATGATAGTCATTAAGGAAGATTACACTCCAATATTTCATTACCAAAAGGATCTACTACATACACTCCAAAAGTTAGTATAAAATAGTTAATTTTGATGACTAAGAATTTTTGAGTGGGATGTAGAGGGAGCATACTCATGCTAGAGACAATTAAACGTGTAGCTGTTCTTAGGAATTGAATAAGGGATGTGACTAAAGCACCATAGATTAAAATTTAATGTGAGGGATTTCACATGGAGGATGGACACATGGAGTATGGTGGTATTCTCAGATGAAGCACGCACCATAATATCCCATGTATGTAATGCACAAATTAGAGGATTTCCTCATAAAACTGTTGTTTATTATGAACTATTTTAATTTTTGTGGACATCACATGAGCCTTGAGATTTAACGTTTGGATACAATATCCAATCTAGTAGTAGCCACTAAGGGTGGGCATCTATACTCCATCTCATGGGATAAAACAATGAAGATGTGGAATGCCTTTACATAACCATAAATCAAATGTCACTTCTTCTTCTCTAAGATTATATGGATTGATTAGAAGAAGATTGAGTGAGGCTTGATCTCAAGCTTTCTCTTGGGATGGGCATATTTTGTAAGACAATACTTGAACCGGTCCCAGAGATAAGGAAACTTCATCTAGCTCTGCGAAGTTTGAAACTACAAGTCACAAAAGTGCTACCAAAAACTAATAACGGATTCATGCAAAGCCCTCCGTTGCTGTAACAATTTCCGGTCAAGATGGTTTGGATCAAAATGATAGAATATGTCTTCACTAAGATCACAAAGGTGCCCAAATGAGTGCACGGTGTCAGCGGGTAGGCTGAGCACCCAATGAAATGGAGATTTGTGAAGTGTGAATGCAAGCATCAAACCAACTTGTTCGTCAGAAAACTCGTCTTCCTCATGAATCATGGAAAGAAATTTATGTAAGTGCTTAGGCCAGGCCACTTCACCTTCACCATCATATGTGTGAGTAGACAAGAGATCGAAAATTTTCACCAAGATGGAGAGATCTTCACGATTCGAAAAACACCTCAGGGGAAGAATAATGCAAGACTTCATGAAAGATATGCAAACGTTCAAAACATGATGAGAGGACACTACTTGTCATCAAGCCCTCCTTCTAGCACCACAAATGTTGAGGGTGCTGGACCTCCCAACATGTCAAGGGGATCTCTCGATTAAGAAGTCTCAATTAGACCTCAGACCGTTTGGTGTAGGAGTCTGAGTAGTGCGTTGTAACGTAAATCCTTCACCACGATGTCACATAGAGGCAAGTAAGATAACTCTGTCAATAACAAGGGTGTGACTGATGCAGTGAGTCAAGGAAGGTGTATGAGAGGTGCCATCACTTTGAAGGGAGAGGAAGGTGAAGGTGAGTTCTAGGTTGAAAGGGATCAATCCCACCTCAACTAGGAACACACCACACAAAGTACATGCACAGCTTCCGGTGGAGCAGTCCACTTGGTACGACAATCACATCATACAAGCTAAGATAACACAAATAATACCCACAGATCAGTCCGAGACGAGTGTGACAGTTGTTATAGCAAGGTTCATGTGAAAGGTCTGTCTGATGTCCGACAGAGAAGTCAACACAGACGGTGACAACATTAACAATATATGCAACACATTAACAACAATATTCATATAATTGCATACAAATCATTTCATACACAAGTACATAAGATAAACAACATATATCATTAAGGAAACCGGAGTAGTCCAACTACAATAACAACATATGCATGAAAATGTACTGGCTCTTATTATATAAAGAAGTGTAAGTCATAATCATACAATACATCCATGTAAACCTTCTAGCCCCAACAGTGGAACGTTACAACCACATTTGCCTGCTCCTCCAAAGAGATGTACTAGCTTCGTGCAGTGGAGAAGCCAAGGCATGTTACAATACTATCCAAGCCTTCTTCAGGATAGTCTTAGTAGAAGTTTAGCTGACCAAAAGCCCTTACAATGAGTTATAAGGGACTATTTATAGCAAAGGGTGGGGTGATTGTTGAAATTCCTCTTTATGACAGTTCCACTACCCTCGTGACCCTTCACCTACTCTATGACTATTACATCCAACCATTGACACTTGACTTACACTTGACATGACTCGACATTACAATGCACATGTACTCATGTGAGACAACATGGGTTGAGCAAGCCTTGCAAGACATCACTAACACTCAGTCCATTTTGATGAGACCAACACTTTGACATGCTTGTGATGGTGAAGGTGGTGAGCTGATGCCAAGATTGGTCGTCTGTGATGGTGTGCATGCACCTCATGGTGACATCTTGCTTAAGCAAACTCTTGCCTTCGTTGCAATTAGTGCATTGGTTCATGCGCTTCATGCAACTCATCTACTAACATGTGCATGGTCTTCTTGGGTATGGTTGAACCAGCAACACATTGATTCATAGTGTCCGTGTTGATCTTCAAGTGTGTCTTGGTGTCATGCGCATCAACTCTCCGAAGTAAATGTTCAGCCTTAGTTGGACTTGCTTCCTCTTTTCGCCTTGGTGAGTGTGTTGAATGGGTTGGATTCCATGTGTACGCCCAACGACATGCATGTTGTTGAATCGCTTGCATGCGATCAACAAAACTACTCACCATGTCTACTTTGTGTCAGCTGCTGGGATGGATCCTTAACTTGTACGGGAGTATTTTCATCCGTGAGTGCATGTTGTGCCCATTGTTGTTCTTGTTCTTGCTGCAACTCATTCGTCTGTCTGTGCAGCTTCATTTTCTTCCTGAGTTTCTGCTTCAACACATGCAATTCCTTCTTTGTTCCATCCTATGCCTTCGCACGTTCTTCATGTCAGACAGTCACTTCATAGCCGGAGTCTCTAAAGTTGCTTTCATTATTAATGGACCTGCTTGAGCTTGCAACCTTATTCCACCTTTGTGTTTTCAACAACACTCCTCTTGCATTCGTTGCATTTGGTATGCTATCTTAAACTATTGATCATGATGCTGCTCATTGTGATGTTGCTGCTGTCATATCTTCATGTCCCTGCCTATGAATAACTTGATGTCTTCATGGGAAGGCAACTCCATGGACACTTGGTCGACTGCATCTCCAGGTGTGCTCTAGACATTGTCTTCATCTCTTCTCTCCTGGAAAGCATTGTACCTATATTGTTGAGAGGTAAATGAACACCTGCAATACCTAGAAACATGGCAACACTCGTGCAAGAAATATATCAGTTGAAAACCAAAATGAACATGAGAAATGGCTTGTAACATACATGGGTGAATGATCATGAAAGTTGCACAATTCCAGCCGAGAGGTCGGGAGCCCGACTGCTAAGAGTACAAGGCATAGTTTGAGCTGTTGGAGACTGAGTGACTATTGGAACTGCGCAATGCACAGTTCAGTCTGGTTACTGAATGTTCAGATTGCGCAATGCGCAATTCCAGTTGGGAAGAACTGCTGGCCCAAGGACAAATTTAAGAAATTTCTTGGGCCAAGCAGCCACTATCCTCTACAAATGAGGAAAATAGTCCCGGAGACTAGTTTTGGGCAGGAATGCACAAATCTGGAGAGGAAGGTGACCCTTCCTTTCCCAAATTATGCAATGCAGCCTTGGTGAAGGTAGAGCGATGGCCAAGGTTGGCCTGACTCGCCGACGGGAAACTAAAATAAAGTAAGTCAATGAATGCATGGTGACACTAAGTGATAGAAAAATTGATTAATAGTGCATGCAAAACATGAATGAAAGATTCATCAAACAAATCAACATTCATGTGGGTGAGGCAGTTCGCTGGTTGGGCGAATGTCCATGCAAAATACTTTCATGCATGCGACAACAGTGAGATAACAACAAAAAATGAAACAAAGCTAGGACAAGTTAGTATACATGTAAATGACATCAAGCGTTCAAAGAAATCAAGCAACCAATACTCCCACAAGCGAAAACACATAGAGCAATAGAAATGTAGGAAAAGGCATGGTAAGCAAGCTCGCCCCAAAACAGCTGAGATGAATGTGTCAACTACTCCTATATTTGATGTGGGATGTTAGAGCTGCAAGGTTGATGTGAGGAATGAGCTCTGTAGTGCCCAGTTGAGGAGTTTTGACAACATTAAGGTTGTGACGTGCATGCCACAAATCTAGGGGAAGTGACACTTGGTGGGAGGTTTCTGAATTGATCCTTGCATGTACCCTCCAACTACTAAACAAAGATTCCTGAAACAATGGATGTCTTTGCATTCTACGTTGGGAGAAGCATCCCATGCATGCAAGGCAGTTTTGCTCGGTCCCATAGGGAAATGCTCAACTCAGCTGCACATGCAAGACACTGCTCGACTACTGGAGAAAAATGTGCATTTTTGGCTGGGAGCTAGGCTGAATTCCCAGGAGATTTGTGAAATTTCTAGGTAGAGCAGCTGACTTCTGCCCAAATTTGCACAAATTCTAGGCTGAGCAGCCCTGCTGGGGAAATTTGCACAAATCCTGCTAGGAGTGTTAACTAGCAGGATTGCTCAATCCAAGAGCCCAATAGGCTTCCAGATAAGATTGCACAGTTTTTGGAGTGAACACTAATTTCCCTCCAGAAATATGGAATTTTCAAGGGGAAGCTACTCACCCTGTAGCCCGACCAAGTTTGGGTGAGCATCTTGTGAAGGGAAAGGATCAAACTATGATTGATAAGCTCCTTTGTGCATGAACGACACTGATGCTTTAGGACTTGACAAAGCAAGGCAAGGTGTTGTGTAAGGTTGGTAGGGAGGCTCCAAAACAGGCTAAGGAAAAATTTTGGAGGGTGGTTGTAGCCACTACAACAACCTAATACCCTAAGACATCAGCAATTTAGAGTACAAACTGAAAATCAATCCAAAGAGAGGGTCTTTCGATGGTTCGCCAAACTTAATGAGAAGGAAAAAACGAAAGGAGGGTGAAAAGGTTGCAGGCTTCCCAAGTAAAATCACTAATTTGTTAACCAGGAAATCCCCTCTATGAATAGAAGCAATCCCTCTAGCCCAATGTGTGAATCTTGTAACAATTGTGACAAAACAAGAAAACTTTCCTTACCTAGAGCAGAATGACAAATGAAAAAGGGAGATGGCCTACCTCTCTCCTATGTTCTCAACCTTTGATGATGATCCCGATCCATTACCTCCCAAGCTGGCTCCTCGCTATTCCTTGCATATGAATACCTATAAGAGAGATCAAAATACAACAACAAGAGAGATCATACAAGATGAACTCCAAAGTAAGTTATACAACAAATCAAGGAGTATTTTACTAATAAAACTATCATAGACAAGCTTATGGGAAGTAAAACATGCTTTCTATTAATGATTAACTCAAAGAGGCAAGCATACAATTGATGCCTTGATGTTGAAGGCCTCCTTCAGGATGGTTCCAAGTCTAAGATAAACTTAACAAGATATCATTTTCCCCTCTCACGAAAATGGTGACATCTAAGCACAATTGAACATAAGCATGGCAATTAGCAATTACCAACCCATTGAGTGATCCGGATTTAAACAGGAACGCAATAAAATACAGAGATAACCATAAAGACAGATATGCAGTGGAAATAATACCTCAATTCATTACTGTAAAATATTGAAATATGCTTACAAATAGAAATGGAAATAAACCAGCTAGGGCGATGGTAGCTTATCTCTGAGAAGAGATGTGGTGGCTACATGCCTCTGAACTATCTTACAATGAGGCTCGAAGGCCTATTTATTGTTGAGAAAAAATGGAAAACCCTTCACATTCCAAAACCTAACCCTAGAAGATGAAACACCAAATTGTGGGCCCCGTTTTTGGGTATGTTGGTACATCAACTTCCCGGGGTCGCGAATTGGTCGTACTATCTCCGTTTGACGTGCATGATAGCCCGTTGGAAAGATCTCTCCGAGGACTACGACGGAAAATATGATTTTTATCAGAAAAATCGTTGGCGGTGAATTTCCCAAAAAATGTCGTTTAGGGCGTCAAAACGGCTCCGGAAGTTTAGGACCCGAAAAACTGCTAAAAATAGTAAACTGTGCTATAATTAAGGAAACTGAAAAAAACTGTAAGAAGCACTAGAGGGGATCCAAGTGGAATTAGCGGGTGGCCACCAATATCCACCTGGATCATTCCTCCCCCCTTAGGAAGCAATGGTCCCCATTGCATTGAGTTCCTCCATGAGATGAGGGAACTTCTGCTGCACTTGGTCCCTGGTGAGCCACTTGCCCTGGTGAAGGAGTTGTCCTGCTTTGACAACTCGATACAGTTGGATATTCTTCTGGAAAGTGTGCTTGATCTGTGTGTCCATGATCCGATCAGTTGCAGCTTGTTCCATGCAAGCTGGATTTAACTCTGTGGGTGTGAGTTGTTCTGCAATGTTGGACGTGTCTAGTAATGGTGGAAAGTATGGCCGAAGGCGGTCGACATTGAACACTGGGTGTAGGCCAAGGAATGGGGGAATGCTGAGCTCAAATGCATTGTCTCCCATAGCCTTGGTAATGGTGTAAGGGCCATATCGGAGTGGTCTGAGTTTCCAATAGGCTCTGGTAAGGCGTTCCTTTTGCAAATGCAACCAGACTTTGTCGCCCACTTGAAACTTGTGTAGCACCCGATGTTGATCATGTCGCTACTTGTACTTGGCATTTGATTTCTCCAAAATGTCATGGACCTGCTGGCGAATATGTTGGATGTGCTCAATGAAGCTGTTTGCCTTATCTATTTCAGACTAGACATGAGCAGAATCTACGTGAGTAGCTGCAAATGGCATGGCCACATCGATGGGACATAGTGGCTGGAATCCCAATCCCACCTGAAAAGGGATGTGGCCAGTCGAGCTGTGGAGAGCCCGGTTGTAGCTGTGCTGAACATAGGGGAGGCTCTCGTCCCATGTGCATGTATGCTTTGAGTTGTACATGCGTAGAATGTGTACGATCATCCTGTTGACGACCTCAGTCTGGCCATCAGTTTGAGGATGGAAGGCTGTGGACTTAGTGAGTTTGGTGTCCAGCATCGACCAGAGGCTAGACCAAAATGTACTGAGGAACCTGCTGTCCTGATCAGAAATGATAGATTGTGGGATCCCAAAGTGTACCCATACTCGTTCAAAGAAGAGTTTAGCAGTGGCTTCTGCTGTGATATTCTTCTTGCAGGCCACCATAATGGCCATCTTCGAGAACCTGTCGACGACCACAAAAACACAGTCATTTCCATGCCTAGTGGAAGGGAGGCCTAACATGTAATCCATGGAGATGGATTCGCAAGGTCGACTAGGGGTAGGCAGCGGGGTATAGAGGCCTTGCTTCTTGATGGTCGGTTTGGCAATGGCATAAGCAGTGCATGATCTGATGTACTTCCCGACATCCTGTCGAAGATTCGGCCAATAGAAATATTTCTGCAGTACTGCCACCGTTTTTCAACCCCAAAATGCCTAACGGCCAGACTGTAGTGTGCTTCCCAGATCATCTTGGCACGCTCGCTTGAAGGAACACAAAGGTGACCCAGGTGGCATAACAGGTCGTCCTGGAGGTGAAAATCTGGAACATGTTGACCCTCCAATAGTGTCTGGTATGTGTGGCCGAATTCCGAGTCGCTTTTGTAGAGCAGTGGCCAATCAGAAGTCTCGTGCCCACAAGAGTTGAGCACGGTGGTTAATGCCATGATCGGTGGTCGACTGAGGCAATCTGCGACATTATTGGTGCTGCCCTTCTTATACTTGATATTCAAATGGAACTGTTGCAGGTATGTGGACCACTTCTGATGGCGATCATTCTGCAATTTCCCTTGGGTCTGTATGAACTGCAGGGGTCGGTGGTCTGTGTGGATGACCGTTTCCTTCCCCAAAATGTAATGCTTCCATTGTCGACAGGCCTGCACAATGGAATACATCTCTTTGTCATAAGTGGGATACTTCCGGACTGTGTCTGAAAGTGTCTCACTGTGATATGCCACTGGATGCCCGTGTTGAGTAAGGACTACCCCAATAGCATAGTCAGAGGCATCTGTCTCGACCTCAAATGGTTGTTGCAAGTCTAGTAATGCAAGAACTGGTGCTGTGTAGAGTCGATCTTTCAACTCTGTGAATGCCTTCTGTTGAGATTCGGATGAGAAAAATTTTGCTTTCGCTCCTCCCTTGGTGACCTGACTCAAGGGCCAAGTGATATGAGAAAATCCCAACACGAACCTGCGGTAGAAGTTGGCAAGGCCTAGAAAGCTGCGAAGCTCTGTCAGAGTGGTTGGAGATGGCCAATCCCGAATGACTTGGATCTTGGCTGGATCCACATGCACCCCCCGTTCATCAATAATGTATCCTAGATACTGAACTTGGGTCATGCCAAAAGTGCATTTCTCAAAATTGGCACATAACTTGTGTTGTCGCATTGTTTGGAGAACCTATCGGATGTGGTGGAGGTGCTCTTCCCAAGTCTTGCTAAAGATCAAGATGTCATCCAAGTATACCACTACAAATGAGTTGGTGAATGGCCGCAATATGTCGTCCATTAGCCTCATGAAGGTTGCAGGGGCATTTGTCAATCCGAAAGGCGTAACCAACCATTCGAAAAGGCCCTCCTTGGCTTTGAAGGCAGTCTTCCACACATCGGAGGGTTCGATTGGTACCTGGTGATATCCTGACTTCAAATCAATCTTGCTAAAATATTTTTCCCCCTTTAGTTGGTCCAGGAGGTCATCAATCCGTGGGATTGGGTACCTATTACGGACAGTGATCTTGTTCAGCACCCGATAGTCAATACAGAGTCTCCAAGTCCCATCCTTCTTTTGTACCAGCACGATCGGGCTCCCACAGGGCGATGAACTTGGACGGATGTGCCCTTTTTGCAGCAGCTCCTGAATTCGCCTCTTGATTTCATCGTTCTCCAGAACAGAGCGCCGGTATATTGGTCCATTGGGTAGCGGCGAACCTGGGGTTAGATCAATGGAGTACTTGACCTGACAGTGCATAGGAACCCCTGCGGGGGAGGTGAAGATGTCCTCATACTCCTCCACGACCTTGTCCATCTGTAGTTGTCGTGCGGAGGGGCCCTGTCTGGAGGTCGTGGCCACCGTCTTCTTCTTTTCTTGAGCGTGTATCATCAGGAAAGCAAACTTCCCGGTTTTGGAAATGAGCTTACTGCATTGTTTTGCAGTAACCAAAGAGATGGCGGTAGGCGGTGCTACCTCTGGTATCCTGTACAACTTATTTCCCAAAGTAACAATAACAGCACGGGGCCTTGACTCATACACAGCATGTCGCTTCCACAAGTATGGTTGTCCTAATAACACATCACAAACTTCAAGGGGTGCAATGTCACACAATACCTCATCCGTGAAGGAGTTGATGTTGTATGGAAGGCGACACTGTTGGCTCACGCGAAGATCCCGTCCTTGGTGCAGCCACCCAATGGTGTATGGTTGTGGATGTGCTGTGGTTGGTAAGCCCAGCCGTTTCATGACCTCTGCCGAAATGAGGTTCTTTTGGCTCCCGCTGTCGACAATGAACTGTAGCGGGGAGCCCTTTACGCACATCTGGGAGTGGAAGAGACGCTCCTCCTCGTCTGGATCTTCAGGTTCCTCCTTCTAGATCTTCGTGGTGGCAACAGTGGCGTTGGGCTCCGAATCGATAATCTGCTTCCCTTTGTCATTCCCCTTATCGAGTTCTGACTCATAGTCAGAACATGCATCTGATTCTGAAACCTTTAGCTCGACCACCAGTGACTGCTTGGCCTGACACTCACTTGTGTTGTGAGTGGAGCTCTTATGGAACTCACACCACTTTCCCGTGTCCTTTTTCGGCTTCACGGCGCTGTTCTTTGCTTGCAGCTTTGGTGGGTTGTCTTGGGCCGCCCCGCCTTGGCTTTTTCCTTTGTTTTGCGGTTTGGGGGCACCTTTCCCTTGTTTCGAATTCGCAGATCCAAAGTCTCGCTTCTTCTGTTTAAACTTTTGCTCGACCTTGACGGCATATCGGTATGCCGTGCCGAGCGAGGAGATGTTCAGGAATTCTATTTCTTCTTGGATGTACTTGTGCAGGAAGCCACGGTATTTTAGTACCAAATGCTGCTCTGTATCCTTGATACCCAACTTTGTGGGAAGGGTATGGAAAATATTGGTAAACTTTGGTACGTCTTGGTCCCTTCCTTGCCATAGCGTGGTCCACTTTATGTATTGATCCTCATAGCTTCCGACAGGGTAGTACTGCTCCTTGATGGCATCTCGGAATGAATCCCAAGTCGGTGCGACTGAAAATAGTGAGCCTGTACTTTCATCTTTCTGCTCGCAGTAGGTTTCCCACCAATCCTTGACGTGGGGGGCTGCTTTGAGAAGAGCGAAAATAATCTTTTCCCGACTGGAAAAATCATGAACAAAAAAATAACCCTCTAGCACATTTAGCCATTTATCGACGGCATCTGCGTCTATCTGACCCTCGAATATGGGGATTTCAAAATTAACTTGTACCTTAAATGGTGTGGCGTTTCCAGAGTTGTTGTTGGAAGCCGATGCGTCGCCCCTGGGTAGCCGCTGAAGGATTTGGGCAAAGTTGTCCATCATCGTGTTCCTTTGTCGCTCGAGGGCTTCTTCAAGCAAGATTTTGATAGGATCTCCTGCCCCCTCGTCTTTATTTTCATCCGCCATGGGTGGCCGTCGAGATTTGCGAGGCTGGTCTTGCAAAGGTTCGACAAGTTCAAGCCCTAACTCCTTATATCGAGACCTCGTTGCGGACATGCAAAGAAAAACAGAGAAGAAAAGCAGACCGCTCTGATACCACTGATCCGGATTTAAACAGGAACGCAACAAAATACAGAGATAACCATAAAGACAGATATGCAGTGGAAATAATACCTCAATTCATTACTATAAAATACTGAAATATGCTTACAAACAGAAATGGAAATAAACCAGCTAGGGCGATGGTAGCTTATCTCTGAGAAGAGATGTGGTGGCTACATGCCTCTGAACTGTCTTACAATGAGGCTCGAAGGCCTATTTATTGTTGAGAAACAATGGAAAACCCTTCACATTCCAAAACCTTACCCTAGAAGATGAAACGCCAAATTGTGGGCCCCGTTTCTGGGTAAGTTGGTACATCAACTTCCCGGGGTCACGAATTGGTCGTACTATCTCCGTTTGACGTGCATGATAGCCCGTTGGAAAGATCTCTCTGAGGACTATGACGGAAAAGACAATTTTTATTAAAAAAATCGCTGGCAGTGGATTTCCAAAAAAACGTCGTTTAGGGCCTCAAAACGGCTCTGGAAGTTTAGGACCCGAAAAACTGCTAAAAATAGTAAATTGTGCTATAATTAAGGAAACTGAAAAAAACTGTAAGAAGCACTAGAGGGGATCCAAGTGGAATTAGCGGGTGGCCACCAATATGCACCTAGATCATTGAGGAAAGTGAAGAATGGATTTATAGTGAGGGAGAGGGAGTTAGAGATCCACCAAATGGGGAAGAAGGTCCTTATCCCAAAGGTAAGATCCCTAAAGGTAGGATCAAGGGCTCTAAATGGGAGTAATCGACCATATCTTCATCCAACAATTACTAGCTTGTCATTCTCGAGGCTTCTAGTAAGAGAAGCTTCTACTCCATTTTTGGAGAAGCTGACTGAACATGATAAGTGTCGATTTTCCTATCAAAATTTGTGCTGCTAGCACTAGTCACTAGTAAGACAAAAGGTTACCAACACATATTTTCCTAGTAAAAGTAGCGTTGGTCTTGCAAATGAGGGTATTTCACAAGTTTTTCTAGAATTTCTTCAAGACGCTAGTTCTCTATCTCTTCAGGGATGTATTGAGCATATCATTCATGGTGAATACGTTTACACAACTTTTTTCTTTTTACAACACTTTTTATGACCATGGAACAAAAGATGACACTTCAAGTATATATTTGGGAATGTCACAAAATATTCTGTAACAATAGCTTGCAAGAAGATTACATCACTGCGACAACTAATGAACACTATACAACTACATCATGCGAAAAACATTCATCAAAAACACATGAAATATTACCACCATTAGGTTGAACTAAGGCACAGACCCTATTGACATCAATGCCAACACTATAATGCCAACAATATTTCACGAACACACCTTTGTGTACTACACAATAATGGTATGATAGATCATATTTCTAATATATATTTGAATTTCAATTTCTATGGACATTGTTTATATAGGAACTATAACCAAGTATTATTCTTGTCTAATTCTATAAGGTGTCGGGGAATATTACAATTGGTGCATAGTGATGGGTTTGGACCTATGTCGATTCCATCACTAGGTAAAGATATGTACTATGCCCAATTTATAGATGACTTCTCAGAGAATTCACATATTTATTTCCTCATGAGGAATTTTCAATTCCATGATAAAATTCAAAGATCTTAAGACTCTCGTGAAAATTATGATAAAGAATAAAATTAAGGTATTGACGATAGATAATAGCTGAGAATCTTGTAGTAATGAAGAATTATGTAAGAAGTGGGTTATAATAATGCAAAATACTACTCTATACACAAATTAGTAGAATGGAACTATTTCCTTCACCTAGAAATCTTACTTGGCTCCTTCTTTGTAACCTAATACCTACTGTACTTCACTATTTTTTTGTCTTGCTTTACTTCCTTGCGAGTTTCTCTTCCACTTTGAGAACTATCTGACATGCTTCCTCAATAGTTCTTAAAGGTAAAATACTTAAATCATCTTGGATTTTGTATCTTAAACCATTAATGTATCTCGTAGCATTTTCAATTCCTTCTTTTACATGACTAGATATTATTCCTATCCTATAAATTCTTGAGTTTATTCTAGTACAAACATTTACTTATTTTTGATATTATGCATTTTACCAATAATATTTAGTTGGCACTCCCAAGGTAGAATTTTACATTTTAATTTCACCACCGTTTGGTCCCAACTGGTAATCCTCTTCTTTCCTTTGTTTTTTCACTCTGCTTATAATTTATACCACCATAGTGGGGAATTTCCATTCAATCTAGTTACTCAAAATTTCACATCTTTCTCCTTAGCTACACTCTCATATTTGAAATATTTGTCTGTAGTGTTGTTGCAATTGATCAATTATTTAGCATTTAATTTTTTCACGTATGTGGATACATCCAACCTTGATATATTTGTCAATCATATCATTGTCTTGATCATTTTCTCTTTTGTAGTTACCTCTTCAACATTAGCTTCTTCATATTATAATGACTCTTCTAGGTTTCTAATGTAATCAGTGACGACACTTCTTCTTTGTGTCATCTCCATTACATCTAATATTGTTGGTATGCTTCTTACCCCTTCAAGAAATATTTGGTTGAAAATTGGTCTTCCTTGACCAATTCTAGCTCCTTGGGTTCCTCAAGCTCTATGTGCCATATTTAACACTACTTACAAATAATTGACTAAATATTTATGTATTAATTTAGTTTTAGGTGATAACATTGCTTATTATTGAGGCCCAACACCTAAATCCATACCATTGTTCTTTGCATCACAACCAATGTAGCAAATAAGGATCCATAATAACATATGTATATAATATTGCAACTTATGATCTCTATCGACCCCTCAAACTATACTTTTATCAAATATAATTGTCAGTCTAGTTTTATTGTGATCTTGCTTACCATGGTCGACTAGTGCATTCAAATGCCTTATAGTGTCTTCCTTATATCACACCAGGAATGGAAATTCAGCTTCCATGAGGAATGGAAATTGAGCTTGAAGGAGTATTAGATAAAATAAAATATATATTTTTATTTCTTTGTGGCTCTTCACATCTCTTCTCGTTGATATAGATCTGCGGCTCTTGTTTATAGATCTGCGGCTTTTATCTTTTTCTTCTTTTCTCTTCTCTTTGGTAATCTTATGTGGCTTTCTCTTTAGCAATCTTTTATACTCAGCAGGAGATCATTCTCCAGATGGCTCCCAGCTTCACGAAAACAGTTGTTGGGTCAGTTCCGTCCACCTATGGGGGGCAAACTCCTACCCATATCGTCAGTGAAGCCCCAGCTCCCACTGTCCAGGTGGTCTAGGCCTCACTCGATGAGGCTTCGAAGTTCTCTGAAAGTGCTCTAATTCACTGATTCAATGGTTTTTGGCCGCGGCTGACAGCTCTTCACAGTTGGATCTCGGAGGTATGGAAGCCTCTAATTCCTGATGCAATTAATATATACCCCTGTGCTAGGGGTTTCTTTATAGTAGATTTTGAAAACCCTGAAAGCAGACAATGTATTCTAGATTTTGGCCCTTGGTTTTGAGAAAAATTAGGCCTATTCATGAGGCCATGGAACCCATCATTCAATCCCTCAACAATAGTCATAACCTCAGCACCAGTTTGGGTGAGATTACCAAGCCTACCCTTGCATCTCTGGAATTTCTCTTCACTAGTAGCCATTGGAAATGCAATTGGGAAATTTTACTGCAGGTTCCCAGAAGCAAAGGAATATGCCAGAACCACCTATGCAAGAATCTATGTGGAAATGGACTTCAGCACCAAATTCCCAACTGAAACACACCTAACAACTAAAGAGTATGTGTGGAACCAGAAACTTGATTACAAAAGTGTCATCTCTAGATGTTGATCCTGCTTTGAGAGAGGCCACCTAGCCAAAAATTGCCCAAAAGCCTCCTAGAAAAATTCTACTAGAAAAAATCACCACAGATCTGCATGGTGGGAAGGAACACAAATTGGACACTACATTTTCATCAAAGAAGAATACTCTTGAGAAAACTCTGAATTACAAGAAAGCGGGCAAGAAAGAAACAACGCTTAAGACAAGCAGGGGGAAAGCCCTGCTTAATAACAAAAAAATGAACTCGAAAACCCCTCAAGCATCAACAATTATGAGGTTTTGAATACCGTGCAAAATAAATCTTCATTTAACAGCAAAGCAGATCTCCTAGACCAAACTTCTTCTCCAACTATCTTCAAAAGGACAAATGTAATAGATCACGAAGCTAAGACACCAATGTCCCAAGAACCAGAAGAGATGAAGGAGATGCATGATAAAGAATGTTGGAAGACCATAGAGAAGAAAAAGAAAGCTACAACACCAATCTCGCCAAGAAAGATGAGGAGCCAGACAATTAGAAACTAAGAAAATTATAGGTCCGATAGACCAATTTGGTCTCAGCGGACATTAACCACCATCATCATGAACTCCATGTAGATTTCATGTACGTGGTACAGGTTCCACACACAAGTCTCAATGCAGATGCAAGCTAGACACAATTTGAATGTAGATTTATCTTCTACATAGCCTCTAGGTAGCCTCAATGGTACACACAAGTCACTAAGTACCATACTCTCCACAAATCCTCTCACCCACAACATTCGATTAGCCATAGCTTTCTCATACACAACAATTTTTTTCAACATCAAATATCTCATGCACTGAATTTAGCTCTAATATCATAATGATTTCAGAGTGTCAAAACGATGCAACTGCAAACCAAAAAACCAAAACAAACAATATTAATATTCAAAGATCACAATGTTATTCATTAAAAAGTTTGGTATCTTTTCCCATTCTTTCTTGAGCCAACAAATACATTACATTGCTATTTATACTTAGACAAGGAGAAATCTAGGATTCTCAAGAGATAATTCCTCTCCTAGACTTTGGAAGAAGTTGAGAAAAAAACAAATTTCTAGGAAGTTATCATAACATTTTCCTAAATAAAACATAACTTTTTCTTTTTCTTATTATTTTTTATACATATTATTTCTAGCATTTTTACATATTCTAGTATTTTCTAAAAATCTACAAAATCTGGGATTCTCTAGGAGTCCTTAGATTTGGAAAATTAAATAGACATTTTATTACAATGCTCTTGCATCAATTATATGTTTCTCTATAACTATGAAGTAGAATATTATAATTAAAGTGTTATCTTTAAATTCTCTCTAATACAATAACTAATAACTTATGCATGTAATGTTAGCTATTGATACTACACAAAATTTTAAATAGACATAAATTAGCTTTTGATTATTTTTTCACATGATTTTTAAATGCTATGAAATTTAGTAAATTTATTAAATAAATTTTTAAAAATATGCAACCAATTTATCTATTTTTTAACCATGTTTATTGGGTGATTCACTCAAGGTAGGCCATATATACCAATATTTTACGATTGTTGAGGTCCAAGATAAGCCAAATCTACTAGGAATTTTTTACTTAGATATACTAGAAATTTATAACATAGAAAGAGCCAATTTCTAAGAGGATCACAGGGCCTACTTCCTAAACCTTATCACAAGAGGCCAAATATGTCCCCCAGTGTAATTTGAAATGAGTTGGAGGGGATAACATCCTATTATGTCGACCATTGGGTCATCCAATAAGGAGGAAAATAATTTATTTATGTCTATAAAAACAGGTTATGGAAATTATTGGAGCATGGTTTTTTAATACAGAAAACAAAAAGGGAGGGTGGCATAGCCATCATAGCCTTAATATGTAACATGGACAAACATCGCTACCACATTCTAAAGTGGGATATCAACATTGTGTTGGATGGTACATCATCTTAAGTGTTGTAATGACATCAATTGTTGTGTGAAAATGAAAAACTTAGAGGATGGGGAGAGGATTTGGGAACCTTCTCTTCTCCATTCTATTTCTTCACTACAATGTAATTTGGGAATGAAACTTCCTTTAGGTCAAACGGAATACAAGGAATTATAAGTCTCTCCTTCATGTTGTTTGGATGCTTAGTTTCTCCTTCTACTAGTGGATATTTTTGTAAGTCTCCAACCTAGTTAAAACACAGAATGAGAGGCAAATCACCCCCCTCATCACAGTCCATTTTCTCAATCCTTACAACCTTTGGGTTGTAAGAAATCTATTAGTTAGTTTTTGTTAGCCACGTGGATTTTCCTTCATGTTGTTTTTTGTACTAAGGAAAATAGAGCATGTAAGGTCATAAATCCCCTTTCTGGATTTTATCATTTTAGTGGTTTGTATCTAATGACTTTAAAACAATAATTTTCCTTGTTCTTTGTGTGGATAGAAGAATCCTTTGTTTGTCTCAAAACTTAGTTGGTTTCCTAGGAATAATATTTGTATTCGTTTTTTAAAAGGTGGAAGGAAACCCATTAAACATTGTAGTCTTCTTATTTTACAAGTTAAGGCTCTCCTCTTTGATGAGGTTGATTCCAAGAACATACCCTAGTCATGAAGTGTTACGAAGGGAGTGCAAAGTCTTAGTTGTAAGGGAATTTTATTTATTAGAGGTGGAGCTAGTTTGTGGTCCATGTTTTGTGGTCTGTGTCAAGTGGTTTATGGTCTACGATCTCTCTTTATTGTTTTATGGTATGCCTTGCCTCCTTTTCCTAGTTGGTTTCTATGAGAAATCAATGACGTGACTCACATAAGGGCTCTTCCTATTGTTCCTCTTATGGTTTCTTAAGGCCCCAATATTATTCCCAATCCTCAACCCATCTTCTTCTTTCACAAAATCCCCTAGAAATTCAATAATGGTTCGAGGAGGTTGAAGAGGTTATAGAAATCAATAGGGAATGTTTATCAGAGTCAGACCTGTCAACAATAGCAGCTTATTAGTTTCAAAAATATTTCCATACCCAAGGGATCCAAAAATAATATATGTACATGGTGGAACTATATTGGAATTTGAAATTATTCATTGATAAAGCGTTACTAGGTAGAAATGATGCAATATATAAGATGCAAATGATGATGGGTGAGTTATAGTAATAATTTAAACACACGGACATACATCTAGAAATAATATAAGAGGTTGTCATACACCAAAGATGTTTTACTCGTCAAAATATTGTAGATGGCTAGTTTCCCATGATATGGATGCTTCCACCTCCTCATAGTATATATATGATCCAATATTTTTTTACGTTTTTTGTTATGATCACTATTAGGATTAATTTTAGCTTGCTTTGATAGTTTACCAATATCTCGTAGTTATGATATAATCTTAGGCTAATGAGCCATGATTTTGTAGAATTTTTTGTGAGTGAGGATAGTCACTAGACTATGCATATGTTTTGGAAAACAACCCTTCTACTTTTGCATCAATCAGGTTTCCCTGGTGGTAGGTGAAGAACATACATAAGGCTAGACTATATAATTTTTCATTCAATAATATAATGTTTTTAATTAAAAAAGTTAATTTATGGAAATTAGTATATTAAATATTTATATACTAAAAATGTTAATTACATTTGAATTTGATGAATTAAATATATTTATTGAAAATTTTACATAGAAATCACAAACTTCTAGTCTATAGTACATAAGATTGCCCTATCCATTTCAATCCCCTCAAATATAATGAACCATGTTTTACGTTGGACTAATTAATTACACCTTCCAAGGATATTATTGCAATTACCATGAAGTAGTGGAATTCTATTAGAAATTAACTTTTGAATGCGTTTATAGGATGAGGTGTAATGCCAACTGAATTACTTATATTGAGAAAAGGTCACTACCAGTGTTGAAGCAAGAAAAAAATAGGAACAAATTCTCTTGTATAGTCCACATTCGCATTAGATACATTTTCAAAGAGTCTAAGGTGCTCAACATCCTTGTTTGACATTTGTCTCTAGGAAATTACACTATCCATTATAGTTATGTTTTATTAAAATGATAGAATGCTTCACTCATGTGGTTATACCACCTTGTAGCTAAAAGGTTAAGCCCTCATTTTATCTAATAGGGAAATATTTGGATTGTTCTAGGAATTTAGCTAATACCAAATGCTATGAAACATGAATAATAAAACAACAATCCTCATAAACTAATGAACAATTAAATGCAATATCCTATAGCCTTTGTCCTTCTGGATTTCTCTCTCATTATAAGTGATTGGCAGGTTTGATATTTAGAACAAGGATATACTTCATGGATTCTAAGGAAACATATATATGCCATGGGAACCATATTTCAATCCAGAATTCAAACTTATATAGTTGTAGTTACGGTTAGATTACCTCATCTCTCGGTTATATTGTATGATCACAACTCCCAAGGACTAATTGGAAAGAAATCAAAAAATTCTATTGACTTACTAGAGTAAAAAAAGAATTTATGCACTTACTCGAGAATATGCAGGGAGGTTGATTTGGTGAAATGATTCCTATAAACCCCAAAAATCAATATTCATGGGTAGATTCACCATAAAGATCTATATTACGAGAAAATTATCCAAAATCCTCACGCTTATGGAAATTTTACTAAATATTTTTGGAAAGAAGAGTAGTGTCATTCAAATAAGTAGGTAACAAATATATAATTAATGAATGAAATATAGCTAAAGATGGGTAACACCACCTTCAGGTCTACCCAAAGTAACCATGCCAACTGTGGTAAACATGAGGAGAGATGCTACTACAATCAGGTTTGACCTCCTATGTTACCTTAAGGAAGTGGAATCGACAGAATATCACCTACAGTCATCCAACATCATTATCAAACACTTTACTAGACAAGTCAACCACTCATGCAGCCTGTCCCTGCATCCCACTACTATTCTGCAGGTTTTAGGCCATAGTTTATTTCATGCTATCATAAAGGGAGTGGCCAACAACCTAAAGTTGCTCTCAAAGACCTACTTGCCAGTGAGTGTGGTCCATAATTTCCAATTCTGTACCATCGGCCTCGAGATTTGAGCCACTTTTCTAGCCCATAATCTTAGCTGCTTCATAAACCTTGTTGTAACTTTTAAAATTCATTAAAAACATAATAATAATGTTGTTCAATCATAAATCATCCTTAGGACTATGACTAAGCATCCCCAAGCGGGACTGAAATTTTGTCAAACACTTGGACCAATGTAACCAATAGGTCTAGGACATAAGACACAGCATAAACGACTGAAATGACTTATGAAACATAACTGAAATGACCACCTCCTTCTCCATTTAACTACTACATTGTCAATTAGGTCCTGCATCCATCCATTTAACAATTATAAGAAAATATGTGAATTAACCATGACATGAACCACTCATTCAACCATGCTTATAACCTAGTGAGCGCTAGTATTGTAGCAAGAATGCTGCAATTCCTGGGCTACCAAATTTACTTTTGTCAACCCAGTAGTTCTTAACAAACTTGGAAGCGTCGGTGCTATATGCACAAGTACTAGTTCTCACTGCAGGTTGTCACTTGGTCAGCTGATGCGAGACCACTAGGAGCTCAAGCCAACTTTTGTAGATTTTAGAAGAAGCTCTATGTGTGATGAAAGGAAAGAAAGATTACCCTATAGATGCTATTTTGACTGCAGAAAGGAGAAAGACTGAAATGTAAAGCAAAACCTAGTAAACCCTAATTAACAAGCTAATTCTACTTTTGCCAAAAAAATCATGAAAACCATGAAAGAAATGCCATCACTTGCAAGGAAGTAAACAACATCTAACCATACTATTTCTAGAAGTAAAGAAGAAAAAAACATATTTTTGGATTTTTATGTGTTTTTATGTGAATTTAACATTTTCTAATTTATTGTGTGTGAGTGCGGTAGCAAACAGGTGGTGTTAGAGGGTGGTTTTGGAGCTTGGGAGGATGTAAGATGGTGTGGACGGGTCCTAGGAGGTCTTAGGTGGTCTTTATGGAGGATTTTTCCACACTCAGCCTTCAAAAGAAAGCCTATAGGAAAAACTACAGGAGGACACAGGAAAACTACAGGAGGAAAACAAGGAAACTACAATAGGCCTACAGGAGGAGACCGAGAGAAATTTTCAGCATTTTGAGGGTGTCAGAGTGGGTGGAAAAAGTGGATGAATGTTGGAATAAGGTTTTATGGTGCCTAAGATATACCATGAATCACCAAGAGAGAGAAAGATGATTGGGTTTGCTCAAGGAGAGAGGAAGAAGTTCTATGAAAAATGAAGGAAACTAGGGTAGAATTGAGGTGAGGTTTGGGAGACCTATAGGGAATGGATCAGATGGAGGGTGTGATTGCTGGTGAGCTAGCCTACTACTGGAAGAGATCTGCTACATAGAAACTAACAGTCAACCAAGAAAATCAAGCAACCAATGAAATGAGTGCATCCTAGGAAAAGCAGAGTTTTACATTAAAATGGCCTAAACTATGATGTATAGAAGGAAATGCTGGGAAATGATGTAAGAAAGGAAAGAATGTAAAAGGAATATTGCAAATCAAGAAGTGAACATGATAAAGAAGATCTAAATCAAACCAAAACTGTACTATCAACCTACTAGAGAGGTGCGAACACTAAAGGTCTTAGGAATGAGGAAAATCTGTGTTTTTGGGGGCAACAAGAGATTCTTTACCTCAAATCATGGTCCCAGAGGGACGAAGAGAGGCCAGGGCACTATTGCTAGCCTTTTGAATCTTCTCTGATCACTTCTTAACCTGCTGTAGAAAGCACAAATGGAAGCAAGCTACTAGATCATCAAAAACAACCTATTCTTAACCATAAGAGAAATACATCTAACAACAAACCAATCTACAAATTGAAGTGAAGCATACAAATACAAGTAAAACTAAGCTTGGGTGCTTGGATTATGCCCTAACCCAAGAGCTTTAGCCCTCTGAGGTAACCCATTGCTAGCTCAAAAAGGATTCCATCTTCATTATCAAAAAATAGCAAGATTACATAAAACTGTCATAAAATAGTAAGCTCAAAATTTGAGCAGAGTTTACACAAGCAAAAAAAATTCAACCCTAGTGAGGCCCTAGGACTCTCTACTTATACATCTGAAGCTACTAACATCTTCCTTAAAGTTAGGGAGGCTTGGCTCCCAAAACTTGAGATAACTATCAATCATCTTCCACTTGCTTGGCTGCCTTCTAGTGCATGATTCAGCCCTTGTACTTGTAGGATGTAAAAGTGAAATAATGAAGAAAACTAGAAACTCAACAGCCAAGACACGAAACTGAATAAGAAACTGAATTGGAATTAAAAATGAATCTCAGCGTTTTTATTTCATGGGTATTCGATAGTTTTATATCACCAACTATCGTTACATAACTAATTATTCGGTATACAACTGTCTATTTACATTTACCTAAAGTTACTAATTCGTTGTGAAACTAACAAACTCCACCTTGACAACAATTATCCCATTCATCATCTTCCCTGCAAGCCAAGAGAAGCTAAACACCACCGCAGCTTCTCTACTTTAACTGGCTTTGTGAATATGTCTGCACAATTTTCTCGTGTATGGACCTTTCCAAGAGCTACTTTTTCGCCAGCGATCACATGTCTCAGAAAATGATACCTTACATCAATGTGCTTGGTTTTGCTGTGATAGGCAGGGTTTGTAGCCAAGTGAATAGCACTTTGACTGTCACAAAGTACATTCACTTTCTGCTGCGTTCTTCCAATTTCATCGAGCAGAGCCTTTAACCAAATTGCTTCTTTACTAGCATCTGAAGCAGCAATATATTTGGCTTCTGTAGTGGACAATGCAACTGTTTCTTGAAGCTTTGACATCCAACTAATTGCTCCACCTGCAAGAGTAAAGACATAACCTGTAGTAGATCTTCTTTTGTCCAAATCACCTACATAGTCAGCATCTACATATCCGCAGACTAATCCTTCACTACCGTTAAAGACGATGCAATGGTCACTTGTGCCTCTTAGATATCGAAGCACCCATTTCACTGCTTGCCAATGTTCTTTACCTGGATTTGCCATGAACCTGCTGACAACTCTAACTGCATGTGAAATGTCAGGTCTTGTAGATACCATCGCATACATTAAGTTGCCTACAGCGTTTGCATATGGTACATGAGACATATACTGCTTTTCTTCATCAGCTCTAGGACTCAAAACCGAAGAAAGCTTAAAAAGGGAAGCTAAAGGAACATTAACAGGTTTCACATTATTCATAGAGAACTTTTCAAGTATCTTCTCCACATACTTCTGCTGTGACAACCAAAGCTTACCATTTTTCCTGTCTCTGTGTATCTCCATGCCCAAGATATGTTTTGCTGCTCCAAGATCCTTCATATCAAACATCCTAGAGAGTTGAGCCTTTAACCTGTTGATCTCTTCCATTCTTTTGCTTGCAATAAGCATATCGTCAACATACAAAGCTAAGATAATGAATATGCCATTGAAACTTTTGAAGTACACACAATGATCATACTCACTTCTTATAAAGTTCTGGCTCACCATGAAGGAATCAAACTTCTTGTACCATTGTGTGGGAGACTACCTCAGACCATACAATGATTTCCTGAGCTTGCAAACTAATCTTCTGCTGCGACCTCGTACAAAACCTTCTGGTTGTTCCATATATATCTCTTCGTTCAAATCACCATGTAGAAAAGTTGTTTTAACATCTAACTGTTCTAACTCAAGATTAAGAAACGCAGTTAGTGCCAACACAGTACGTATAGAAACAAGTTTTACAACTGGAGAAAAAATTTCATTAAAGTCTATACCTTCAACCTGAGAATACCCTTTTGCTACCAGTCGCGCCTTATACCTTTCAATACTACCATCAACTTTCCGTTTCAACTTGAAGACCCATTTACATCCAACAACACTTCTCCTGTCAGGAAGCTCTACAAGATCCTAGGTATTGTTTTTGGCTAAGGAGTCCATTTCTTCTTCCATAGCCATTTTCCATTTCTCGCTATCTGTATCATCTACTGCTTCCTGATAACAAGAAGGTTCCCCATCTTCAGTAACCAAAGCAACAGATGAAGCAGAATCTTCATACCTTTTGGGAGTTTTCCTTTCCCTTGTAGACCTTCTCAGAGCGACTGATTGCTGAACTGGTTCAGAAACTTGCACTGGTTCAAAAGCTTCAACGGCTTCCTCTGTGTCTTCAACACCTTTGTCTCCAGAAGTCTCTCCTTCCTTTCGACTGTCACCGAAAGATCTAGCCTCCAACTGAACTCGTTGACTCGGCGATACCTGTTCCTGTTCAATTCTTTCAACATTTGATTTTAACAAAGAGGATTCATCAAATGTTACATCTCTACTAATGACTATCTTCCGCAATGTAGGATCCCACAACCTATATCCTTTCACTACATAGTCATACCCAACAAAGACATAACATTTCGACTTTGGATCTAATTTTGAACGCTGATTTTTTGGAATAAGAGAATAAGCGTCACAGCCAAATATCCTCAAATGAGAATAGTCACAAGACTGGCCTGTCCAAACTTCTTCAGGAATTTTACAATCAATTGCTACTGAAGGTGATCTGTTAACTAAATAACAAGCAGTAGATACTGCTTCTGCGCATAACTCCTTTTGCAAGTTAGCATTGGAGATCATGCTTCTGGCTCTTTCCATAAGAGTTTGATTCATACGCTCAGCAACACCATTTTGCTGAGGAGTATAAATAGCAGTTTTGTGTCTAACAATGCCCTCATCCTTACAGTATTTTTCAAATTCAACAGAAGTGAACTCACCATCATTGTCAGTTCTTAGACATTTAATAGATTTGCCTATTCTTTTCTCTACCATTACTTTAAATTGTTTAAAGACATTTAATACATCAGCTTTCCTTTTTAGCATATAGACCCAAACTCTACGAGAGTAATCATCAATGAATGTTAAAAAATATAATGCACCTCCATATGACACAACAGGGGAAGGCCCCCACAGATCAGAATGAATGTAGTCTAAAACATCTTTACTATTATGATTTCCAACTTTAAATCTCTGTTTACACTGTTTTCCATACACACAATGTTTACAGAAATCTAAATTCAAGGATTTCAGACCGGGAAGAGATTTATGTTTCATCAGTATATGAAGACCTTTCTCACTCATATGACCCAAACGCTGATGCCACAGACGAGTACCTGCTTCTTCCTTTTCTGACGCAACCGCTGCTTCATCGACCTAAGTACTTCCTTTTAACCTGTAAAGATTTCCGACCTTTTCTGCCTTCATAACCATAAGGGCTCCTTTGAAGACTTGCAAGACGCCATCCTGACCTGTAAACTTATAACCATCTAAATCCAACACTCCCAAAGAGATTAAATTTTTCTTCAAATCAGGTACATGTCTAACACTAGTTAATGTCCTAACTGTGTTATCATACACCTTAATCCTAATATCTCCCATCCCAACAGTTTGACATGACATATTGTTACCCATAAACACAGAACTACCATTTACATTTTCATACGAAGTAAACCAATTTCTATGTGGGCACATGTGATGCGAAGCACCAGATTCTAACAGCCCGCTATCAAAACTCTGAGAGACATTACATTCAGGTGAAGTTTCATCTATCATACACAATTCTTCAGCAGATAAAACTTCATCTACCATACTTGAATCGGCCTGATTCGCTTCGTTCTTCAGGTTTTCGGATTCCTTCCGTTTCCAATAGTCCTTCTTCAAGTGTCCAACTTTACCGCAGTTCCAACATTTTGCCTTACACTTCTTGCCCTTCGATTTCAACCTGGAAGACCCCCTTGGTTTTTCTCCTCTTTCCTTTGAGCATCCTCTAGCGACCATGGCTTCTGATGCAGCTGTTTTAGTGCTAGATTTCCTTCATACTTCTTCAGACAGAAGAGCTCCCACGACTGATTCAAACTTTAAAGAATCAACAGAGCTAAAACTGATTGAAGTTACGAAGTGATCCCATGATTCAGGCAGACAACACAGCAAGGTTATGGCTTTATCTTCTTCCTGTATTTTGACTTGCATATCTGTTAATTGACAAATTAGTGTATTAAGAACATTCAAATGTTCTGCAACATTTGAACCTTCTTTCATTCGAAGACTGTATAACTGTCGTTTTAGATAAATTCTGTTGGTTAATGATTTTGTCATATAGAGTTTTTCAAGTTTTTCCCACAATCCTGACGCCGTAGTCTCTTCAACAATGTTGAAGAGAACTTCATCCGCTAGGCATAACCGGATGGTACTGAGAGCTCAGGCATCCAAGTCCTCCCAGTCTGAATTAGTCATGGTTGTAGGTTTCTTAGTTACCCCATCCAATGCCTTGTGCAACCCTTGTTGCACAAGCAGGTCCTTAACCTTCAGTTTCCAAAGAGCAAAATTGCTCTTTCCGGTGAATTTCTCCACCTCGAATCTTGCATTCGACATCCTGGCCATTTTTCCTCCTTCCTAGGGTTTCAATCTTTCTAGGGTTTTATATTTCCTTTTTTTTTTAGGTTTTCCTTCAACTAAAGAGTATATCTCCTTATTTCTCCAAATAGAAAGAACCCTAAGGAGTATATCTCCTTATTTCTCCAAATAGAAAAAAAAAACCCTTAAAATTTTTCTTTTCTTCAATAATAAAAAAACATTGTCTCCTTATTTCTCCAAAACCCTTAAAATTTTCTTTTCTTCAATAAAAAAAAACTGTCTTCTATTCCTCCTATTTCACTCATACATTCCTTTAAAAAAAAATCTAAAACAATTTCTGAATACAAGCCCAGAATTATTTAGCAATGGCTGAAAAGAAAAAATGATACCCGATCTGGAACGCTGACCTCCTGACAGAGATAACTCTCACGCTGGATGCCTGACAGAGACTGAAAACTCCTCTCACGCAGGTTCTGAAATGTGCACCGGTTCTGGAACGCTGACCTCTTGACAGAGATAACTCTCACGCTGGATGCCTGACAGAGATTGAAACTCCTCTCACGCAGGTTCTGAAACATGCACCGGTTCTAGAACGCTGACCTCCTTACAGAGATAACTCTCACGCTGGATGCCTGACAGAGACTGAAACATGCACTGGACCTCCTCTCACGCAGGTTCTGAACCTGATAGAGATAACTCTCATGCTAGATGCCTGACAGAGACTGAAACGTGCACCGGTTCTGGACTGCTTTCTTTCACCAGTTTTGGACTCTCGCTGGATGCCCTTCCTTCAACGTGGGTTCGCTTTCTTCCACGCTCAGCCTCTGATACCACTTGTAGGATGTAAAAGTGAAATAATGAAGAAAACTAGAAACTCAACAGCCAAGACACGAAACTGAATTGGAATTAAAAATGAATCTCAACGTTTTTATTTCATGGGCATTCGATAGTTTTATATCACCAACTATCGTTACATAACTAATTATTCGGTATACAACAGTCTATTTACATTTACCTAAAGTTACTAATTCGTTGTCAAACTAACAGTACTCTGAGCTGAATGAAAGGGAATTCTAAGTGAGGAGAAATAAATGAGGGGGATTCCCTCCTATAAGCCCTCTCCTCTGTCTACTTCAAGTTATTGATGCAGTTTGACCACTAGATCCTCGAATTTGACCTCAAAATCCAGCAATAATCTGCATTAAATACATGTTAGACCACATGGCATAATAACTAACTCAACTCACCCTATAACATAAATATAATCAGAAAACCGTATAATAATCTAAGAGAATGGTTGATTTGACTAGGTTAGGAGGTAAAATGAGCACATATAATTACCCATTTTTGAGGCTCATCATCACCCCCCTACTGACTGTGTTTCTCATCCTCTGTGCAACCTAGCCAATCTCTTGGTCTTTCATGGCCCTATTGGCCTCCCTAGCATTCTAGGCTTCTGATGTGGTCTGCTCATGTTCTCCATAAAATCCTGCCTTTCTATCTATGTCCTTCCACTGCTCCTTCTCTTCTTCTTCTCTTCTCCCTTCCAGCATGCCTAATATCAGTGGAGGAATCAATTTGATGCCAATCCAGTTGACCTTTAGCCTTTGCATGGAGCGCTTGTACATTGGCACTCTTTTCAATGCCTCCTTCAACCTCATGGAGGAATGGTATTATCTGATCTGCAAGCTGTGGGGTAAGGTGTTCCATCTTCTCATGCATGCATACACACAGTAATCCCTAAGTAGCCTAAGAATATCTTCAAAGTGTGCAATGGCTTGTTCCTGATTGGCTAGATATTTAGGGGCAATCTAAGGGTCATTGGCAAGCAGGTTCTGTGTGCTGATGAGTGCCATAGGATCTGATAGCTCAGCTATTATCATCAATGGTTCATTCTGCTCTTTTATTAACAATCTTTTCATTTCTGCTACCCTCAATTATTCATGGTTCATCCATGATGCCATGGCCATTAATTGTAGATCCCCTAGCTTGGCATTGGGGTCCCACACATTCAGGTCTGTGAGGACCATGTTATGTAGATAGAACTCTACCATCTTTGCTTTTTCCTTGGAGGTTCTTTGCTCACACAAATCCATGAACTACCTGTAGTCTTGGAAAGGCATTATGCATCTTTGTGCTAAAGTTTTTATTTGGAATTGAATCCATTGATCCTTCAGATAGAGGCCATAAGATTTAACTGGTGTTCTACATTGTAATGCTTCTATGGATAAGCTGGCCATGTATGCCAAATGAGTCTCTTTCTGCTGCATCTACCTCCTTAGTAATTCATTCTCATTCTCAAGGTGGCTTCTTGTAATGGCTTCTTTGTCTCTGAGAGCACTCAATTCCCTATCGATTTCCCTGAGTTTGTCTTCCATGTGGCCAATATCCTCAACTCCTTTGGACTTGGCTATCTACATCCACCTATGCGTTCTCATTGTCTCTTTTTCCAATTCAAAAAACAATGGAATTGCAAATTTCTGTGGGATTATCTTGCCTCCCTCAAGTATTCTGTAATAGGACTGAAGATTAGGCTAGGGGTCAGGTTCTTGTAGCTCTTGTGCTTCCTCTTTCATCTCTAGCTGTCCTCTTATCTTTTCCTCAAGTTTTTGTGTCTTCTGTAGTTTGGACAGTGTCTCCTGTAGGATTGTTTTAGACTCCTGTAGGTCTGGTTTGGGGTCCTGTAGAATTGTCTTTCCCTTCCATGTAGAAGATCTTGTAGTCCTCCTTTCATAGGTTATGGGTGTCTTGGAAGGAGATTCTTTCACCTTGGTAGATGGTGAATCTTCAATGTTAATGGGAGTCTTTGATGAGGGCTGAGGTTTTCCTGTTTTAATTTTGGTACTCTTCCTTGCCCTAAAATACATGGAGGTTTTTCTTTTCCTCTTCTACTTCTGCTTGACTGGTGTATTGAGGGTATTGAGGGCAGTTGCTACTTCTCTTTCCAAGGTTTCAGGGGACTCTTCTCTTTTCTTTTCCATCTCTACCTCCTTTTCTCCCTCTTCTATCTCTTTTTCCTCCTCCTACTCTGTCTCTTTTTCTACCTCTTGTTCTATCTCTTCAACCCTCCCCTCCTCTATTTATTTTCTTTCCTCCTTCCTCTCTTCCTCTGCTATGTCACCACTGGCTTCATCTTCTCCTCCTTACTATTCTCCCTCCTCACTAAGAGCAGGACTGATATGATAGGTTAATGCATTGATGTCATCCTCAGTTGTCATATTTATGAAAATTCCCATGCTATAGGGATTGTAAGGGTATGGATGGCTTCTTCTACTAGGATCTTGATTAGGCCATGGTGAGCTAGCTGCTATGAATATCCTTTTTGTAACTTGGTGCTAGAGTCAATGAGGGACTGAAGGCGAAAGTAAGGGATATTGAGAATTTTATGTGCTAGGGTATCCATGCCATATCTCAATTCTTGGAGGATTCTGAAATGATATCCATAAACAATGTTGTGCCTCGCTTCACAAGAAATGTATTTGATCACCTAGTAGCTAACCTCATCCCAGGGATATGGTACATTAGCCCTCCTAATTCCATTTTTGTCTTCAACAGGGGTTTCATTATCTTGGAAAAATTTCCTCTTGGCAGCCTGGCCAATTATTTTCTCATCTTTACTCCAAGGCAGCCTAAGAGGAAGGGTAGTGACCCTACTGATGAATTCAAGGGTTATTTCAATGGCGATGACTCTAATGGTTATAGTAGCATGAGTTCTTGTGTGAGGGACCAGAGAGAGAGCAAATTCATGGGCAATTTCATCATCAAACCCTCTAAACTTCTCAAAGAAATTCATCTAGATTGCCCTTGTAAATATTTCCACCACTTCAGGATGTGCATGGAGTATAGTGGAGTTAGTGGGATATTTTCTCATAAACCCCCCTGTCATACTACCTATACTTCTTTTGAAAAACTAGATATGGAGGTGGAGACAAAGAATTTTGAGTGAAATAGAAAAATAGAGGGGACTTTGTTTTTCATTTTAAAAAACAATTTTTTTTTCTTAATGTATTTCTACCCTCTTAAAGACTCATTTTATCTTCAATTTAGGACCAACTCTTTCAAATTTTGATATTCAATAGAGGGCATTCATGAACCCTACCTCTTCAATCTAAAATTCGTGCCAAAAATCATGTTTCCTCCCTTGAAAATGACTCACTTCCCCTCATGTAGAAGCTCGCTGTCCCTCCCGTATATTTCTTGTAGATGCTCCTGTAGAAAATGACGAAAGAAAAAATATGGAGGAAATCGATGGAGAATTATGGATAAGAGGTTGTGGGGGCATAAGAAGACTGTTGTGTGGCTGAGTTACGAGGAGAAACTGAAGAAAATGTGGTGAGAATGCATGGGGAGGAGTGCTCATTACCTTTTATGGTTGTTTTCGGTTATGAGTACTAAGCTGGCAAGGTATATGTTGCCCAGATTAGGACCGTTTGTCCCCACCTTCTTGGTCATCATGACCCCCCTCGTAATCATCCCCTCATTACTGCATCGGAGTTAACTCTTCCTCCCAGTACTTGTCCCTCGCATCTTCTGCTTGAGTTGACTGTGCGCACGTGTAGGTGATATCTCGGTTAAGTGGAGTCAACTAAATGAAGGTGGCCAAGTTAACTGGCCACCTTTCCCTCTTTCGATTTCAACCATCTCGTTGCCTTTGTATGATTCCTAATTACACAAATGCAGATAGAGGAGTGACTAGCTACTTACCTGTAATCCAAGTGTATTTGCTGCCATTGATTGTGAGGTTTTGTGGCTTTCTCTACTCCATGTCTTCATTTTCCTTCCTGCATGTTGTCTCTGCTTGCTGATGTGTTGTTGTGTGTTTTTAAAAGTTCTTCTTTTGCTGTAGTTGAGTTGCATGTGCCTTTTCAACATTCAGATGTGCTGTCCCTTTCTGCTGGTGCTAGACTTCTATGGGATCAGCTGCTATAGGAATTCCTACAGGAGCTCTTATAGCTGCTTCTCCCCTTCAAACTTTACCTATTTCCCTGTGCTTGGAGCTTGAGAATGATGCCAGAGGTGGAGATGAATGATGGAGGGATAGTAGGTAAGCTTTAGGTAAAGTTAATGGTGCCTTTTCCTCCTTTTTTTTCCTTTTTTTTTTCAAAACTGAAAAACTATTTTTCTGTGCTTTTCCTTGGAAAGGAAAACGTAATAATAATGATGCTTGGAGTGTGATGTAGGCTCAGAAATGATGGAAAGGAGGTTTAAAGATGGTAAGAGGGATTATAGGTTCCTCATGAAGCTTCTCTTGTCCCTCAAACTACCTCCTGTAGACAATTTTGGCTCTCTGTAATTCCTATAGGAGCCTCCTGTTGAAAAACAGAGCCTCCTGTAGAAAACACAGTTATGGAAGAAGAGGTATAATGCGGTGAAAGAGATGCCAAAAATGAGGGAGGAAGGTGTGGAGAAGATGATATGGATGCTAGTATGAATGTCAGGGTCCCCTTGGCACCTTCTTCTACTCCATGTAGTCCTCCTGCAAGCCTGCAATGCAATAGAAATTCATTTTTTATCTGTGTTTTTTCTTTTTTTGAAAACAACTAGGGCACCTTAAAGAGGTTTTCACCTTAATTTCCCGCCCTGGGTGCCTCCAAGGGAGGTTTTCACTGAGCGGTCTTATTCTTTTCCACTTTTTCATGACATCACTAGGCCACCTCAGAAGAGGTTTTCAACCCAATGATGCGACTCAAGTGCCTCATGGAGGTTTTCACTTGAGTCCTTATTTTTTCTCTTTTTTCTTCAGTGAGTAGGTGAAGTGGAAGCTAAGACATTCTCCACTACCATCATTGTTTTACTCAAATCTTCAATAAACTCTCGCTTGGAGAGGGGTTTCTTGTAGACTTTCAACCAATGTCCATTGACAAGCATGGGGATGGCTTCATCATCAATGGTTCTGATCAAAACTGAACCATTGTCATTGCATTTCTCCACAGTGTAGGGTCCCAGCCATCTTGTCCTTAGCTTGCCTTTAAAATCCTTGTATCTTGAATCATAGAGTAGTGCCCAATTTCCCTCTTGGAATTGCTTCTCCCTGATATTTCTATCGTGCCATATCTTTTCTGAAGCTGATCTACCTCTGTATGGAGAAGGGCTTGCAATCTGCATTCATCCAATCCATTGAGCTAAAGTAATCTCTCCTTCTATGCATGGTTGAGGTCTAGGTCTAGCTGAGCTGCCATCCTTAGGGTATTGAATTCAAACCCTATTGACAGCAAAAAATTCTTCCCATAGACTAGTTCATAGGGTGTGAACCCGGTGGTGGTCTTCCATGTTGTGTTGTAGGCCCAAGTGGCCTCAACTAATCTATCTGCCTAGTCTTTTCTGCTACTGCTCACTGCCTTGGTTAGGATCCCTTCCAATGCTATATTAGTGATCTCCACTTGCCCATTGGCTTATGGATGGTAAGGGGTGGAAGTCCTGTGCTTGATCTTATGATGTGTGAGTAGGTCTTCCCAAATTCCCCTAAGCAGGACCAACTTCAGAGACACAGGGTCAAGTGTACACCTGGCCCTTTTGTAACTGAGCTGGAACCTCTCTTCATAGTCTTCCAAGGACTCATCACTTCTTATGGTAATTCAGAAGATTTCTTCTTTAGTATATTTTGACCTACAATAGTCTCGATAATTGTTGTTAAAGGCATGCTGCATGTGAGCCCAAGTTTTGATGCTATTGCCAGGTAATCCCATGAACCAACATAGTGGTGCATCCTTGAGAGTAGAAGGGAACAATTTCAACATTTGCTCGTCTTCTGCATAGTCATAAGTTCGACAGATGACAACAAACTTGAACAAGAAGGTATCAGGATCTTTTGTAGTCAGACCATGGAAGTGAGGTAGGGCTGAAGGACTTATATTCTTCATTTTGGTGTCCCCATTGGTCTACCGAATGGGGAAAGTACCCTCTATTCTCTCTCCATTTCCTCTAGCATTTATGTTTTCAGCCATTGGCTCTAGAGGAATGTTTTCTTCTTCTTCTTCCCCTATAGGTTCTTCAAATATGTTTGGATGTTCACTTAAATGTTTTCTTGATTGCAGCCACCAAAGAAGAGAGAAGGTTGGCTATGTGAAGCAGTGGGGGTGTTGAGCAAAAATTTTCCTAAGTTATCTCTACTCCTACGAGGCATGAAAGGAAATATTTTTGGTTGGTTTTTTATTTCTTTTTCCCCACAATGAAAATACCTACATAAATTAAAATTGTGATTGAACAAAACAAATTGAAACTACTTGAAATGAACTTGCTGAATGGAAATTCGTAGAATTGAAAAGGAAAGCAAGGAAATACATAACTGAAAGAAAAGAAATGAATAGTAAACTTTTGCCGAAATAAACTATTAGCAGAATGTTGCAATATGAAATAGAAGAAAGCAGTAATCGCAAAATACTTTGACGCTTCCCGACAACGGTGCCAAAAAGTGGTGAACACCAGTATTACAGCAAGAATGTTGCAACTCCTGGGCTACCAACTTTACTTTTATCAACCTGGTAGTTCGTAACAAACTTGGAAGCGTATGTGCTATATGCACAAGTACTAGTTCTCACTGCAGGTTGTCACTTGGTCAACTGGTGTGAGATCACTAGGAGCTCAAGCCTGATGAAAGGAAAGAAAGATTACTCTACAAATGCTATTCTGATTGTAGAAAGGAGAAAGACTGGAATGTAAATCAAAACCTAGTAAACCCTAATTAACAAGCTAATTCTACTTTTGCCAAAAACACTATGAAAACCATGAAAGAAATGCCATTACTTACTCAAGGAAGTAAACAACATCTAACCATGCTATTTCTAGAAGTAAATAAGTGAAAAAATATATTTTCGGATTTTTATGTGTTTTTATGTGAATTTGACATGCATCTAATTTATTGTGTGTGAGTGTGGCAGTGAACAGGTGGCATTAGAGGGAGGTTTTGGAGCTTAGGAGGATGTAGGATGGTGTGGATGGGTCCTAGGAGGTCTTAGGTGGCCTTCTGGAGGCGTTTCCTACACTCAGCCATCAAAAGAAAGCCTACACGAAAAATACAGGAGGACACAAAAACTAGAGGAGGAAAACAGGGAAACTACAGGAGGTCTACAGGAGGAGGCCGAGAGCAATTTTCGCTATTTTGAGGGTGTGAGAGTGGGTGGAAAACGTGGCTGAAGGTTTGAATGAGGTTTTAGGGTGCCTAAGGTATACCATGAATCACCAAGAGAGAGAAATATGATTGGGTTTGCTCAAGGATAGAGGAAGAAGTTCTATGAAAAATGAAGGAAAATAGGGCAGAATTGAAGTGAGGTTTGGGAGACCTATAGGGAATGGATCATATAGAGGGTGTGATTGTTGGAAAGCTGGCCTACTACTAGAAGATTTCTATTGCATATAAACTAACATTCAACCAAGAAAATCAAGCAACCAATGAAATGAGTGCATCCTAGGAAAAACATAGTTTTGCATTAAATGGCCTAAACTATGATGTATAGAAGGAAATGTTGTGAAATGATGTAAGAGAGGAAAGCATGCGAAAGAACTACTGAAAATCAGGAAGTGAACATGATAAAGAAGATCTAAAGCAAAGTAAAACTGGACTATCAACCTACTAGAGAGCTGCAAACACTAGAAGTCCTAGGAATGAGGAAAATCTGTGTTTTGGGGGCAGCAAAAGAGTCTTTGCCTCAAATCATGGTCCCAGAGAGAGGAAGAGAGGCCATGGAACTGTTTCTAGCCTTTTGAATCTTCTTTGACCACTATTTAACCTGCTACAGAAAGCACAAATGGAAGAAAGCTACTAAATCATCAAAAGCAACATATTCTTAACCATAAGAGAAATACATTTAACAACAAACTAATCTACAAACTGAAGTAAAGCATACAAATACAAGTAAAGAGAAGCTTGGCTGCCTGGATTGGGCCCTAACCCAAGAGCTTCAATCCTCTAAGGTAACTTAGTGCTAGCTGAGAAAGGATTCCATCTTCATTATAAAAAAATAGCAAGATTACATAAAACTGTCATAAAATAGTAAGCTCGAAATTTGAGCAGTGTTTACAAAATCAATAAAAAGTCAACTCTAGTGAGTCCTAGGCCTCTCTACTTATACATCTAAAGCTACCAACAACTTCCTTAAAATCGCGGAGGCTTGGCTCCCAAAACGCGAGATAACTATCAATCATCTTCCACTTGCCCGGCTGGCTTCTAGTGCATGATTCGACTGCTTGTACTCCAAGCTGAATGAAGGGGAATTCGAAGTGAGGAGAAAGAAATGAGGGGGATTCCCTCCTATAAGTCCTCTCCTCTATCTACTTTGAGTTATTGCTGCAGTTTGACCACTAGATCCTTGACTTTGACCTTGAAATCCATCAATAATCTGCACTAAATACATGTTAGACCACATGACATAATAACTAACTCAACTCACCCTATAAGCATAAATATAATTAGAAAATCATACAATAAGCTAAGAGAATGGTTGATTTGACTAGGTTAGGAAGTAAAATGAGCCCATATAATTACCCATTTATGAGGCTCATCATAACCAACATAAAATGATATAAATATCAGAGATATGATATCCATTAAATCCACATAAAAATCAGTGAAAAATTAATAGAACTTAGCTTTTATTAATCACAGGTAAATCTGACCAAGTTTAGGACTTCCACATACCACCCGACCATAGACATGGCTGAACCAAATCTCTCTTCCTGTCAGTCACTCCCATACCATTTTATATGAATTAATGTGGGATCTCATTAACCAACCAATCCAAAATTAATCAAGGGAATCTAGAGGTTAAACCACCTCCACCCTCATCCAACCATGATCACACCAAAGTTGATGCTTCGATCATAACTGAATAGGCTATGGAATGTCATCCGAATTCCACCATTATCATTGAGGGTTTTTCTGACTCCTTGTCTCTTAGGCTTTACCGCAATCCAAACCCAGATCACTAGGCCCTAAACAAAGACTGCTCCCTCAAGCTTTACCGTGTATCCAACCAAAACTGGTCAATGGATTCCTAGGCCTTTGGGAGCGAACCTTGAGACCACCTTCGCCCCTAGATTACAAAATTCATCCAACAATTCCAAAGTTCTAAAACTTAAATAAACATCCCAACATACCATGGCATCCGGAAAAACGCTGGCTAGGCCTAATAAGAAACTAAAAGAGTGTTTTATGTTACCCATTTAAATCATTTAAATGGAACGAGGGATGGAATTTTAGGGGAGTGTCAAAGGGAATTTTGTTGGTATTTGACTTGTATGATTTTTTTATGTTTGTTTCTAAAGATGTGTTTGGAACTATACAAATCATATTATTGGTTGATTTTTAAGACACATAAATTGGAAACCAAATTCAATTGTATATTAAATATTGATCTCAATGAATGATGTACAATGTGTATATATGAATACATAAAAGAAATCGTTGATCATTTTTTGGGTCTTCTTGGACTCTAATAACCAATAACCCTAACACAAACTAACCTAGCCTTAATCCCAACGATTATCTATATAACATTCTCCCCTTAATTCGAAGGGATGTATCAAAATCCAAGAATGAGAGCTCAAAATGCAAAAATGCATCTCAACCAAGAGATGAATGTCTCTCAGAAATGGTTTTTAAGGATGACCACAAACCAATGTGGGAGAAGTTAAGGTCTCAACCAACACCAGCTCTGGATCCTTCATAGCAGTTCTCAAAACAACCAAAATTGTGGTTTTTTGGTGAGCACTAACTCAAGAACTATCAATATATTTCCTCAAACAATTCTGAATCTGGAAGTTCTCGTTCAAAAAAAACTTATTCAACAAAAAATGAAGTCTCTCTGGCTACCAGTATGGCTCTAAGTAGTGCATGTTGTGACTTAGGCTCAGTTGTGGATCACTGACTTAGGCTCACTTCGAAAATATTTGAACATGTAGTAGACCATAAACAACTCTATCATTCCCCCCCCCTGTCGAATACATGGTGAGAAGATGAAGTACTCTTTATCACTGCAAGGCTAGTCAACACTCTCAAACATATCTTGTGGTATGAACTATAAAATTTCTTGCCTATTTTCAACCAATCCCAAGAAGCAATCCATTTGAAATTTAGTTTCTCTCTTGCAATAGTCTTATTTCTGGAACATTTGTTTGAATATTGATTTTTCTTTCCACAATTCTCACATGGGTGAAGATCAAAACAGTGATATTTCACATGTCCACCTCTATTACAATTTTGATTTCGATCAAGTTCTTCTAGAACAACACCATCCATAAATCCAACACTTTGAAATTGTACAGATTTAGAAAAATAAAAAAGATGAAAAGATACATCTTAGACATATTTGTTAAATCCAAAATCAGTTTTTTGTTTTCTATGCGTAATCTCTTCCCACTTTCTTATAAAAGTTTTGGAAACGATGAGCTTCACATATGTATTCAAATGACTCTTACATACACTTGATTTAACATGACTTTCCACTCCACCCAAATTTTCCCCTGAAATGGTTTGGTCCATCCTTGACTGTAGATTAGAATCTGGCTCAAACAAATTTCTTTCTAAATAAACATTAGTTTAGAATCACAATTTTTCTTCTAAAGTTCGTCTCGCTGAAACTACGACTCTAGCTTCAAGAATTCAATTTTTATTTGAGCATGTTGCAAACATGTTTATATGTCAGATAGTGTGCCATTGTTGATTTGGACATTTTTGTAGACAATGGACAACATTATATTTCTTAACAAATGTAATAAATCATTGAATTTGGCCACTTTTCACTCAAAATGCACCCAATATAAGAAAATTTACAATGATTTAACGGGGTCCCAGGCTCAACCAAAAATGCACTCGTTTTACAAAGTCATTTTAAAGCATAAATCCCAACTTCATAATCACGTTTTTATGACTAATGCTAACTCACAATGGTTTCTTCACACTCATCACAATAACATTCAACGTAAAGAGAAACTAGAATAAAATGGTTTACGGACTCTTCTCAAACATTTTCACAATACTCTAGAATTCAGTCAAATCTTCTTCATACACACGTTATCTTAGTATAAGATACAATTATCATGACCTTCTCCATTGGTATTAACTAAATACATACCTTATCCAATTGTTTCTCCAACAAATGACCTTTGTAATCTCTACTTGCATGGAGGTTGTGATGTCAACGATCACTTCTGCATTGATTATAAAAAATTCCACAACATGCTTATAAGAATATCAAGCTAAGCCTTTGGAATACCATTCAAGCATTTACTCAGGGTTAATGGCAGTGAAGATATTTACATAAATACAAAATGACTGTGATATCTGCACATTTTGATTTATAATTTTAAAACTCTCTGTATGATGCTTACCATAGGGATCATATGAAGAACCATGACCAACTATTTTTAAGAATTAATATAAGTTGTCATCATAGAGAGACAATACTCGCCAAACAATATTGCAAGCTCTATATGATGACATTTGAAATGAAATTTTGCAAGGAAAACAAAAGAGGGAGTTTTCATCATCGAGTTCTAAGAGGTGGACTATCATTCAATGATCTATGCATCTGGTTGGCTGATGTTCATGCAGACAAATACAAAACTGCAACATTAAACAAGTGTATATTGGGTCTCCTCACCATGTCAATTCTTTGTTCTATTGTCTCTGGTTTCATTCATTAATAGTGTTGTTTTTCTCCTCTCGACATTTTCCAAGTAGCATTCCATGTAGACATAAGTGATGTTGATTTGATGTGTTCTCAGTCATCTTAGAAAGTATCAGCTTTGTGGATGGTCTCCCTCTTGAATATGGTGAGCTCTAAATGTTCGAACAATAGTATCAGGCATAATTATATGGAGAAACTCTCAATCACTTGAAACTTGAAAAAATATTGAACGAATGTACAAGTATGCTAAATCGACTTCCAAAATACACTAAGAAAACACAAACATGATGTTGCATCCAAGGTTCAAACAGTGATCAACTAACCTCCTCGCTTGACTTTGCAACATTCATATTCCTTACTCTTCTTCATCAATGCTCTATAAAAAGGCCACACAACGCTGGTTAATTTTATTAGACATAGCATATTAACCAAGCTTTCATTCAATAGAGAATTTTCCTGCTCATAAATTGGAAACCATATTCAACTATATATTAAATATTGATCTCAATGAATGATGTAGAATGTGTACACACTAGTACATACAAGAAATTGTTGAATCAATTTGCAGGTCTTTTTGATTCTAATAACCAATCACCCTAACAAAAACTAACCCATCCTTAATCCGAAAGATTAGTTTTCTAACAAGATTACATGTTTCTAAAAACATCATTCATATCCATTCCCATGTTGGGGATTTTTCTGGTAAAATCCCAAAAACAAAGAAACTAAAACTGAACACACAGAGGCAATGCTCTGTTTCTCTTCCACAGGATCTTTTTGCACAGGGAAGCTTTAAAAAAAATTTGTCTGAGAACAGAGTATTACACACCCAGAAAAATGCCTGTATTCAATTAAAATATAATGCCTGATACATATTCATCCTCTTTCACTCAGAGGGATTTACCAAAAAAAACATTCAGCCAACAAAAAATTTACTCTGTCTCCTCCTGAGAATTTACACTGCTGGGTAAAATTCTCTTTTCTTTTACTGCTGTAAAAACTAAGTTTTACATTTACTGCTGTAAAGAACTTTTACATTACATTCACTGTGAGGTGAAAAACCATTTCTTTACTCACACCATTTACACTGCTGTGTAATACTATTATTCATCCGCTCGCAGCTTGCTTTCCTTCATTTGAGAAACCAAAATAAATTTACATTTCAACCTCTGTTTTATAATACTCCGCATTCCCTTTTTTTTTACGTTGCTGTAGCGAGCCCCCTTTTTTTTTTATCCTTTGCGTTGCTCCCAGTTTTATATTGCATACCCAATAAAACAACATAACAAAAATATATATACGCTGCTGCGCTGTTCATATTCTTCACAAAAGAAATCAACACATAATTTGTGCACTGCTGTGCATCTCCCCTTGGTTGTTCCCTGCTACTAATTGTCTCATTCATCCCATGTGCAAATTAAACATACGCTACCCCTTTTCATTTCATTCATTATACAAATGAACCCAAACGTGTGCAATAAACAACAGGCTGAACTCCTTATGCACTGTTGTGCGTTCTTCCTCTTTTCACACTGCCTTGTTCCTTCCATTTTTTTTATACACTGCTATATGCATTCTTTTCATTATAATTCATATATAAAAAAAATGGTCAACGCACATAAAAACAATACAATTTTTGTTTCCATACTTCCGTGTAATTGAAATTTAAAGTTCTACCAACCATTTACGAACCAGGTTTAAATTCCATTTAATTCCCTTTGCAGACAAGACTGGCAGTGAGACTCAAACGTTTGATTTACTCCACGCAATGCATTTAATTACTGGCTCGTATGCAGGTTTGGTTGATGGACGGCGGAGAACGATCAAGCAAATCGGACGGTTGACGTCGATTTCGGGAGCCCACTTCATGCTGAACATTAGCGTCCGAAAAGTCAGTTCTGCTGACGTATGCAGAGGACCACGTGGCTGCATTACATTGTATCGGAGTCGATTATACGGAAACCACTCCACACCAAAAGGCGGTCCGAAATCTGACAGGGGTAGTTTCTGGTTTCGCTGCGGCGGTTTGGGCGTTGTACGTATGCGCAGTTGAAATTAGATTTCAACACTCCCCTTTAATTTCAACTGCTGGGCATTGAATCATACCCAAACACTTCCTCACATAGAGGGATTCACCAACTGCTGTTACAATAACATCTTCCTCACATAGAGGGATTCACCAACTTCTGTTACAAAAATATCTTCCTCACATAGAGGGATTCACCAATACTGCTTTTCATGCATTTCCACAAACAATTAAAAGAGTGTTCCTCTTAACAGAGGGATTCACCTGAGACTATGCTGAAGAGCACCTTCCTCTTGACAGAGGGATTCACCACACTATGCTGAAAAGCATCTTCCTCTTGACAGAGGGATTCTCCAACATGCCTTCTTCAGATGCACTTCAATCTGTCTCTTACATTCATTTAGGACATACGTGCTGCAGCGTATTGCCTTTTGTTTTCTCAATAGAACAAGTGCAAAGATTTCATGCTGTTGTGTTTTTCTTTGCATTACATTTCACTTGCGCTACTGCGCATTCCCTTCCTGTTTTTTTCACAATGAACAACAACCAAAACTTCACGCTGCTGCCTGCATCTGCAATTCACACTGTTGTGCGTAAAAAAAAAATTCCTCACACTGCTGTTGCATATATTGCATTTCAGTTCAATGAACAACACAGTCACTGCACTTACATTTACTGCTGTAAAGAAAAATTTCTTTTACATGTGTTGCTGCCCATTACATTTCATTTTTTTTTTTTAACAAAAAAAACTTCATGCTGCTGCATTTTTCATATTCACATTGCTGTGTGTTCTATTGCTTCTCATTTTTCTTATCGCGCTGCTGCACTTCACATTTCAACGCTGCCCATTTTTCTTCTCCGCACTTCTGATAAAAAACAAAGCAAAAAATTACATTTTTCAACACCGCTGCGTATTACATTTCAGAGGGATTAACAAAAAGATTTCATTTGCGCTCTGCTGTGCTGCAATACATCCTCTACGCAGCCTCCATGCCCTGCAGATTTTCTTTCTCTGCTTTTATGGCAGATTTAATTCCATATCTCTCCCCTATAAGAAGATCTTCAAAAAAAATCATTATTAATATATTTCAGCAATAATGTTCAAGAATTACAAGCTCCCCTTTAGTGTATGCATTATCTTCTTTCGGCAGACTCTTCTCAAAAGAAACTTAGATCAGCTGGAGAACTCAAGGGACTTTCAGACTGTGTTTCCTTCCTTCTCCATACTTATGTAACTTTCTTCTTTTGCATGGGTCTAGCTTGCGTAGGAGCCCATGTTAAGTTACAATCACGTGCCATATGCCCAATGTTATGACACTTGAAGCATTCAACATTGCTCATGAATAAGAATTCATGATTTCTTCTTGCAAAATTGTTTCTTGGAGATTGTCGGAGACTACAACATCTATCTCTATGAAATGCTCTATAGTCTTTTGCCATATGACCAAAGTTTGAACAAGAGTAACAATAACCATAAAATGAACTTTGGTACCTGGGAGATGGAGGTTTCCTTGATGTACTTCTGAAGCCTTGCTGCCTTGAGATCCTTTGATGATAACCATCGCCTCTTACCTCTTTGACATCAGCTACATTTCTTCTTGGAGCTGGTTTTCTACTTGGAGTAGAATTTCTTCTATTGTAGCCTTAATCTTTCTCCTTGCCTTTGCTGGAACTAGGAGCATCACAATTTCTTTCTGGCTTCTTCACATCTCCTTTGCTTAAAGCATATTCATTCTTGTTTGAGGGTTCACCTACATACCCAAGTCCTGATTTATCAGATGGAGATCTGTGATAGCTGAGCATGTCATCCAAGGCTTGAGAGCTCTTCATGATTTTGTTCATCCCTTCAACCTTTTTCCTGAGGAAGACAATCTCTTCTTCCAATTTTTCACACTCCTTATTCTTCTTTGCAAGTTGTTCCTTAGTTTCTTCTTTGCTGCGAGTAGCTTCAGCTGCTACTATTTTAAGGGAGATAATATCAGACTTCATTTTGGAGATTTCTGCTTGACTGCTCTCCATTTTCTTTTCAGCTCCTTGTGCCTGCTTCCTGGCTTCTTGTAATTCAGACTTAAGGGAGGAGACCTCTGCCTTGTACTGTCCAATCTCTTCTACAAGCTTGTTCACTCTCATGTGCCTTTGTTCAAGTTGACTTGACAAGGCGTCTTCCTGCTTCTTTGCTCTATTCAACTGATTTGTCATGGATATGACTTCTTCATGATGTTTCCTCTTACATTGATCAAGCTCCTTCTTAAATTTGGCGAGCTCTTCATCCCTTTCTTTTACTTGAAGTTTGATGATGTCAGCCTTCTCACTTTCAGCTTCTATGATGGGTTCAGAATTTTCTTCCTGACTGATTGTCATGATCAGTGCTCCCTTTGCATGAAGGTCATGAAGTTTGTCCCATATCTCCTTTGCTGATGAATATTTTCCTAGATTCTTTTTCACAGAATCAGGCAGTCCATCCAAGGTAGTCTTTGCTGCCTTTGCATTGTACTCCTTGGATTCTTTATCCTTCTTGCTATCATCAATCACTGATTCCCAGATTTCAATCCCTTCAGACTTTAAGAAAGCCCTCATTTTTATTTCCCATATATCAAAGTTCCCATCGAACCTTGGAACCTCAAATAGAATGCTTTCAAATAGATTGTTTTCTATTTTAATAGAAGAGGGAGACACAACCTTAGGGGATTTGGACACTTTCTTCTTTGACCTTGCCATTTTTGCACTTTTCAAAACACTTGACTGTGTATCTAAAAACACTGACTATTTCTTCAACAGTAACTCAAAAACTTGACTTGAGAAATACCTGGATCCTTTTGCCTGAGTCTTCACTCTGCTGGAGAAGTTGTTGCTATAAAAAAAAACTCCTTCCTTCAGCTTCTTTGTCCCCTTCAAAGATCCTGGACTGGCTCTGATACCACTGTTGGGGATTTTTCTGGTAAATTCCCAAAAACAAAGAAACTAAAACTGAACACACAGAGGCAATGCTCTGTTTCTCTTCCACAGGATCTTTTTGCACAGGGAAGCTTTAAAAAAAATTTGTCTGAGAACAGAGTATTACACACCCAGAAAAATGCTTGTATTCAATTAAAATATAATGCCTGATACATATTCATCCTCTTTCACTCAGAGGGATTTACCAAAAAAAACATTCAGCCAACAAAAAATTTACTCTGTCTCCTCCTGAGAATTTACACTGCTGGGTAAAATTCTCTTTTCTTTTACTGCTGTAAAAACTAAGTTTTACATTTACTGCTGTAAAGAACTTTTACATTACATTCACTGTGAGGTGAAAAACCATTTCTTTACTCACACCATTTACACTGCTGTGTAATACAATTCTTCATCCGCTCGCAGCTTGCTTCCCTTCGTTTGAGCAACCAAAAAAAATTTACATTTCAACCTCTGTTTTATAATACTCCGTGTTCCCTTTTTTTTTTACATTGCTGTAGCGAGCCCCCTTTTTTTTATCCTTTGCGTTGCTCCCAGTTTTACATTGCATACCCAATAAAACAACATAACAAAAATATATATACGCTGCTGCGCTGTTCATATTCTTCACAAAAGAAATCAACACATAATTTGTGCACTGCTGTGCATCTCCCCTTGGTTGTTCGCTGCTGCTAATTGTCTCATTCATCCCATGTGCAAATTAAACATATGCTGCCCCTTTTCATTTCATTCATTATACAAATGAACCCAAACGTGTGCAATAAACAACAGGTTGAACTCCTTATGCACTGCTGTGCATTCTTCCTCTTTTACGCTGCCCTGTTCCTTCCATTTTTTTTATACACTGCTATATGCATTCTTTTCATTATAATTCATATATAAAAAAAATGGTCAACGCACATAAAAACAATACAATTTTTGTTTCCATACTTCCGTGTAATTGAAATTTAAAGTTCTACCAACCATTTACGAACCAGGTTTAAATTCCATTTAATTCCCTTTGCAGACAGGACCGGCAGTGAGACTCAAACGTTTGATTTACTCCACGCAATGCATTTAATTGCTGGCTCGTATGCAGGTTTGGTTGATGGATGGCGGAGAACGATCAAGCAAATCGGACGGTTGACGTCGATTTCGGGAGCCCACTTCATGCTGAACATTAGCATCCGAAAAGTCAGTTCTGCTGACGTATGCAGAGGACCACGTGGCTGCATTACATTGTATCGGAGTCGATTATACAGAAACCACTCCACACCAAAAGGCGGTCCGAAATCTGACAGGGGTAGTTTCTGGTTTCGCTACGGCGGTTTGGGCATTGTACGTATGCCAGTTGAAATTAGATTTCAACATCCCATTCAAGAAATCCGAGGAAATTTCCAATTTATATAATCGAACGCATTAGACTAGACATGTTACAGTGCTTGCAAGTTGCCACTATATACTAATTAATATCACCATGGCCATCCATCAACAATTTCGAGTCCCTCACATGTCACCGATTCACTCATATGTTGTTGAACTTTCATTCTTATCACCATTTTCTCATCTATTTCCGAAGTTCACATCAAAACGAAAGTGAGTTGCAAAAAAAATAATTTGGGCCCAGAAATCACTAGGCTGTTGGCTATGTTGAATAAATCAGGTGCAATTTAGAACCTTACTCAATCTGATCTGATGATTAATTAATTTTTAATTTAGTATATATATCCCAATTCCCCATCATCACATGCATGATGCATAAACCGCATGCCTTGAATTCCCACGGTATAAATTTACTACTTTTTACTATTTTATTTGAAAAGAAATATTTAATAAAGTAGCAGTTGTACCGTACCTTCAACGGATGGAATATCGTCGCAGCATGAACGTGCAAACTCCAGAGCACTATGAAATTGATGAAATCAAATGATTTGGTGAATGTTAAGGTGGATTATGGTGGTTTGATAGGAAATGCAAGTTGTATACTAAATATTTGGTTGATTTGGTTGATCCCTCTATGTTTACAAACATAAAATCCAATAACGAGAGGGTAAGGTTGCTAGCACGAAAATCTTCAAAAATAGAGATATCCCCAGTGCCAAGTAACAGCGATTACTCATAGTATATGAGTAAGATCCCTTGCCATGTTCGCATAGCCAAGTGGACTAAGGCACTAGTCAGAGAAAAATCCAATCTGTATCAATCGAGATGAGTCGAGTCTGTTTCATATGTTGGAGGATAAGATCCAATCTGTATGAATAACGCCGATAGAGTAAAAGGGCTAAGTTATCCCGATTTGAATGAATTAAGTGGAGAACACCATGAGGGTAGGGACTCTCAGAAAACCAAATTTTGCTTCTAACGACATGAAGAACGTGGTGAATGAATTGCAAAGACTAGGCCTTTTTTGGATCTTCCAAAAGATAATTACAGAAGCTCTAAATTTAGTTACCATAGATTGTTAAAATTATTTTTAATAACTATTACCATAAATTGTTAAAATGATTTGAAATAATTTATAGATGTTTAATATAATTTGAAATAATTCTTTTTTAAGTAATAACTGATCAGATTTATATTTCTTATATCCTTATATGAATAATTTTTTATTTTTCTTTGTGGTCTTTCAACTCTATCATTAAACATAAAGCTCTACTATTAAACATAAAAGAAGTATTGAAATAATTCTTTTCTAGAGTAATAATTGATCAGATTTATATTTCTTATATCCTTATGTGAATACTTTTTCATTTTTCTTTGTGGTCCTTCAACTCTATCATTAAACATAAAGCTCTACCATTAAACATAAAAGAAATATTGCAAGCCTTTGTTTGGAGATAACGCTACTGCAGGGATTCTTTTCATTTTCAGGTTGTAATATTTTAGTTCGTTACTTCAGCCTGATTTTATTTTAGTCTTGATTTGATGTATGTTTAAATTTTAAATTTAAATATGATGAAAAATGCAAACTTTTTTGGTATATTATTGTTAGATTTTTTTGTAATTTTGTTTTAAATAAAAAGTATTAATTCTTTGAAATAGCCTACACAAGTAGAGTAGAGAAGTTACTTTAAGAATATAATGAATTTTATTAAATATAAGTAACCATAATTTTTGAAAATAGAATAAGTTTTATTAAATATAGATCTCTATAATTTTTGAAATAATTAAGGTTAGAAAAGAAGATTAGGGAAAAAAAGAAATGTGTCATATAAAAAGATATTTAGGAAATACTTAAGCTTAATTTTAAACAACATGTAGAGCCTTACATAGTGGATTAGTATATTTCTCCATGTTATTTAAGTTTATTAAGGATTTTGGTGTCTTATTATTATTTGACTTTATTAAGATTTTTGATATATTGACTAAAATGTGATGGGTTGAACTTCTTCTTACTTAGTTACTTAATTGTTCCATATCCATGTCATTTCCAGTTATTAAGCTGTCTCCATCTTATTATTCAATTTTGACGAAGATTTGATTTTCTATCAAATGCAAAATATACACTTGACTATATCACCCTTCAACTATGTTGTTGCTTTTCGTCATGCTAGAAATAGAAATTTGCTTATTTAAGTTTTGATTTTTTACTTTGCATAATCTTAATTTATTATTAATTTTTTTTCTAATTTTAAAATAATAATAAAAATTCCTTATAAAAAAATATGAAATTTAAACTGATTTATTATATTATTCATAATTAAAAAAAATTAATTATTATGTTAGAAAATGATTATCAAGACTCATCCATACATCATCGTGTTCAAGATCATCATCATCCACCACTCACACATATTTACAACTAACATGAATTCTATGTTTGCATTCATAATGTGAGCGCCAGTCGAAAAAAATAACCGGAAATGAAATAATTCAGGCGCTCGAAATTTAATCAATGTAGCGAATGAATTCTGAATCGTAGGTGTTAAGAGGATATATCCATAATAAATTACAACCTTTCCGCGAAAATTTGATCGTTCGTTTCAATATCACTCTAATCCCTACGTTATCGATGATAAACAAATCCACGCCTCTTTTCACATAGAAACAAAACACACGAGAAACAAAATTTTACTTCAATTTTGACTTCGGATTCTCTACGGTCGATTCAATTAAAATGTCTAGGTTTGAGAAAGGAGATGAAATGTTATCACTTTGATTTAAGCACCAGACGTATTATCTATTTATGGTAAGATAGATGTTATTCAGAAATGATAATTAATAATATGTTTTCCTATACAATTGGTAACATGTAAATTAAATGGTAAGATAGATGTTATTCAGAAATGATAATTAATAATATGTTTTCATATACAATTAAATTTAATATGTATTATTAGATATAATATTAGGTATATAATATTAGGTATGTAAAAGGATGAAAAATCATGACTACACGTGTATATCAACCATATTTATTAACGTGGTTGTGCTAGTTCTAGAAGTGCTGACCGTTTTCCCTCTTTTTTTTCTATATTGTGTTGTTTAATTTATTCTTTCTACCACAGTCATCTTCATTGGGGTTCAAATTTCTTGGTTGTGAAATCTTACAAGGTGGATTTTCTTCACTTACAATTGGTAGAGTGGACTTTTATTAATGAGTTAAGTGTGTCTATTTTGTAATAGGAATTCTAAATTTTAATTTAATTATCAATAGTTATTTGGAGGATGGTAGGATTAAACCTCCATGGAATATTTTACAACATTCATATTATCATTCACAAGTTGAAGGTTGAGATTTATATACAAAGTAGTTATTATAAATTAGTGGATAATAGTTAATACTAGCATTCAATGGTTTTACTATGTTGGTTATCTTATATGTTTCATATGATCTTTTTAGTCATATCTCATATAAACATATGCTAAGACATGTCTAGGTTAATGTCATTTGATTTCAGGTTCCAAATATTTTTGAGCCAAGAGGCCCATTTTACAACCCAATATGAAAGTGATGTCTAATTTTGTCCGTGTTCAACTTGGAATTGACATGTGTCCTTTAACAAATAATTTAAATAAAAAAAAATAGTGAGCTATAACAAAAACATAAATTATTATACATATTTGGTTAGTTTTAATTACAAGCAATATAAAATATCAATAATTCTAAATTATATTCTTATTGTCCACACTTGGTTTGTAATTAATATTACATCCATTATGAAAAGGATGTAGTAAAAATATTTCATTTTCACCATTAGAGTTATAAATAAAATATTTTGATGTCTATTTTAAATTATATAAATATAATATTTAAATGTCTATGTGTTGATTTTACCTTGCTCGAAAGGAAAAATTAATTAAAAGTAAAATAATTTAGTTACTTCTTAAGAAGAGGGAAATGTCTAATCCACTCAATTACTAATAAAAAATATTATTTGTAGTAAATTTTTCTAAATTTAAAAAATGAAAGATTACACATAGTCTCTATACAAAGAGATGCAAAAAAACCACTAGAAATTCATCTTACCGATTTAATCGCTTGACATGTAAATCTTTTTCAAGTTTTGAATTTAAAAAAAAAAAATTACACATAATGATATTTGATCACTCTTGCCTTTTGATATATCCCCGATGTTTTATATCCCCGGTAAGAAAGATGTATTACAAATATTATATATAATGTTATGTGAATTTTTTTAACATAAATGTCATTTTTTAATCAAAACTTTATTAACTAAGGATTAATTTATTATGACAATCTCATTCATCAACATTTTTTTTTAATATAATGTTGTTGACCGAAAATATATAAAACCGAAATGTCAAAAAAAGATTGTATAACCCAAAAATCCAAATTCCATCACAGAATCGAACGGTCCGAATCTGAAAATTGTCTTTAAATATTAGTCTCGGCTTGAGGACTCGGGCCCCTCTCTCTTTAGATAAGACGCTGAAAGCCCTCTTATATTTTGCTTGGGATTTTGACGAAACCTCAAACCCTAGGGTATATACGTCACCAGCCACTGAACTAAATAACTTACTTATCGAGCACTGTAAATGACATTGCCGTCGCTTATGTCATCGAATTAGCTCAATAAGGAAATGTAGAATCGAACGAACTTACTTATCAAGCACTGTTAACCACATTGCCGTCACTTATGCAGTCGAATTAGTTCAATAAGTGAATGAAGAATCGAGTAAATCGGACTCTGTTCTAGCTGGAAATGCAACTGACTTCACATCATCATGTGAAAAATTAAATTTTTTTTTTTTTACCAAAGCGTTTAGGTTCTCCTGTACGATCACGTCAGATATGAACAGTATTAATTTTTCTATTAATGGCGGATATGAACAATATTAATTTTTCTATTAATGGTAATCATAGAAGTATAGAATCTTGAAACAAGAAACGAGACGGTCGCCACCGTTCCCGTGAAAAAAACGTACAAACGTACAAGAAACAAGAAGGGAAGGAAACGCCGTTTCTACTGCCGTTCTTATTAACAAGTGCATATACTGTATGGAAAACATATAATAGGTACTTTTCCATCTATTCCTTCATCGTAGTTCGCTCGGTGTTTGTATCATGCCTGCCATGCTATTCTGCCCGGCCCTCTAGCTGCTCCGCTGTTTTAGGAAATAGAACAAGAGTAAGGTGGTGGGAAGGAAGAAAATAGTAGACACCGGCGGCATTGACTTATAGGTCGTTCATATATTCATTTAATAGTATAGAGGCCAAGGCCAAGTCTTGAGAAAGTTGATCATCTATGTACTATTGTCTTTTCTGAGTTGATTTGCTTCGCTATATTGTTAAATTTCATAGCTTAAACATAATGTAGTTAAAATTATATTAAAAAATAAATTAAATTTATCCTTTTTATTTTTATTTTGAACTAAATTTTTAGTTTTATTCCTTTTCACTTGATTGGTTAAATGCGAAACTTTCCAATTCCGTTTTTTCTGTCATTGTCGTTTCTCGTTTCGTTTCTCGAACATATTGGCAATGTCATTGCAAGGTTTACACATTCCATGGTATAAAATCATTTTACACATAGACACATTTCATTCAATATAAACACTGGCTATTCCTAAACACATTTCATTGCATAAAATCTTCTTACATTTAAACACATTTGATTCCATGTAATAATCTTACACATACACAATGTAAATGTGTTAGAAAACCTGCACAGATGAATCTAGCTAGTAAAGGTTGAACACACAGCTTTGCAGAGCAAAAACACTAAAATAAAATTGAAAGAAGGAAAGAATGATGTATTTGAAAATATGTTACAATGCTCATGATATAGCATCACTGGGTGAAGATCCCAAGGTAATGCACTATAGTGGTGATCAATGAGAAGACTCAACACCTACAACAAGTTCCGGAGATAACTAGTCAGTTGCGGAGTTAAAAAAGGAGCAAATCAAGGAGTAAATCATGCAAAAGGAATCTTGCATGCAATCCCATGCTTTAACTAAGAGTCCGCATGTAGGTGTGTAGTAGTTCCAACATGCAAAAGGAATCTTGCATGCAGTCCCATGCTCTAACTAAGAGTCTGCATGTAGGTGTGTAGTAGTTCCAACACCCCCCCTGAACACCACTATGGGGAAAATAGAAAATGGGCCCTGGCAACTAAGCCCAAAGGTCGCCCAAAATACAGTGCAACTTGTACTAAAATTGAGGAAAGAGGGAAAACCTCGTGGGAAAAACCCCCCCTCAAAATACAATGTAATCAAAAGAAAAGAGGAAGAAAAATACAGTTGCTAAGCAATCGTGTCCTTCACTCCAAGACGATTGCGCAAAGAGCAAAACTTTTGCTCAGTGAATGTCTTGGTGAAGATGTCTGCAGTCTGTTCTACTGAAGGACAGAACTACAAATCAATGACCCGATCATGTACTAAGTTTCTGATGTAGTGCATATGGATCTCTATGTGCTTCGTCCGCTGCCGTTGTACTGGATCCCTGCAAAATTTGAGAGTGCTCTGGTTGTCACAGTAGATGACAATGGGCTGGTGGAACTGGACGCCCAACTCAGTGAGGAAGTGTTGTAGCCACAGAGCCTGAATGGTGATGTTGACTACTCCTCGGTACTCAGCCTCAGCTAGAGAGAGAGCAATAGCAGCCTGCTTCTTGCTCGAACAACAGATAGGGCCATATCCTAGACTGAGTGAATATCCGGAGGTGGACTTGCGATCAATGCTGTCTCCCGCCCAATCAGAATCTGTGAAGCCAAGGAGATTCAATGGAGTGCCTGCTGCATAGTGAATCCCGAAGGTGATGGTGCCCTTCACATATCGGAGGATGCGCTTGGCAGCATTCCAGTGTAGCTCATGCGGCTCCTGCATGTATCTGGAAACTACCCCTACTGCATATGAGAGATCTGGTCTGGAGTGGGTGAGGTACAATAAGCTCCCCACTAACTGTCGGTAGAGAGTGCTGTCAACTAATGGAGCGTCACCTCCATCCTCGAGGCGGACCCCAAACAGAAAAGGAGTCAGTGCTGGCTTGCAGTCAGTCATGCGAAATCTCTCGAGGAGATCCCGTGCATACTTAGCCTGAGAGAGTTTGATGCCTGTGGCATTCTGGCTGATCTCAAGACCAAGAAAGAAGTGTAATGGACCCATGTCCATCATCAAGAACGTATCATGCAAGGCCCTCTTGACTGTAGCAATGGTTGAAGCCGCGCTGCCAGTGATTAGGAGATCATCAATATACAAAACTAAGATAAGAAGAGAATCATGTGTCCTAAACATGTAAACATTCGAATCAGACTTACATCTTTCAAAGTTTTGTGATAAGAGAAAAGAATCCATCTTCGCGTACCAAGCTCTCGGGGCCTGCTTAAGGCTGTAGAGAGATTTCTTCAGTCTGCAGACCAAGGATGAATCCTGAATATAACCATGTTGTTGCTCCATGTAGATCTCCTCAGATAGGTCTTCGTGAAGAAAGGTATTCTTCACATCCATCTGATGTACTTCCCACTGCTGGGCAGCCGCAATGGCAAGTGTAAGGCGTATGGAATCCATCTTTGCTACTGGAGCAAAGGTCTCGTCATAATCAATGCCATGCACTTGTTGGAAGCCTTTGGCTACTAGCCTTGCTTTCCGTCTGGTGATTTGCCCATCTGCAGCACTCTTGGTCCTGTAGACCCATTTGCATCGGACAAGTTTCCTTCCTGAAGGAAGGGGGACCAGATCCCAAGTCTGGTTCTCGAGGAGGGAGTTATACTCCTCCTCCATGGCGGACTCCCAAGATGGATGCCCAGCAGCCTCAGCATAAGACTGTGGATCAGAAGACTAAACCAAATGACAATGCCAGGAGGGCAATGGTTCAGTGGCAGTGAGGACAAGAGGAGGCTCAATAAACTCTGAGCTAGTCCTCTGCAGATCAAAATTATCCCCCACAAGACCATTTCTAGCAGCTGGTTGGTCTTGTGCATATATCTCACGTAAGCTCCTTGTTCTCTGATTTATAAAAAGGGAATATGATTCACTGCTGGAAGCCCGATCTGGGCTTGGATGTGGATCATCATTTGCATGCACTAGATTTGTATCTGAAGACTCTGTCTTTGCATCTGCATGATCTGCCTCGGCATCTGCATGATCTGTATCTGCATCTGAGTGCACTGAGTCATCATCTCGGACATGAGGTAGATAAAAAGTGTCTGCATGCAGTGCTTGAGGTGCATGCAAGAGACTTTCCTCAAATTTGACACTTCGCTCAATGATGAACTTGTCTGTAGAGGGAATCATGAGTCGATATCCCTTCACACCATCAGGGTATCCAACAAAGATGAACTCAATGCTCTGTGGATCAAGAGCTTTCCTCTTTTCAGAGGGGATCCGAGCCCATGCTCGAGAGCCGAAAACACGGAGGTGAGTGACCTCTGGTTTAGTGCCGCTCCAAGCCTCAAAGGGGGTCTGATCCTTGACAGACCTATGAGGAGATCTGTTCTGGATGTAGTTAGCACAATTAAGTGCTTCAGCCCAGAGCTTTTGAGGCAGTGACTTGGCATGCAACATGCAAGAAGCCATCTCTTTGAGAGATCAGTTCTTTCTCTCAGCAACTACGTTTTGCTGCAGAGTGTATGGATCTGTGTACTGCAACTATATGCCTGACTGAAGGCAAAGGTTCCGAAGTGCTGTGTTAACATATTCCCCCCCATTGTCTGTACGGAGGGCTTTGATCTTTCTCTCTGACTGTGTCTCAACTAGTGCTTTGAAATCTTCAAAGTGCTCAAAAACTTCAGATTTGTTCCTGAGAAGATACACCCAAGTATACCGTGAGAAATCATCAATAAATGTAAGCACATACCTTGCTTTGTTGATGGAAGGATGAGGAAAAGGCCCCATGAGATCACTATGGATCAGATCTACAGGAGAGGATGCTCTGTGAGTCTTGCCGGTGTCAAACTTTTCTCTGGGATGTTTGCCAAGAACACACCCTTCACAAACTCCTTTGGAGAAATTGATATTTGGCAAGCCTTCCACCATCTCATTCTTGCTTAGCTGCTACATATACCTGTAATTTAAGTGACCAAACCTCTCATGCCAAAGCCTACTACTATCATCAACATGTCTAAGCAATAAGGAGGATTCAGATTCAATAAATTCAGAAAATGTATACAGTCTGGCTCCATTGTTTACCTCACCAGTTGCAATTTTGGCGCTGATATGTAGATCATATATGTTCACTACATCTGGAGTAATTTCCACTCTCTTTCCAGTGCCGGAATGAGTAATCTGATAAACTGAAAGCAGGTTTACTGAAAGTTTTGGAACATGAAGCACATCTTCAAAGCTTCCGTGTAAAAGTTCCACTCTACCTTTTCCGGTGACCTCAATAGGTGAGTCATCTCCCATGAGGATGGGAGGTCCTTTGCATGCATCCAAAGAGGAATAGACTTCCTTTGCAGCTGCCATATGATGTGATGCACCAGAATCTATAATCCATGCATTAGGAGAAGAATTAATTGCAACTAAAGCATGAAAATTGTTACGTTTCCCATGTGGCGGATCCTCAGTTTTCTTCTTGGCGCCTTGAGGGATGTGGTCCCCAAGGTTGTGCTTCTCAAGGATTTCTGCCATTTGGTCAATTTTTTCTTCATGCAAGAGGATTCTGGATGGAATCCTCTTTGACAGTAGGTGCATCTGTTTCCTTTCTTCCCTTTCTCATTTCTTGAGCCGGAGGAGTCATTAAAGGGCTTGGTGTACCCTTCCTTCTTTGGATGGGAATTTGCTTTTCCTTTGTCTTTTTGCTGCTGATTTTTCTGATTTGAATCAGATCTGTGATTTTTATTGTGGCTGCCATCATGCACAGCAAGTGCATGTGCTTTTGGAGGTTTGATTTTTCCCATGCCAATGAGTTTATCTTGCTCAAAAATAAGGGACTCCATAAATTCTTTGAGAGAAGGCATAGTGTAGGATTTACCTGTTGTGAGCCTTACTGAATGAGATGTAGACACAAAGATGGAGTATTCCGGTCCGAGCTTTGACATAATAGAGAGAACTTGGCGACTCTCCTCCTTGGATTTGTCAATTCCACAACCCTTGAGTTGCAGCAATAGATCATTATATTTGGTGAAGAAGTCTTGAATTCTGTCATAGTTCCGTGGATCCAATGATAGCAGCTCCACTTCGAGCAGATGTCTTTTCATCTCATCCTGTTTCCCGTAGAGATCTTCAACCTTTTTCCAAATATCATTGGGAGTATTGCAGGCAGATAGATGAAACTGCAACTGTGGAGAGATGCACATGCATATGGATCTGTGGGCCTCATCGATACGGTTGAGGTATTTGGATTTCTCTATGGCTGAAGTGGGTTCCACTTCTGTAGCCATGGTAATCCTGTACAACCATTTATGACGAAGGTATCGAGCCATTTGGTCCTTCCATTCATGATAGTTGTACAGTGTTAGGATCGATGCTTTGGAAAACTCCATTTTTCTGTCAATCTTCGATCTCCAAGCTGTAATACTTGCAAAATAAAGTACTGGTGTGCCTTTTATCTAGCAACCTGTGGGCTCTGATACTATGTAAATGTGTTAGAAAACCTGCACAGATGAATCTAGCTAGTAAAGGTTGAACACAGCTTTGCAGAGCAAAAACACTAAAAGAAAATCGAAAGAAGAAAATAATGATATATTCGAAAATATGTTACAATGCTCATGATATAGCATCACTGGGTGAAGATCCCAAGGTAATGCACTATAGTGGTCATCAATGAGAAGAATCAACACCTACAACAAGTTCCGGAGATAACTAGTCAGTTGCGGAGTTAAAGAAGGAGCAAATCAAGGAGTAAATCATGCAAAAGGAATCTTACATGCAATTCCATGCTCTAACTAAAAGTCCGCATGTAGGTGTATAGTAGTTCCAACACGCAAAAGGAATCTTGCATGTAGTCCCATGCTCTAACTAAGAGTCTGCATGTAGGTGTGTAGTAGTTCCAATACACAAAATTAAAATATGCATCTCGAAGAATGTGACAACATATGCACCTGAAGACTGATTCTTCAGTAGTAAGATTTTATAAATAAGAGAATTATGATGAATCTAACCACGTACGAACATAAAAGCAAACGTAGATAACCATTAAGTATTTACTCAGCAGTAAGATTTTATAAATAAGAGAATTACGATGAATCTAACCACGTACGAACATAAAAGCAAACGTAGATAACCATTAAGTATTTACTTTTGGTGAAGGTCAGTACCCCATGGAGCAAAATTGTCACAGACCAGGGGGTTCATCGTGCCCTATTCCTGGACTATGACCCAGTGGAAAAGCCATAGCTCCATCCTTTTTTTGTTGTCATATTATGCTCGTAATTTTCATGAGGAGAATGGTCTTTTGCCGTCTTAACAATTTCATGGCCATGAGCTCTCGCCAACTTGTTCTTGTTGAAATCTAATTTCAACGCAAACCACCAGAAACCGTTCACCAAGCCAGAAACCGTCCGCCGGAGAGTTCTCGGGCCATTCTCCGTCAAAGGGATTTTTCCGATGTTTGAACCCAAGAAATTTTGGAGCCGACACGTGGTTCAGCCCTGACGTAATGCAACGTAAGTTTCTCGGGTGGTAAAGCTCTGCAATAAAGTGTCTTCCGATATCATTCTCCACCGTTGGATTTGCTCTCGTGTTCTCCGCCATTGATTGTCCGAAGCTGCACACCTGCATACGACCAACATCAAATTAAAACCATTGCGTGGAGTGTTCGATTCTTGAGTTTGACCGCCATGGAAGAAATGTCTTGGAATTTAATGGTGGTACGTAGATTTAGGTGGCCCTTTTAATATGAGTATGGGCACGTTTTAATACATATTTTTATATATTTTTTTATATACGGCATGTATTAATGTTCGTAAAGATATGTTGTATTTTTTTAATTGCGTTGACCATTTTTGTAATGAAACATATAACAAGTGAAGTGTGTTATTTTTGTACGATGGCACACGGGAGGTAAAGACAGTGTGTGTTCGCAGCAGCGTGAAAGAGAACCAGAGGGAAAGAGAACCAGAGGGTGTATGCACAGCAGTGCATAAGAAATATTTGGTAATGTTTTGTTTTGACCCTTTGTAATGGAACGGTGAAAACGCAAGGTGAAATGAGAACAAAGCCCGTAATGTTTTATGTGCTGAAGGTTTTGTAAAATCCATGAGCGTATAATGAATTTGTTTTACTGCAGTAAAGTTATGTAAATTTTTATTACAACAGTAAGTTGTTTTTCACAGCAGTGAATGTAGAAAGGATTTTACAGTGGTAAATCCCTCTCAGTAAAAGAGGATGAAGTTTGTATCAGTTTTTAATGAATAGAATGTTTTTTTTATGGTGGTGAAATACTCTGTCTCTCAGTGAATTTTTAAAGTCTTCCTGTGCACAAAAGATCCTGGAAAGGTAGAAACAGAGCATTGCCTCTGTGTGTTTGAATTCTTGGTTTTTGGTATTTTCTCCCATTGAAAAATACCCAACAGTGGTATCAGAGCTGGACCAGGCTCTTTAAAGAAGTTAAAGAAGCTGAAGGGAGAAGGTTGTTGCTGCAGCAAAACTTCTCAGGCAGACAGAAGACTCAGACATCAAAGGATTCAGGTATTTCAAAAGTTTTTTTTTGTGTTGCTGAAGAAACAGTCAGTTGTTTTTAAACATACACAGTCAAGGAATGGCTAGCACAAGCACTGGTATGGGTATGTTTAACACCCAGCTCCCACAGTTTAATGGGAAGAACTATGACTACTGGTCAATAACTATGAGAGCCATGTTTGCCTCTCAAGATTTATGGGAAATAGTTGAAGATGGTTTTGAAGAACCAGCAAATGAAACTGAGTTCAATGCATTAACTCAGGGAGAGAGAGATCTCCTGAAGAGCAATAGGAAGAAGGATGCAAAGGCCATTTTATTGTTGCATCTAGCAGTAGACCAGAGTATATTTCCAAGGATAGCAGCAGCTAAAACATCAAATGAAGCATGGCAAACCCTCAAGACAGCCTATCAAGGCATGGAGAGAGTGAAGACAGCAAAACTACAATTGCTGAGAAAGGATTTTGAAAACTTGAAAATGAAGGAGTCAGACAACATTGAATCATTCTTCACTCATGTGATTGGTGTAATCACACAAATGAGAACTCATGGAGAAACCATTGAAGATAGAAGGATAGTGGAGAAAATATTGAGGGTCTTACCCTCAAGGTTTGATGCCATAGTCACCACCATTGAAGAGACAAAGGATCTCTCAAACTATTCAGTTGATGAGCTACATGCATCACTGATAACACATGAGCAGAGGTTGAGTAGGAATGAAAACTCATCTCTTGAGCAAGCCTTCAAGACCCAGATGTCCTTTGGAAGAGGAAGAGGTCAAGGCAGAGGAAACAAGAGAGGAAGAGGCAGAAGTCAGAATAGAGGTGGAAGGAACAACCCATCAAATGCACAAGGAAGAGGCAGCAATCCAAATCAGAACCAAGGTCAAGGCAGCAGCCAACAAAGAGAACAGCATCATGCTCAAGGACAAAGATATGATAAATCTAATGTTCAATGCTATTATTGCAAAAAGTATGGACATTATGCTAGTGATTGTAGAAAGAAACAACATGATAAGAACAACAGACAAAATGCAAATGTTACAAGAGAAAACAACAGTCAAGAAAATGTCATGTTAGCTTGTAACATGGCTGAAACACATAGTGAAGACATATGGTTTTTAGACTCAGGTTGCAGCAACCATATGACAGGGAATATAGCCCTCTTTTCAGCCTTAAATCAAAACTTGAAGTCAGAGGTCACACTAGGAACTGATAGTAAAGTGTCTGTTATGGGAAAAGGGGAGATAAAAATATTTACAAAACAAGGAGAAAGGAAAACCATAGCAGATGTCTACTATGTCCCCGGAATGAGATGTAACCTATTGAGTGTTGGACAGCTTATCCAAAAGGGTTACAATGTTTACTTTGTAAATGATGTGTGCACCATCATGGATATACCACCCAGCAAAAGATGCATTGTTGAAGTGAAGATGACAAGGAACAGGATGTTCCCTCTCAGGATCAGGGCAGATTTGAAAAACAAAGGTGAAATTGCAGCAGTCACCCAAGAGGCCTTCCAAAGCGTGCCAAAGGATGAGAACTGGTTATGGCACTTGAGATTCGGGCATCTAAATTTTGGAGGTCTAAACTTATTGAGCAGAAAAGGAATGGTAAGAGGATTACCATTGATAGAGAAACCGGACAGCCTATGTGAAGGCTGCATTTTTGGAAAACAACATAGAGAAAGTTTTCCATCAGGTAAGAGCATAAGGGCAAAGGCACCCTTAGAGATTATCCACTCAGATTTGTGTGGACCAATGCAAGCTCCATCATTAGCTGGCAGCCTATATTTCTTGACATTCATTGATGATTTTACAAGAAAGACTTGGATATATTTCCTCAAGAACAAAAGTGAAGTCTTTGAGAAATTCCAAAATTTCAAAGCACTTGTGGAGAACCAAAGCGGGCTGCACATAAAAGTATTGAGAACTGATAGAGGAGGTGAGTATATCTCAAATGAATTCCTAAAAATTTGTAGAGAAAATGGAATACATAAACAGTTCATAACTCGGTACACTCCGCAGCAAAATGGAGTTGCTGAAAGGAAAAACAGAACCATCATGGAGATGGCAAGGAGCATGTTGAAGGCAAAGCATTTGCCAAATGAGTATTGGGCTGAAGCTGTACATTGTGCAGTTTATATATTGAATAGGTGTCCTACAAAAGCAGTCTTGAACAAAGTGCCAGAAGAGGCATGGAGTGGGAGAAAGCAAGGAGTCACTCACATGAGAGTTTTTGGATGTGTGGCCTATGCACACATTCCAGATCAGCTAAGGAGGAAGTTGGACAGCAAAGGGGAGAAATGCATCTTCATTAGATACAGTGATGAATCCAAAGCCTACAGGCTGTACATCCCATCTACCAAGAAGTTCTTTGTAAGCAGGGATGTTCAATTCATTGAAGAGGAAGCTTGGGATGGAAGCATAGAGAAAACAGTGAATGTCAAGAACTATTTATCTAATGACGAAGATGAAGAGGAGGTGGCTGAAATGCATCCCCAAACAGCAGTGCCAACACAAGGACAGCAAGGGACACCATTGAGGATCAATGAGAGTGCTTCTCCAAGCACACCACAAGGAGGAAATTCAAGTGCATCTTCAAGCACTTGCACACCAAGTGAAAGAGGTAAGAAGTTTAGAAATTTAAGTGACATTTATGATGAAGGAATGAATTCCTTATTTGCCTTGTATTGTCATGTTGATGATCCTATTCATTTCGAGGATGCAATCAAAGATAGGAAATGGATAGAAGCTATGGATGAGGAGATGAATGCCATAGAGAGAAACAAAACATGGGATTTGGTTGAGCTACCAAAAGGCAAAGAAGTCATTGGTGTGAAATGGGTCTACAAGACCAAGAGCAATGCTGAAGGCAAGATAGAAAGGCACAAGGCAAGGCTGGTTGTCAAGGGGTACAAGCAGTAGTATGGGAGAGATTATGAGGAGACTTTCGCACCGGTTGCAAGGATGGAAACCGTGAGAGCAGTGCTGTCCATAGCAGCACAAAACAAATGGAAAGTCTACCAAATGGATGTGAAATCAGCATTCCTAAATGGAGTGTTAATGGAAGAGGTCTATGTGGAACAGCCTCTCGGATATGAGAAGAAAGGTGAAGAGCACAAAGTGTGCAAATTGAAGAAAGCTCTTTATGGGCTGAAGCAAGCGCCAAGAGCATGGTACAGCAGGATAGATTCATATCTATTAGATAATGAATTTGACAAATGTGAAGGAGAGCCCACAGTCTACATCAAGGAAAAGGATGGTAAAATTTTAATTGTTGTCTTGTATGTAGATGATGTTATTTTCACTGGAAATGATACTTATCTTATTGAGAACTTTAAATCAGTCATGAAGGATGAATTTGAAATGACTGACATGGGTTTGTTGAGATACTTCTTAGGCATAGAAGTAGATCAAAATGAAAAAGGAATTTTTATATATCAAGCAAGATATGTAAATCAAGTTCTGGCAGATTTAACATGCAAGAATGCAAGGCAGTCATCACTCCCACAGTGATGGGATTAAAACTCAGCAGAGAGGACAGCAGCAAGGATTTTGATCCTAGCTTGTATAAAAGCATTGTGGGCAGCCTTATGTATTTAACAGCAACTAGGCCTGATTTAATGTATGCTGTTAGTTTAATTTCCAGGTTCATGGAGAGGCCAAAGGAGGCACATTGGCAGGCAGCGAAGAGAATTTTGAGGTATGTCAAAGGTACCAAAATGTTTGGAATTTTATATCATGCCTCAGAACATTCAGATTTAATTGGATACACTGACAGTGATTGGGCTGGAAGTGTAGATGATCGGAAGAGCACTTCTGGTTATGTTTTTCATATGGGTTCAGGAGCCATCTCATGGGCTTCTAAGAAGCAGTCCATTGTAGCATTGTCTGCAGCAGAGGCTGAATATGTGGCAGCTACAGCAGCAGCATGTCAAGCAGTTTGGATGAGAAGAATGTTGAGAAGCTTAGGCCAAGAGCAGGCAAAAGCGACAGTGATCTTTTGTGACAATAGCTCAGCTATTGCATTGTCAAAGAATTCAGTGTTTCATAAGAGAACGAAACACATTGATACAAGGTTTCACTACATCAGAGAATTGGTGAACAATGGAGAAATTGTCCTAGAACATTGCAGGACTCAAGAACAGGTAGCAGACATCTTGACAAAGCCACTGGATCAGAAGGGCTTTGAATTTTTGAGGAAGTGTCTCGGTATGACTGAATGCCCAGCTGTTGAAATTAAAGGGGAGTGTTGAAATCTAATTTCAACGCAGACCACCAGAAACCGTTCACCAAGCTAGAAACCGTCCGCCGGAGAGTTCTCGGGCCATTCTCCGTCAAAGGGATTTTTCCGATGTTTGAACCCGAGAAATTTTGGAGCCGACACGTGGTTCAGCCCTGACGTAACGCAACGTAAGTTTCTCGGGTGGTAAAGCTCTGCAATAAAGTGTCTTCCGATATCATTCTCCACCGTTGGATTTGCTCCCGTGTTCTCCGCCATTGATTGTCCGAAGCTGCACACCTGCATACGACCAACATCAAATTAAAACCATTGTGTGGAGTGTTCGATTCTTGAGTTTGACCGCCGTGGAAGAAATGTCTTGGAATTTAATGGTGGTACGTAGATTTAGGTGGCCCTTTTAATATGAGTATGGGCACGTTTTAATACATATTTTTAAAATATGTTGTATTTTTTTTTAATTGTGTTGACCATTTTTGTAATGAAACATATAACAAGTGAAGTGTGTTATTTTTGTATGATGGCACACGGGAGGTAAAGATAGTGTGTGTTCGCAGTAGCGTGAAAGAGAACCAGAGGGTGTATGCACAGCAGTGCATAAGAAATATTTGGTAATGTTTTGTTTTGACCCTTTGTAATGGAACGGTGAAAACGCAAGGTGAAATGAGAACAAAGCCCGTAATGTTTTATGTGCTGAAGGTTTTGTAAAATCCATGAGCGTATAATGAATTTGTTTTACAGCAGTAAAGTTATGTAAATTTTTATTACAGCAGTAAGTTGTTTTTCAGAGCAGTGAATGTAGAAAGGATTTTACAGTGGTAAATCCCTCTGAGTAAAAGAGGATGAAGTTTGTATCACTTTTTAATGAATAGAATGTTTTTTTTATGGTGGTGAAATACTCTGTCTCTCAGTGAATTTTTAAAGTATTCCTGTGCACAAAAGATCCTGGAAAGGTAGAAACAGAGCATTGCCTCTGTGTGTTTGAATTCTTGGTTTTTGGTATTTTCTCCCATTGAAAAATACCCAACAGTTCTTCCCAACTACTTCGCTGCCCAGAAGACCGTCGTCCTTCCCCTTAGGGTTGATTCTCAGGAGACTGCGGTTATTACTCACTGCAGCGTTAAACGACATGATAAGCCTAACGTCGACCGATGAAAAATCGGCCACAAGAAACAACAGCAGAAGTATAACAACTATCGCTCTGGCCTTCATTTTTCAATGAATGCCCAGATTCTACCACCTTACAAGTGATCGAAATTAATACAATCGGGCCCTCAAAGAGAAGAAATACTCTTATGTCGAATTGGCTGAGCTCTCAGCAATCCTGCATATAGATATTTCTCCCATAGATTTGCATTAAAATAAGCATAGATGCTTCGAAAATTAGCCTGCCATGCACTACTACAAACATTCACTATTTTAGTGCTAAATTCTTCTTATGAATGATATCAACCATTTCCCGAACAACTTTGGATGTTCATCAGTAAATTTCCATATCAGGTTTACTGATGCCTTTCGGTCTCTATCCTCCAGATCCTTTCTATAGTGTAATCAATTACAATTTTATAATATTATTTTTGCGAAATCACGTGTAGTTGGTACATTGGTATCTACAATTGGTACCTTCCTGATGACATAGTCTTTGGCATCTGTACTTGAAGTTGATATCGGAAGTATCTTTATTCACAACTAACATGCTGCCAACTCTAAATAATTTCATGGTTGACAATGCTCCTTGCAATTTTTTATCTTCCACAGTCACTTATTTTAACTATCAACTCTCGAAGATAAAGAATCTTGCACGACCGCTGATGGCTAGAAAACTGGTGAGCATAACCAGCAATTTTTTTTTAATTGTTAATTATGCACTTGCAGCAGTGCTTGTTGTCTTTGGTCGTTCCTTGGTCAGTTAGGGCACTTCTGATTAGCCTTACAGATTCGATTTGTTAACTTAGCCACTCGTGCATACCGAGATTGATTTATGAAACATTAGTTACAGCTCTCTTGGTAATGATGTGTATCTTATCTATCCGATTAAGGCAATCTGGTTTTATGTGTATCAAAGTGGGTCTCTCCTGAGACTAAAAAGCATGTTTCCCTAACTGGTTTTGTACATCATGGTAAAATGGTGGTTTTGTACATCATGGTAAAATGGAAATGTAGACACGTTAATTAAAATCACCATATATTTATTTTAAATACAAATTATCAGATATTTTTTTATTAAATTATATTTTTAATGTTTAATAGAATATATATAAAAGTAAATAAAAATTTTAATCAGAAAAAATTTAATTGTTTATATATAAAGTTAATATTGACAAAAATTAGTTAGGATAGATCTTTAAATAGTTTATTTGAATCTCTTGTTGAAATATATTTAAAAAGTATAACATTTAAACATCACATTCACACATTTTTTTTATTTCTAATTAATTTACGACATATTATTTTTTTTAATTATAGATGACAAAACTTTTCTATTTAGAATATAATTTTTAATTTTAATTTTAATTTTAATTTTAATTTTAAAGAGGCACTTAGGGACAGACAAACTTACAAATCCCATCCCCTCAAACTTACACATCTCCTCATACTAGGTTGTAGAATGAACCTCTGGGCTAAAAAATTAATTTAATATTTTGTACAATTTATACATTAATTATTTTCCAGTCAATACAGAGTGCCATAAGAAGCTACACATAAATTAAAATTAAACCATTCAGTTTTAAATAAAACAATTGAAACAAATAAAATTAATATTTATAGCTCACAATATTAATATTTATAACTTACATTTTTATTCATTAAAGAATTTGGGATATTTTCCTTTGATATTTTCCAATTTCCCTTTATATTACTAGAGAAACAAATGCATTATAGTCCTATTTCTTTTCTTTTTTTTACAGTAAGAGAAGGTACATATGAGATAAAGAGAAAGGCATATAATGCCCAGTCACAAGGGAGATGCATATCATAACAAGACCAGTAAAAGAGAAAAATTACAAATTAGCTGACCAGTAAAAGAGAAAAATTACAAATTGGCTACCCAGTCACGCTGTACTACAAATATGCAAAATTTTAGTGCTAGATTCTTCTTGCGAAGGATATTAACCATTTGTCATACAAATTGCGCTGTTCATCTGTAAATTTCCATATCAGTATTACTGCTGCCTTTGGGTTTCTGTCCTCCAGATCCTTTCTATAGTATAATAAATTGCATTTTATAACAATTTTTTTGCGAAATCATGTGTAGTTGGTGCATGTATCTATAATTGGTACCTTTCTGGTGACATAGATTTTGGAATCTGTACTTACTGGAAGGATCTTTATTCACCGCTAACATGCTGCCAACTCTAAATAATTTCATGGTTCACAATGCTCCTCACCATTTTGTTATCTTCGACAGTCACTTATTTTAACTATCAACTTGTAAAGCTAAAGAATCTTGCACGATTGCTGATGACTAGAAAATTGGTGAACATAACCAGCAAATCTTTTTAATGGTTAGTTATCCACTTGCAGCAGTGCTTGTTGTCTTCGACCATTCCTTGGTCAGTTAGGGCACTTCTGATAACAGTTAAATACCCACTTGCAGCAGTGCTTGTGGCCTTCGCCCATTCCTTGGTCAGTTAGGGCACTTCTGATTAGCCTTACAGATTCGCTTTGTTCACGCGTGCATACCGAGATTGATTTATGAAATATTAGTTAAAGCTCTCTGGGTAATACCGAGATTGATTTATGAAACGTTAGTTAAAGCTATTTGGGTAATGATGTGGGCGAGTTTAACAGATCTATCTTATCTATGCAATTTGGCTTTATAGTTATGAAAGTAGATCTCTGCGGAGACTTCGTTTATGATCTAGAGAAACCATGTTTAGGTAACATTGTGCTTTGAAGTATGGTAAAAAGAAATCTTTACACTTTAATTAAAAAAAATAATTTTATATTTTATATAATTGGTACACGGATTAGTTTCGACCTATTGCACAGTGTTACAATAGAAGTTACATGAATTAAAATGAAATTATTTAGTTTTAAACCAGGGCTACATAATAGCTACTACCTGCAGCTTAGCTTAAATATAACTAATTAAATTAAAAATAATATAAATAAATATTTCATCATAAAATTAAAACAACTAATAACATGTGTATTGGTAAATATCATCATCAAAAATTAATAAATTTGATTAACTAATAATGAGTATATAATATATACATACTTTATATGTTTTTAATATAATAATAAGTCATTTTAAATTGAAAATATGGAGAAAAAAATTATAATTCACATAAATGGAAATAATAGAAAAAGAAAAAAAAAATTAAAAAGTTAAATAAAAAAGAAGTAAATCTGAAAACAAAAATTTAGTAACTAATATAAATGGAAGTTACTAAATAGTTAAAAATAAGACTTCAATAAACCACCTTACATATAAATAAATTTAAATAATAAAAAAAAATAAGAAAAAACAAATTCCCATTGTCATAAAAGGCAGAAATATTTTGTCAAAGACAAACTAATACACATTGAAAGAAAAACTGAATGAGTAATACATCAACTGAAACAAATAATAATAATATTTATAGCTCACAGTTTTATACATTAAAGAATATGGAATCCTTATCTTTGCCCCTTACTGTTTGGGCCAGCAAATGCATTTAAATCCTATTTATACTTGGAGAAGCAGAAACCTAGAAAATTTGGAAGGAGTTGAGAAAATATCTTTTTTTAAGAGCATATCATAACATTTTTCAATCTTTTTTTCTTTTATTTATTTTTACATGTTGTTTCTAGAATTTTTACATAATCTAATGTTTCCAGGAAACCTATCATTTCTATAATTATCCGAGGAACAAAATTGTTTATGGACTCTTTTCCATAAAGTTTTTATTTATTTTTCCTTCATTTGAAATAATTTAGCTACATAAGGTGTTCTTTTTAATTATTTTCTTGTTGAATCACATGGTTTATTTGTTGGATGTAGTCCGAAGGTTTATTTGTTGGATGTATTCTTTGTTTACTTAATTGTACTCTGTCTTTTAACTTGAAAGGTTGATTGCTTCATGAATTTGGGTAAAACAAAATAATATTGTTTGCATAACTCACATATTTTCATGACTTATTTATTCAACTTTTATCTTCAACCTATCCCTATCTTCCTTGATTTCACTTGCAGATGAAACAAACATGTAAAGGAAAACAATTTTTTCATTAGACTTCTGAAGCCCATGGTAAACCATCAGAATCCCTATCTTCCTTGATTTCACCTGCACATGAGGCAAACATGTAAAAGAAAAAAATTTCTTCATTAGGCTTATCAATCCCATTGTCAATGATCAAAATCACTACTATGTATATAGATGCTAGGACAACTTGAAATAAATTTTTCTTCATATTCTTCTATCCTTCCTTCTTTCTTACATAGATATATGCTCCACTATATCTTTTTGCACCCCACATGCATAAAATTGTTCCTATATCACTTTCTTAAGCCTAGCCTTTAATAAATATACAAATACTTCCTCTTCCACAACATCCTTAGAACAGTTTTTCCTTCTCATATTCCTTGAGTTAGCTGGCTAGTAATATGTGAAGAGCCTAGAGAATGTTCCTTCCATGGTTGATATCCTCCTCTTTGACCTTGAGAACCTAACGAAAGATATGAGGCAAGATGAAATTGTTAATCAATGCCAATTCCACATTATCTTCAAAGGTGGTGGTGGGATGACCTCTTCGACTTCCTTAGCTGACTCGACACCCTCTACCCCTCTCACAACTCATGGCAAAGTAACAAGATGATGAGGAAAGTGAATATGGCATAGAGGTGATAGAGGGTATTGAAATCTGGCTCGTCAGTGGGATAGTCTAGGATATAAGAAGAAAAAATGGAGGGAAGTGGTGAGTAATTCACATGCATCAAAGTAAGAAATGTTGAGAGGAGGTAGGTGAGACATTAATCTAGGTGTATTATATTAGGTCTCGACGATCTAAGTTAACATATTTAAACCTCATAGTGGCCAGTCGTGGTATCAGTGGAGTGACAGTCGCTAAGTGGAGGGTGCCACCATTCCTCAGTGGAGTATGTGGTAAAGGTTTCTCAAGCACCCAGCTTAGGGAGTGGATATCCTTCTCAATAAGACGCTGGTAGTGCGGGACCACGTTTCAATCATAGGGGATGAGGGCGACCGATCCTCGCAGTGTTGATGTTATTTAAACCCTTTTTTGGAAATCAAATCTTGTAGTAAATTTGCTTTGCATCTGACATGGGAGAAGATGATAGCTTCTTGATGAGAGATGAGGCTAACCAAACATTTTATGTGGTAGTCAAAGAGCCATTTTATTGTGCGTTTAGCTGTCAAAGAGCCATTTAAAATCCGTTGGGCTATTTGAATGACGATCTGAGTGTCCCGATTCGAAATTAGAGGAAATAAGTGGAAGCACATATAAATATTGATGCCTTCTAACATTTCTTCCATCTCTGCAACATTATTTCTTCCATGATATATGTAGCTCTTGTATGTTCTGATGATTTCCCTTGGGTTATTTTTGAACACTCCAATTCTTGCATCACCCGGATTTCCCTAAGAAGCCCCTTGAAAGTTTAACTTGAAGTGATGGAGGGGTGGAGGGTGATAGAAAATAGGGAGAGGATATTTCATTCTAATTGAAGGAGATATGTAATGAATTTTTGGAGGCTTGAGGTTCCACCAAGCCAAGATCCTTTTTTCAAACAAAGGCTCTTCATAATTATTTGTAGACCAATTGGAAAGGGTTATTGATTCCTCAAGGTGTTTGTGGAAAACGAGCCATATGTTGTTCAAGGAGCCTTTATAATTGGTCAAAATATGTTTCTTGTGCTCCTTCCAAAGCTCCTAGACAAGAAGGATGGGGGTAGTGGACTAGAGGAAATTCAGAATGAGGTTAACCGAAAAAGGAATTGGGGAAATACCTAAGTGTTTGTGAAATTTTATTTTAATTCCTAGATTATTTGAGGAATTCATGCTCCGAATTTTGTCAGGGGTTGTCATTGAAAGTGCATGATATGAAGAAATCTTATATTGCTTATTGTTGGTTTGAGATAACACCAAGATGGGCCATGGAATCCCTTCTTATAAAATTTTCCCAAGTGAGCACTTGGTGCTCGGTGTGGACCCACGAGAAGATTTTGATGTTGGGTGAGGTGTTCATGTGGGATCCAAGTCCTGGAGATTCATGCCACTTAGGAGGATGAAGGATTTCTTGACAGAGAACGTTCTATTGTTTTCTTAACCCCAGTGGATCATGTCACTTATTTCTTTAAATCCAATGGTTCTTTCGATGAGCTCTTGGTTGAGGGGAGATATGTTCCATTAGAATTTTTCATATTCACAGAGGATGTATGGAGCCCAACTGCACTGCTAATTGTCTTCTAGGTCCAACCAAAACTATTGAATTGTGTTTTTTCTAGTGCTGAGGGAAAGTGCCTATGTGAGAGGCATGCGAAGGATAGTGGCTAGACTTGGTTGCTGCTGGCATGATTCATTCCAAAAGTTAATATTTTTTCCATCCACAACCTCCCAAAATTAAAATTTTAGGATCAATTTTATGTTTTGGCTATCCAAGTTCTAGATGAGGGAAACAGGGGGATGAGTGGTGAGTGTAATGAGGTCTTGCTCGAGTGTGCTTCTGGGATATTTTATATGAAAATGATGGTCCCATGGTTCCTTTTTTGCTTGATCCATTTCCACCAAATCTTGGCTCCAAAAATGTCTTTTACTACATCCAAGTCACAAAGACCCAGCCCAACATGAGCCTTTGGGGCGCAGAGAGTTTCCCATTTTATCAAAGGTTATTTTCTGCTTCAGATCTGCTCCTCCGCAAAAAAATGAGTGATATATATTTCTAATGCTTTTAAGAACTTTGGGGGCTATTGAAGCATAAAATAAGTAAATATGTATAACTTCCAATACTAATTTAAGGAGGATCATTCTGATGGATGTATTAAAATCTCAACAGATCTGTTGGGGTCCTATAATAATAGGATTCAAAATTTTGAATTGGCTATGGTTAGTCTTATAATATTGTATATACTTTTTCTTTTTACAAAATGTCTTCCATATTAAAAAGTAAAAAATTTAAAGAGGGTATCTCCTAAAAGAATAATCAAAGGAAAAAAAGAAAGAAAAAGATAAATAAGAGTGAGAAATATGAACCCCAAGAAGAAATCAAACAGATCATGACAGTGTGCAAATTCAAATGCCACTACTTTTTACTTTACTTTGTAAAATAACGTTGTGTGTAGCTTGTCAGAAATGCCACAATCCATGATGGTCAAATGGCTTAAGCTTGACTCATTCATGCTTTAAACTTTATGTTGATAGAAACCTTGGCAAATCAGTAGTTAGGTAGAGAATAAAAATGAGCTCATCAATTTAATCTGAGCCATTGGAATTTATAAGGTTATAATTAGATTGATTGATTGTCAAAATAAAAGGAATTAAAGGGTCACCAAGCTCAAATGCACCCAATACAATGAAGAAAAAAATGTTAGGATAAATAACGGGTAGGTAGAAGAAAGGTTGCAAAAGCACATTTATCATGCTTAATCATACGTTTCATGTGCAAGAGGATTTATGAGAAAGGAAATATATCCCCAAGCTTGTTTACGAATTTCCCCTCATTTCACTATACCCCACATGCTTATTTGCTAATTTCCCCATTATCCATTCATCACTTATAAATCCCATTTTTCCCCTCATTTTTGACCCTTACCCCTTGGTTTCAGACATTTCCCTAGTAATTACCCTTCAAAAATCATATGTTTCATGTGCAAGAGGATTTATGAGAAAGAAAATATATCCACAAGCTTGTTTACGAATTTCCCCTCATTTCACTATACCCCACATGCTTATTTGTTAATTTCCCCATTATCCCTTCATCACTTATAAATCCCATTTTTCCCCTCATTTTTGACCCTTACCCCTTGGTTTCAGACATTTCCCTAGTAATTACCCTTCAAAAATCATGCCCTACCCAAAACCCCTTTTCCCTAATGTGAAACCCATTTCCATTGGAAATATTACTTTCCCCCCTTATTAATTTCCCTATTTCCCTTCAAAACCCACAAAAACCCCTTTGTCCTATGTTTTTATGCCCCCACTTTATCTAATTAACCCCCCATTTCATATCTCTTCGACAAACCTCTTTTAACCCACCAACCCTTGCCGCGGTTAAAAAAACCCCGCCACATAACCCATGGTCCCACTTTATTGACCTGCTACTTATGTTAAAAAACTAGACATTATTGGTTAATTAATTATGTATATGTGTAATTGAACCCCGAGCCCCACAAATCCATTTCCTCATTCCCTCTGTGTAACTTAACTGCATGATATCCATCTGATCTCCTACCCCCAGATCCGACAGTGCACATCCATACCACGTAGGTTCATCCACCGATCAATAATAGCCCAAGAGCACACGAGATTCATGGTTTTGCTTGGGGCACTGTTCTGCTATGTGGCGGCACCAGGTGAGATCAGGTGCTCATGAAAAATATCGCTTGCCCTTCAAAAGTGGTGTGATGGCCCAGAAAACCACCTCCCCACTCAGAACAAAAACTTCCCACTATCCATTAATAATTTCTGCGCCAAAACGTGACCATTACCCCTTAAAAGGTCAGAAAAGCCCCAATTCACTGTTTTCACTCATTTTTTACTACAACTACTGCTTAGCCATTGCAACACCCTCAGACCTCTGCGACCAAATTGACCATTGTTGGCCCTCTGAAGAAGCTCTGGACACCTAATTGAAGAAACCACTTGACAGCTAAAGCCACCATACCCTCTACATTCACCACTGAACCTAGTTTGCAAGACAAACCACCAATTTCCAGGTATTCTTGGGGAGAACCAAAATGGCCCCTGAATTTGAAAACGTATAGTTTACATTGAGAGTTAAATAAATGAATTAATTAGAAGAAACTTCCCTAAATTGGAAAGAAACCTGCTATACACCCCAAACCTAGTTTACAGACAGAAATTACCCTCTCACTGTACCAGAACTTCTAAACGTCACTTCTAAAAACTACTAAAATCCAAATTCATATCTCTACACCCAATTATGCTTCCCAAACCTCTTTGGATGTGAGACCTCTGTAAACCCCTCACCTGGACATCGACCACCTTGCATTAGCAGACATAGATTTTCAAATAAAGGATATTTCTTCCCCTGCTTACCTTCTAAAGCTCCATTGCTAGAGTAAGGACAAATTCTTAAACCAGAACAATGATGTTCACCTCTAGGAGTCTAATTTTCCCAAAGATTTATTTCCAGAAGTACACCCATTCCTAAAAATCATCCATTTCTATCATGCTTCCTACATTCCTAGCCAAAGAGCTATTGTCACCCCTAACCAACAAGTGCTATTTATCATCACTGCAGAATCCATTAACCAAATGTTGCAGATCTAACCAAGCCCTGATGAGATGCCACTGTCTATTGGAGACTTGCTGGACCTCTATGTCAAGTTAGACCTGCCCAAAATAGCCCAAAGCTTCCAAACATTCATCATAGGGGAATTTCATACTCCCACAGATAGTCCCCCTTATACTGCAACTATTCTTTCTGAGAGAGGCAAACAGTTTATTAATATGATCTCTTGCATCTTAAGATATGCCATAGATGAGCATGTGCATGAGGTTGTCCTTGCTTTTCTCTCCATCTTTAGCCCAGGCAAGCCTCTTGTTGTTATTTACAACTATGCTCAGTTCATTACAGACAGGATGCATGAACAGTTCACCAGATTATCTACTGAAAGAGTCTTCAGGTACTGTTCTATATTATTTCATATGTTCTTGCATTATTAATTAGATAAATTCCATGTCCACATCCAGAAGTTGGATACCAAGGGAAATCAAATATCAATTATTATTGGACTTGCTTAATCCAAACATACTCCAGTACTTTAACTTATAAGGACTTCATTAATTCATTTTTCCATCTAGTCATGAATATGCTAACCAGTAGCCCTCAACCTAGAATCAGCCAGGAGATCAAAAGGGTGTTAAATTTGGCCAAGAATAGTAAGGTGGGAGAGTGCTATCTATACTAGAACCACACAAATATAACGATTTATGGATGCCAACTTGCCCCTTACAAACTGCCCAAATGCCTTCCCATGAGGATATTTTCACTAGAATATTTTACGCAGATTATCAATTCTGATGAGGTTAACTTTCTAACAGCTAGGAAGAAAACCCAATTCAAAAGGAAAAATCAATTGGGCCCCTTCATTTGTAAGACCAGGGAAGCTGGACTAGAGCCAGACAAGATTTTACAACAAATGAAGTTCAAAAACAGTTTTATGTGGTCGTATGACCCTCATGGAGTCATAAATAAATTGAGGATCGAGGTCTAATTGGGACCTTTCATCCATCATCCCAAACCATACATTGAGAGGTTTTCCAACCAATCAAAATGGTTGGAAAACACTCTAGTTGACATGGATAGCACTGTAGTGGATGTAGAAAATACATTGATTAATGTAGAGGGATAGGTTGATGAAAGTTCCTTCCTGTAGGTTCCAGAACTAGGAGAAACAATGAATATTCATCCTATTTTACAGACTCCAACAAATGAATACAGCAACCCAAAGAGAAACCGGGAGGAGGGTTCCAGTTCAGCTATGGAAACCATAAAGGAGCAGTTTGACATCAAGAGGAGGCCCAAGCTTAATCCTGTAAATGAACAAGAAGTAACCATTAAATCAGTGGAAATCAATGACACAGATACAATGGTGGAAAGAAGAAAAGGTACAATAGCTTCAGGAGAAACACAATAACCCTCAACATCTAAGAATCAACTGATTGAGAGACAGCTCAATGTTGAGGTTTCTTCATTCACCATGCCAGTTGATAAAGAAAAGGATATCAAGGATAGGTATAAATAAATTAAGGTAATAAATGAAAAGTTGAAGGTCAAAACCTATGCTCAATACTTCAAACACACACCAGCAAATCAAAGCAGGTTGATGTCAGCGTTTGACATCAAAACAAGAAAAATTCAAGTTTCCTTCATGTAGCCAACTGTCCAGCAGCCAAAGACATCCGCTGACTACAGAAAAACAAACTTTGAGGTGTTGGCCATGGATGTTCATCCCATTTACTAGATTGAATTCCACAAGCAGGCAAGAGAAATGATCTACTCTAGCTTGACTGGAGAGGCCATGGCTGCAGATAAGCTGCAGAGTTCGTTAGATAACATTACAGCTCAACACAAATTGGGAAATGCCTCCTCACAAGATAAGCACAACAGGATCAAGTCATTAGAGGACTCGGTAATTGAGCTGGGACATTATCCCAATGACATCGAGGCTGATGATAAATTGATCAAGAAGAAGAATGAGACATTGTAGCTCTCCAAAAACAACTGAAACTTTCTCATTCAGAGCACCCAAATACAAAAGATGTCCCGGAGAGGCAAACACATCAGGAGTAGATGATGGACCTGTTTCTACAATTGAATGATCAACTAAAGGAAATGGAAAAGGAGTTAGATAGCTTATATAGTTAAAAAAAGCTAGTTTGGAGACTTCCCCTGCCACTATTATCCCAACAGTTACTACTGCAGTACCATCCACCTTGGCAACATCATGAGATCTTACAACTCCAATGGCTACAACACTGCCAACTTCTTTAGCATCTACATCAGAAACAGGGTCAACAATAGCAGCTCAACCAGGTGATGAGGCTAGTAAATTAGTCAAGGAAATGGAAGACACATGTCCATTCGGACCACAGAAATGAACAAGTTCAAGGAAAAGGTAATTAGTCTAGAGACTGACTATAATATTACATAGATTATGCAGAAAGAAGAAGTGCAGAAATCAACCAGGATGAATGAAATAATAAAAATATTGGAGAAGGAAATAAATTTGAAGGAACCCATTGTCCAGGCTAAGGAGCAGTTATTGGCCAATATCATTGACTCTGTCAATGATATTTGGCCATCCATTCAAGTGATTTTTGAACAAATTGACATAGTGAATGAGGCTACAAAATCCATTAAAATATTGAAAACAAAATTGGGAGACATGCCAGAGGAAGCCACTAGGATCATTCACTTCCTTAACTCCAAAAATAAGTATGAATTGCACGAATTGGAGATACCTGACAGGACAAGTACAATACTAGAAATAAAAGGGGTCCTCACCAAGATGAATTTGGTGATGAACCTAAAAGATAAATGGCAAACCATGCAACTGGCTATAGATAGATTCATGGTTAAGTTTGAAGTTTTGAGGCAAAAGGGTCTGCAAAATCCCTTAGTAATAAGTGATAAATTAATAGAAGAATTAGAGAAGTGGCCAGAGATCAGGTAAATACTTCCTCTATGAAGGGGATGCAAACTGGAAAGGTCATATACAAAAATTTTGAGAACTTGTTTTATCTCCAGCATGAGGTAAAACACCTTTTTTGTGAATAAGCCCACTTTTTCCAAGTACACAAAGGCAGATGAAATTTAATTTATGGGAAGATGATAAATATCCAATTACCAGATGCAGAAACATGTGAGAAACTGAATGACTTACTATAGAAATACACAGTTAAAATCTAAAAATCTATAGTAAGGGTGAAAAGGCAGAGTAAAAGGATAATGACAAACCAGGCAAATCAAAGAGTATCACGAAAAGTGTATCAGTTAAAAGGACAGAGTGAAAAGAACATCCAATGTGAAGACCAACAACAAAGTAGAGAATAAAAGGAAAAATATCAAAGCATAAAGACAAAAAAACCCAATAAACATGGACAACATACAACAATTGAACATCTGTCTCTATCTTCTTGCATGCAGATATTTCTTTTCTCCTAGATTAATTTCGAAAATAGTTTGTGATATTTTGTAAACAATTTATGTATAAATACTTCATAATTCGAAGTATTGAGTCTGGGTTGCTATACATTTGTAGAGTTCTTCCAATCATAAACCTAAGAGTTATTTTACCAATTTTTCAAGTCAGTAGACTGGACCAAGTAATAAAGAGATTGCACTACAGGATTCATGTGTTGAGCTATTACAATGAAGTATTTTCTTTGTCAAATTTGTTATTTTCTTACGTATCTCACAAACTTAAATGCCATCAAAAGTTGAATGAATTAACTGGAAATTTATCTCAAAATTTGTTTAAGTACACTCTATTTTGAACAGTTGATCATTTCCATGTTTTCTTCTAATATCTGAATCTGAGAATGCATAATATCTCTCCCATCCAAGTTGACCTCTTTCACTTTCTTCATAATCCGGCCTAAAGAAACCTTAATTTCTCCATGTATCCGATTTAAAACCACTCCAACATCCAGCCTTTAGATCTGAAGTAACTCTGTTATCTTGCCCTGTAGACACTGTTGTTAGAACTTGATCCAGTCATGTTTTCTTGACATTTGACCCCATAGACCAATAGTAAAAGACATCCCTCTATCCATCTAAGTAAGTTATCCCACCACCAAATCCAAATAAAAACCTAAGTACAATCATAAGTAGCCTAAAATCAAACAACTAAACAAAGTTAAAGATAAATAAAGAGCCCTCTTTGAGCATTAGAAAGGCTAGATCCTAATCTCCAAAGTAGATTTGTGGTTACCTCTAATCATTTCTTTCTAATCAACTCTAGAGAAATTTTGGAGTGATAACATATTGGTGACCATACTGGGGACTTTGATCGTCAGTGTAATAAAACTTTAAGGATTCTCATCTTGTGTCCCTTGAGGTCATTTTAGAGTTGATGTTAAAAAGTTTCAAAAACCAATAAAAAATTAATTTTTTGGCTCCCAAGAAGACTCACTATACTAGGGCAAATCCAAATCCAAACCCTGCTACAATAGGTGATGACCCTGATAGAATTTTAAGACAACCAAAAAAGGTAGAAACTCAAACAGGTAGTAGTGAGTTAGTTAAAGAAAATTCAATCCCCGAGGAATTATCAACTTTAGAGGATATTCCAATTTATTTGTCATTTTACCTCTCATTGTTTAGAACTAAATCAGAAAATTCATTTCATGAAACTGTGTTAGACCATAATTTTATTCAATTCATTGAGTCAAAAAAGGTGCCTATACATCTAGATTTAGATAAACTTGTGTTGGATAATTTTGACAAGCTAGAAGCTTTAACCTTTACATTGATAAGCAATATAGATGATGCCTACCTTCAACAATCAGTTGAACTAGCTACCCTCACTACTGCTGCCTCCGAAATTTCTACACAATCTTCAAATATTGTAAATACACCTTCATTTACTACCACCTCATCTATAATATCCACCACAGTTCATTCCCCTAAACCAATTATTCATCAGCTTCCTATCCAACCAAACACCTCAATTCCATATAGTTCATCTCCATCCATTTCAAGCCCTTCCTCAAGCACCACTACTTTGCCCCCTAGTCAAGCTAAAATCTCTGCCATGGTAGACAGATACGCACCTTTGGTTTTACCAGTTCAGCTCCATGCCATGCCCCAAGATTAGCAGAGCAAAATATTTTTGCTTGATGCTACTGATCAGTATACTGCCCAACAACATGTGAACAAAATGACTCACTATTTTGAGTTGCATGAGATTGATGAATCTGATGTCCAAATGAGGTTGTTTGCCCAAACATTAACAGGGGATGTTAAGAAATGGTTCAAAGGTTTACCAACTAATCATATTGCAGATTTAGTTGCTTTTCATAGATTATTCATTGATAGATGGGAGAGAAAGAAAAACCCACTGAAAATACTATCTAAATATGATAACATTAGAAGAGATCCTAACGAGTCAGCTCAGGATTATTGTACTAGGTTCAATAGCATGTACAATGCAATCCTTGCTAATATTAAGACGCCAGCAGACTTAGCACTAATCAAATTCCCTGATGGTTTTGACACTAATATGTCATACCAATTAAGGGAAAGAAACCTTGAAACATTGGAACAAATGCAAAGCAATGTTGTTAGTGTAGAAGCCAATCTATTAGCTGAGAAAGCTAGGATGAAAAATGAAAAAAGAGTTGTTATTAAAGAGAAACCTCCACATATGATGGTGAAATAGATAGTTTAAGAAAGAGTGTTGAAATAACAATTTATAGATTCGAAAACATGGAAAGAAAAACTCAGTGGGAGAATCAACAACCACCACCAATAAGAAACCCCAACTTCAGGAAGAATCCTAACAGTGGAAAGAATGCAATACTAGATCAGAAAATTAGACCACCCTTCCTGTCAGGTGAACTTGACTTGGGATAGAGTCCAAGTTGACCAGATAAACCGCGATAGTTTTTTGGGCACATGGTATTGTGCACCCATGGTTTATGCCTGTGGTATTATATGTAATGGCGCCTACAAAAGGCTGGAAGGACTTCATTGTAATGTAGGCCTGGAGGGGAGTGGTGAAGGCTCACTTGGCCTAATTGGCCAGGGTTTTGGCCAATGCTAATGAGATCTCATTGGGTTGGGTTTTTCCCTAGATTTGGGGTTTTCCCAGATAAACTTGTCTGTTTATGTGTTTATGATTGTTTATGGTTATTTTCTGTCTTGTTACTCTCAGTGTATCTTTGTAATTAATTTATGTTTTGCAGTCAATTTCTTAACACTTTCAAGAAAACTATGATCAGGGTTCACAAAACCATGAAGATGAGGATGACACCCACATAAATTTTTTAGGGATAAAAAATGAAGATGTTGTTTTTTTTACTCAAGAGGAACAGGAATTGTACATGCTGCAACAATTACAATTAGAATCTGGAGAGTCATTTGACTTTAAACAGGTCTATGGATCTGCTATATATGAGGTTCACAAACAGTAAAGCCTTAGAAGTAAAAAGAATAATGAAATTCCCAGTAAGATATCAATCCAAACCCAAACCAAAAAGATAACAAAAGCTCTTGTGACCAAAATCCTACAAATCCTCCCTACGGGAACTCAAGAGACTTCCAACCCAAAAATTGCAGATATAACTTCATCTGAAACTCAAACTGAAACTGTTACTCAAATCATTCCAAATAAGAGAATTCAAAAAACAAACTGGTGAAACGCAGAATGAAGTGCCAAGCACATAAAAACAAGATAAAGGATTTTGGTTGCCAAATCTTATAAGGTCTATTGTCCTCACTTACAATTGCTAGAGTGGACCTTTATTAATGGGGTATAGGTGTCTATTTTGTAATAGGAATTCTAAAATTTTAATTTAATTATCAATAATTATTTGGCAAATGGTAAGGTCAAACTTCCATGGAATATTTTAGAATATTCATAAGCATTCACAGGTCAAAGGTTGAGATTTACATTCAAAGTAGTTACTATAAATTACTAGATAGTAGTTAATATTCACATTGAATAGTTTTACTATGTTGGTCATCTTATATGTTTCATACGATCTTCTTAGTCATATCTCATATATACAAATGCTATGGCATGTCTAAGTCAAGGTCATTTGATTAAAAGTTCTAAAGTTTTTTGAGCCAAGAGGCTAATTCTACAACCCAATATGAAAGTGGTATGTAATTATGTCTGTGCTTAACTTGGAGTTAAAAGGTGTCCTTAAAAAGATACTTCAAATTAGTAAAAATATTTCACTTTCACCATTGAAGTTATAAATAAAATATTTTGATGTCTATTTTAAATTATATAAATAAAATATTTAGATGTGTATGTGTGTGTTGATTTGACCTTGCTGAAAAGTAAAAATTCATTAAAGGTAAAATAATTTAGTTACTAATTAAAGGTAAAGTAATTTATTTACTTCTTAATGAGAAGGGAATGTCTAATTCACTCAATTACTAATAAAAAATATTATTTGTAATAATTTTTTTCCAAAAAAAAAAATTGAAAAATTGCACATGATCTCTATACAAAAAGATACAAAAAACCACTATAAATCTATCTTAATCACTGATTTAATCTCCTGGCACTTGAATCTTTTTTCAAATTTTAAATTCTAAAAAAAATTGCATATAATGATATTTGATTACTCTTGACTTTTGGGATATCCATGATTAAAAAAGATGTATTATACCTGTTCAATGAAATGATTTAATAAGTTATTTTTGTGTTATTAAAATATAATTTTTTAATCAAAGCTCTATTAGTTAAGGGTTAATTTATTATAAAAATCTCACTTTTCAAGAATTTTTTTTTAATATAATGTTGTTGACCGAAAACATAAAGAACCAAAATGTCAAAAAAAATTGTATAACCCAAAAATCCAAATTCCCATCACTGAATCGAACAGTCTGAAATCTGAAATTTGTCTTTAAATATTAGTCTCGGCTGACGACTCGGGCCCCTCTCTCTTTAGATAAAATGCTGAAAGCTCTCTGATATTTTGCTCAGGATTTTGATAAAACCCTAGGGTATATACGTAACCGGCCACTGAACTTAAATAAATAAACTTATTTATCGAGCACCGTAAATGGCATTGCCGTCACTTATGTCATCGAAGTAGCTCAATAAGGAAATGAAGAATCGAGCTTACTTACTTATCGAGCACTGTTAACCACATTGTCGTCACTTATGCAATCCAATTAGTTCAATAAGGGAATGAACGATCACATCGGATATGACAGTATCATTTTTCCTATTAATGGTAATCATAGAAGGATAGAATGTTGAAACAAGAAACGGGACGGTTGCCATCGTTCCCGTGAAAAAAACGTACAAGAAACAAGATGGGAAGGAAACGCCGTTTTCTGCTGCCATTCTTGTTAACAAGTCCATATATTATTCCTTCATCGTAGTTTGTATCATGCCTGCCATGCTATTCTGCCAGGTTCTCTAGCTGCTCCGCTGTTTTAGGAAATGGAATAAGAGTAATGTGGTGGGAGTTTGTATCATGCCTGCCATGCTATTCTGCCAGGTTCTCTAGCTGCTCCGCTGTTTTAGGAAATGGAATAAGAGTAAAGTGGTGGGACTATAAAGGAAGAAAATGGTAGACATCGGCGGCATTAAGTTATAGGTCGTTCTCATCCGTGTAGTTTTTAGGTATATATTCATTTAATAGTATAGAGGCCTAGGCCAGGTCTTGAGAAAGTTGATCATCTATGTACTACTGTCTTTTTTAGTTGATTTGCTTTGCTATATTGTTCAAACATAATGTAGTTAAAAATATATTAAAAATTGAAATTAAATTTATATTTTTCATTTTTATTTTTAACTAAATTTTTATATTTTTTCACTAGTTTTTTTATTTTTATTTTTTCCTACTAGTTTTTTTAATTTTTATTTTTTTCTACTAGTTTTCTTATCACTGTAGTTTCGCTTTTCGTTTCTTGTTTTTAATTTCTGGTAAAATATTGGTAATTTCAATGCAGAGTTTATTTTATACCTTGAACTTAAATAGATAACTAATTCTCTGAATATTCGGAAATCAGACGGACATAAACACCATAAAAAAAATTCACGTTGCCCTTCCGATTGACTTGGATGCCCCATCTTATACGTATTCCATTGCCTAAAATCATTTCACATAGACACATTTCATTCAGTATAAACACTGGCTATTCCTAAAAACATTTCATTACATAAAATCTTCTTACATTTAAACACATTTGATGCCATGTAATAATCTTACACGTACACAAAATTAAAATATGCATCTCGAAGAATGTGACAACATATGCACCTAAGGACTAATTCTTCGGTAGTAAGATTTTATAAATAAGAGAATTACGATGGATCTAAGCACGCACGAACATAAAAGGAAACGTAGATAGAAGACAAGTTGGTATATAACCATTACGTATTTACTTTTGGTGAATCTCGGCACCCCATGGAGCAAAATATTCACAGACCCGGGGGTTCGTCGTGCCCTATTCCTGGACTATGACCCAGTGGAAAAGCCATACCTCCATCCTTTGTTGTCATATTATGCTCGTAATTTTCATGAGGAGAATGGTCATTTGCCGTCTTAACAATTTCATGGCCATGAGCTCTGGCCAACTTGTTCTTCTCAACTACTTCGCTGCCCAGAAGACCGTCATCCTTCCCCTTAGGGTTGATACTCAGGAGACTGCGGTTATTTCTCACTGCAGCGTTAAACGACTTGATAAGCCTAACGTCGGCCGATGAAAAGTCAGCCACAAGAAACAACAGCAGAATTATAACAACTATCGCTCTGGCCTTCATTTTTCAATGAATGCCCAGATTCTACCACGTTACAAGTGATCGAAATCAGTAGTTCAGAGCTTCCTCAAAAGACAATCCACGATCGGGCCGTCAAAGAAAAGAAATACTCTTATGTCGAATTGGCTGAGCTCTCTGCAGTCCTATATATAGATATTTCTCCCATAGATTTGCATTATAATAACCATAGATGCTTCGGGAATTACCCGGTCATGCTCTACTACAAACTTGCAATATTTTAGTGCTAAATTCTTCTGATGAACGATATGAACCATTTGCCATACATCTTTCGCTGTTCATCTGTAAATTTCCATATCGGGTTTACTGCTGCCTTTCGGTCTCTATCCTCCAGATCCTTTCTATAGTGTAATCAATTGCAATTGGTACATTGGTATCTACAATTGGTACCTTCCTGACGACATAGTCTTTGGCATCTGTACTTGATATCGGAAGAATCTCCATTGACAAATAACATGCTGCTAAATGTAAATAATTTCATGGTTCACAATGCTGCTTGCAATTTTTTATCTTCCAGTCACTTATTTTAACTATGAACTCGCAAAGCTAAAGAATCTTGCACGACCGCTGATGACTAGAAAATTGGTGAGCATAACCAGCAATTTTTTTTAGTTATTAAATATGCACTTGCAGCAGTGCTTGTTGTCTTCGGCCATTCCTTGCTCAGTTAGGGCACTTCTGATTAGCACTAGCTATTCGCTTTGTTCACTTAGGCATTCGTGCATACCGAGATTGATTTATGAAACATTAGTTAAAGCTCTCTCCGGATCATGATATGGGCGAGTTTAACGGATCTCTCTTATCTATCCCATGTACGCAATTTGGCTTTATATTTATCAAAGTGGATCTCTGGTAAGACTTCGTTTCAGATTTACAAAAATCATGTTTCGGTAACTGTTTTTTTTACAGTATATAGTAAGAATAAATATCGACACTTTAATTAAAAAAATTAATTTTATATTTTATATAATTTGTGCACGGACCGTTTTCCACCTATTGCAGTGTCACAATAGAAGCTATCAACGTGCTTAATTTTTCATGCAGGTAAGATGCGTTAACTAATTTCTTTATAATATGAACAATCTTGTTCTATGTTATGTTATTTGCAAACTTGAGAGAGGTGATCCATTTTTTTGACATACTCTTATGTCGAGAATAATCGAAGACTCCTCTCTCGATGAAATGGGATTTCTAGGCATACATAGAGATAATTTACAAATTTGTATGGGGATATATAAATAGATGAAGATAACCCACCAATGTTATATATAGAGATAATTTATTAAACGATATATTGGAAATATGTATGGGAGATATTAATTTTTATTTGTTAAATGTTTAAAGCGTGGGTTATTAAGTAAATTATTTTATTTAAGAAGTTTTTATTCACTTTTAATTTTAAGTATGGTTGAGATATTTTGTTGAGTAACTAAATGTTAATCTATCTTTTAAGTCTTAGATTCTTGTATAAATATGTGATAATATGTTACAATAATAATAAATGAAATATATTTCTCTTGTAATAATTTTGTTTTAATACAGAAGTAGGTTAGGTGTCAACCTCTCACGGGAGAGCTTATGAATATGAGAGAGATGTGAGAATAATTTGTCATAGGAATAAGTTATCACTGGTAGGAGTAGATTATTTAGTTGCTTGTGAGTGATCTTTGGTGTGAGTTTTTCATGTCTAAGTGCACTTACTAGGATTCCAAGCTCATTGTTATGTGGATTGCGTGATTATGAGAAAGTAATACATCAACTTAGCTCATTGTTATGTGGATTGTGTGATTATGAGCAAGTAATACATCAACTTTGTTTTCATCACAGAGGATAGATTCTACATGTGCCACATGATGATAGTCATTAAGGAAGATTACACTCCAATATTTCATTACCAAAAGGATCCACTACAAACACTCCAAAAGTTAGCATAAAATAGTTAATTTTGATGACTGAGAATTTTTGAGTGCGATGTAGAGGGAGCATACTCATGCTTGAGACAATTAAACGTGTAGTTGTTCTTAGGAATTGAACAAGGGATGTGACTAAAGCACCATAGATTAAAATTTAATGTGAGAGATTTCACATGGAGGATGGACACATGGAGTATGGTGGTGTTCTGAGATGAATCATGCACCGTAATATCCCATGTATGTAATGCACAAATTAGAGGATTTCCTCACAAAACTGATGTTTATTATGAACTATTTTAATATTTGTGGACATCACATCAGCCTTGAGATTTAACGTTTGGATACAATATCCAGTCTAGTAGTAGACACTAAGGGTGGGCATCTATACTCCATCTCATGGGATAAAACAATGAAGATGTGGAGAATATCATATTTTTGTCGGATTGAATCATTTATAGTTCATAAAAATGTCATAAATACACTTTCCTTTTACTAGGGGAACTCAACACACTTTATCTTCTTATTCAAGAATAAAGGTTTTAGAAAAAGCATTACTTAACTAGAAAAATAGTTTTGGAATGCCTTTACATAACCATAAATCAAATGTCACTTCTTCTTCTCTAAGATTATATGGATTGATTGGAAGAAGATTGAGCGAGGCTTGATCTCAAGCTTTCTCTTGGGATGGGCATATTTTGTAAGACAATACTTGAACTGGTCCTAGAGATAAGGAAACTTCATCTAGCTCCGCGAAGTTTGAAACTACAAGTCACAGAAGTGCTACCAAAAATTAATAACGGATTCATGCAGAGCCCTTCGTTGCTGTAACAATTTCTGGTCAAGATGGTCTGGATCAAAATGATAGAATATGTCTTCAGTAAGGTCACAAAAGTGCCCAAATGAGTGCATGGTGTCAGCTGGTAGGCTGAGCACCCAATGAAATGGAGATTTGCGAAGTGTGAATGCAAGCAGCAAACCAACTTGTTCGTCAGAAAACTCATCTTCCTCATGAATCATGGAAAGAAATTTATGTAAGTGCTTAGGTCAGGCCACTTCACCTACACCATCATATGTGTGACTAAACAAGAGATCGAAAATTTTCACCAAGATGGAGACATCTTCACGATTCGAAAAACACCTTAGGGGAAGAAGAATGCAAGACTTCATGAAAGATATCCAAACGTTCAAAACATGATGAGAGGACACTACTTGTCATCAGGCCCTCCTTCTAGCGCCACAAATGTTGAGGGTGTTGGACCTGCCAACATGTCAAGGGGATCTCTCCAGTAAGAAGTCTCAATTAGACCTCAAATCGTTTGGTGTAGGAGTCTAAGCAGTGCGTTGTAAGGTAATTCCTTGACCACGATGTCACATAGAGGCAAGTAAGATAACTTTGTCAATAGCAAGGATGTGACTGATGCAGTGAGTCAAGGAAGGTGTATGAGATTTTCCAACACTTTGAAGGGAGAGGATGGTGAAGGTGAGTTCTAGGTTGAAAGGGATCAATCCCACCTCAACTAGGAACACACCACACAAAGGAAATGCACAGCTTCTGGTGGAGGAGTCCACTTGGATGCGGTAGTCACATCATACAAGCTAAGATAACACAAACAACACCCATGGATCAATCCGAGACGAGTGTGACATTTGTTATAGCAAGGTTCATGTGAAAGGTTTGTCTGATGTCCGACAAAGAAGTCAACATAGACGGTGACAACATTAACAACATATGCAACACATTAACAACAATATTCATATAAATGCATACAAATCATTTCATACACAAGTACATAAGATAAACAACATATATCATTAAGGAAACCGGAGTAGTCCAACTACAATAACAACATATGCATGAAAATGTGCTGGCTCTTATTATATAAAGAAGTGTAAGTCACAATCATATGATACATTCATGTAAACCTTCTAGCCCCAACAGTGGAACGTTACAACCACATTTGCCTACTCCTCCAAAGAGATGTACTAGCTTCGTGCAGTGGAGAAGCCAAGGCATGTTACAATACTATCCAAGCCTTCTTCAAGATAGTCTTAGTATAAGTTTAGCTACCAAAAGCCCTTACAATGAGTTATAAGGGACTATTTATAGCAAACTGTGGGGTGACCATTGACATTCCTCTTTGTGATAGTTCCACTACCCTCATGACTCTTCACCTACTCTATGACTATTACATCCAACCATTGACACTTCTCTTACACTTGACATGACTCAACATTACAATGCACATGTACTCATGTGAGACAACATGGGTTGAGCAAGCCTTGCAAGACATCACTGACACTCAATCCATTGTGATGAGACACTTTGACATGCTTGTGATGGTGAAGGTGGTGAGCTGATGCCAAGATTGGTCGTCCATGATGGTGTGCATGCACCTCATGGTGACATCTTGCTTAAGCAAACTCTTGCCTTCGTTGCAACTAGTGCATTGGTTCAGGCGTTTCATGCAACTCGTCTGCTAACATGCGCATGGTCTTCTTGGGTATGGTTGAACCGGTGACACATTGATGCATAGTGTCCATGTTGATCTTCAAGTGTGTGCTGGTGGTCATGCGCATCAACTCTCCGAAGTAAATGTTTAGCCTCAGTTGGACTTGCTTCCTGTCTTCGCCTTGGTGAGTGTGTTGAATGGGTTGGATTTCATGCGTACGCTCAACAACATGCATGTTGTTGAATCGCTTGCATGCGATCAACAAAACTACTCACCATGTCTACTCTCTGTCAGTTGCTGGGATGGATCCTTAACTTGTACGGGAGTATTTTCATCCATGAGTGCATGTTGTGCCCATTGTTGTTCTTGTTCTTGCTGCAACTCATTCGTCTCTCTGTGCAGCTTCATTTTCTTCCTAATTTTCTACTTCAACACATGTAATTCCTTCTTTGTTCCATCCTATGCCTTTGCGCGATCTTCATGTTGGACCGTCACTTCATAGCTGGAGTCTCTAAAGTTGCTTTCATCATCAATGGACCTGCTTGAGCTTGCAACCTTGTTCCGCCTTTGTGTTGTCAACAACACTCCTCTTGCATTTGTTGCATTTGGTATGCTATCTTCAACTGTTGTTCATGATGCTGCTACTGTCATATCTTCATGTCCCTACCTACGAATAACTTGATGTCTTCATGGGAAGGAAACTCCATGGACACTTGGTCGACTGCATCTCCAGGTGTGCTCTAGAAAGTGTCTTCATCTCTGCTCTCCTGGAAACCATTGTACCTATATTGTTGAGAGGTAAATGAACACCTGCAATACCTAGAAACATGGCAACACTCATGGCAAGAAATATATCAATTGAAAACCAAAATGAACATGAGAAATGGCTTGTAACATACGTGGGTGAATGATCATGAAAGTTGTGCAATTCTAGCCGAGAGGTCGGGAGCCCGACTGCCAAGAGCACAAGGCATAGTCTGAGCTATTGGAGACTGAGTGACTGTTGGAACTGTGCAATGTACAGTTCAGTCTAGCTACTGACTGTTCAAATTGTGCAATGCACAATTCCAGTTGGGAAGGACTGATGGCCCAAGGAAAAATTTAAGAAATTTCTTGGGCCAAGCAGCCACTGTCCTCTACAAATGCGGAAAATTGTCCTGGAGGCTAGTTTTGGGTAGGAATGCACAAATATAGAGAGGAAGGTGACCCTTCCTTTCCCAAATTACACAATGCAGCGTTGGTGAAGGTAGAGCGAGGGCCAAGGTTGGCCCGACTCGCCGACGGGAAACTGAAATAAAGTAAGTCAATGAATGCATGGCGACACTAAGTGATAGAAAAATTGATTAATAGTGCATGCAAAACATGAATGAAAGATTCATCAAACAAATCAACATTCATGTGGGTGAGGCAGTTCATTGGTTGGGCGAACGTCCATGCAAAATACTTTCATGCATGCGACAATAGTGAGATAGCAACAAAAAATGAAACAAAGCTAGGAAAAGTTAGTATACAGGTAAAGAACATCAAGCGTTCAAAGAAATCAAGCAACCAATACTCCCACAAGTAAAAACACAAAAAGCAACAGAAATGTAGCAAAAGGCATGGTAAGCAAGCTCACCCCAAAACAACTAAGATGAATGTGTCAACTACTCCTAGATGTGATGTGGGATATTAGAGCTGCAAGGTTGATGTGAGGAATGAGCTCTGCAGTGCCCAATTGAGGAGTTTTCACAACATCAAGGTTGTGACATGCATGCCACAAATCTAGGGGAAGCAACACTTGGTGGGAGGTTTCTGAATTGATCCTTGCATGTACCCTCCAGCTACTAAACATAGATTCCTGAAACAATGGATGTCTTTGCATTCTACGTTGGGAGAAGCATCCCATGCATGCAAGGCAGTTTTGCTCGGTCCCAGAGGGAAATGGTCAACTCAGCTGCACATGCAAGACACTGCTTTACTACTGGATAAAAATGTGCATTTTTGGCTGGGAGCTAGGCTGAATTCCCAGGAGATTTGCGCAATTTCTGGGTAGAGCAGCTGACTTCTGCCCAAATTTGCACAAATTCTAGGCTGAGCAGCCCTGCTGGGGAAATTTGCACAAATCCTGCTAGGAGTGTTGACTAGCAGGATTGCTCAATCCAAGAGCCCAATAGGCTTCCAAATAACATTGCACAATTTTTGGAGTGAACACTGATTTCCCTCCAGAAATATGCAATTTTTAAGGGGAAGCTACTCAGCCTGCAACCCAACCAAGTCTGGGTGAGCATCTTGTGAAGGAAAAGGATCAAACTGTGATTGACAAACTCCTTTGTGCATGAAAGACACTGAAGTTTTGGGACTTGACAAAGCAAGGCGAGGTGTTGTTTAAGGTTGGTAGGGAGGCTCCAAAATAGGCTAAGGAAAAATTTTGGAGGGTGGTTATAGCCGCTACAACAACCTAATACCCTAAGACATCAGTAATTTATAGTACAGACTAAAAATCAATCCAAACAGAAGGTCTTTCGACGATTCGCCAAAGTTAATGAGAAGGAAAAAACGAAAGGAGGGTGAAAAGGTTGCAGGCTTCCCAAGTGGAGTCACCAATTTGTTAACTAGGAAATCCCCTCTACGAATAGAAGCGATCCCTCTAGCCCAATGTCTGAATATTGTAACAATCGTGACAAAACAAGAAAACTTTCCTAACCTAGAGCAGAATGACAAATGAAAAAGGGAGATGGCCTACCTCTCTCCTATGTGCTCAACCTTTGATGATGATCCCGATCCCTTACCTCCCAAGCTGGCTCCTCGCTATTCCCTGCATATGAATACCTATAAGAGAGATCAAGATACAAAAACAAGAGAGATCGTACAATATGCATTCCAATGTAAGTTATACAACAAATAAAGGAGTATTTTACTAAGAAAACTATCATAGACAAGCTTATGGGAAGTAAAACATGCTTTGTATTAATGATTAATTCAAAGAGGAAAGCATACAATTGATGCCTTGATGTTGAAGGCCTCCTTCAGGATGGTTCCAAGTCTAAGATAAACTTAACAAGATATCCTTTTCCTCTCTCACCAAAATGGTGACATCTAAGAACAATTGAACATAAGCATGCCAATTAGCAATTACCAACCCATTGAGGAAAGTGAAGAATGGATTTATAGTGAGGGAGAGGGAGTTAGAGATCCACCAAATGGGGAAGAAGGTCCTTATCCCAAAGGTAAGATCCGTAAAGGTAGGATCAAGGGCTCTAAATGGGAGTAATCAACCATATCTTCATCCAACAATTACTAGCTTGTCGTTCTCGAGGCTTCTAGTAAGAAAAGCTTCTACTCCATTTTTGGAGAAGTTGATTGAACATGATAAGCATGGATTTTCCTATCAAAATTTGTGCTGCTAGCACTAGTCACTAGTTAGACAAAAGGTTACCAACACATATTTTCCTACTAAAAGTAGCGTTGGTCTTGCAAACGAGGGTATTTCACAAGTTTTTCTAGAATTTCTTCAAGACATTAGTTCTCTATCTCTTCAGGGATGTATTGAGCATATCATTCATGGTGAATAAGTTTACACAACTTTTTTCCCTTTACAACTCTTTTTATGACCATGGAACAAAGGATGACACTTCAAGTATATATTTGGGAATGTGACAAAATATTTTGTAACAATAGCTTGCAAGAAGATTACATCACTGCAACAACTAATGAACACTATACAACTACATCATGCCAAAAACATTCATCACAAACACATGAAATATTACCACCATTAGGTTGACCTAAGGCATATGATGCACAATGCCAAGACCCTATTGACATCAATGCCAAGACTATAATGCCAACAATATTGCACAAACACACCTTTGTGTACTACACAATAATGGTACAATAGATCATATTTCTAATATATCTTTGAATTTCAATTTCTATGGACATTGTTTATATAGGAACTATAACCAAGTATTATTCTTGTCTAATTCTATAAGGTGTCAAGGAATATTACAATTGGTGCATAGTGATGGGTTTGGACCTATGTCGATTCCATCACTAGGTAAATATATGTACTATGCCCAATTTATAGATGACATCTCAAGGAATTCACATATTTATTTCCTCACGAGGAATTTTCAGTTCCATGATAAAGTTCAAAGATCTTAAGACTCTCGTGAAAATTATGATAAAGAATACAATTAAGGTATTGACGATAGATAATAGCTGAGAATCTTGTAGTAATGAAGAATTATGTAAGAAGTGGGTTATAATAATGCAAAATACTACTCTATACACAAATTAGTAGAATGGAACTATTTCCTTCACCTAGAAATCTTACTTGGCTCCTTCTTTGTAACCTAATACCTACTGTACTTCACCTTTTTTTGTCTTGCTTTACTTCCTTGTGAGTTTCTCTTCCACTTTGAGAACTATCTGAAATGCTTCCTCAATAGTTCTTAAAGGTAAAATACTTTAATCATCTTGGATTTTGTACCTTAAACCATTAATGTATCTCATAATGTTTTCAATTCCTTCTTTTACATGACTAGATATTATTCCTATCCTATAAATTCTTTAGTTTATTCTAGTACAAAAATTTACTTATTTTTGATATTATGCATTTGCCCAATAATATTTAGTTGGCAGTCCCAAGGTAGAAATTTACGTTTTAATCTCACCACCGTTTGGTCCCAACTGGCAATCCTCTTTTTTCCTTTGTTTTTTCACTCTACTTGTAATTTATACCACCATAGTGGTGCATTTCCATTCAATCTAGTTACTCAAAATTTCACATCTTTCTCCTTAGCTACACTCTCATATTTGAAATATTTGTCTGTAGTGTTCTTGCAATTGATCAACTCTTTAGCATTTAATTTTTTCACGTATGTGGGTACCTCCAACCTTGATATATTTGTCAATCATATCATTATCTTGATCACTTTCTCTTTTGGAGTCACCTCTTCAACATTAGCTTCTTCATATTCTAATGACTCTTCTAGGTTTCTAATGTTATCAGTGATGACACTTCTTCTTTGTTTCATCTCCATTACAACTAATATTGTTGGTATGCTTCTTACCCCTTCAAGAAATATTTGGTTGAAAATTGGTCTTCCTTGACCAATTCTAGCTCCCCGGGTTCCTCAAGCTCTATGTGCCATATTTTACACTACTTACAACTAATTGACTAAATATTTATGTATTAATTTAGTTTTAGGTGATAACATTGCTTATTATTGAGGCCCAACATCTAAATCCATACCATTGTTCTTTGCATCACAATCAATGTAGCAAATAAGGATCCATAATAACATATGTATATAATATTGGAACTTATGATCTCTATCGACCCCTCAAACTATACTTTTATCAAATATAATTGTCAGTCTAGTTTTATTGTGATCTTGCTTACCATGGTCGACTAGTGAATTCAAATGCCTTATAGTGTCTTCCTTATATCACACCAGGAATGGAAATTCAGCTTCAATGAGGAATGGAAATTTAGCTTGAAGGAGTATTAGATAAAATAAAATATATATTTTTATTTCTCTGTGGCTCTTCACTTCTCTTCTCGTTGATATAGATCTGTGGCTCTTCACTTCTCCTCTCATTGATTGGGTATTTTGTGGTTTATAGATCTGCGGCTTTTCTCTTTTTTTCTTTTCTCTTCTCTTCGGTAATCTTATGTGGCTTTCTCTTTGGCAATCTTTTATACTCAGCAAGAGATCATTCTCCAGATAGCTCCATGTTTCATGAAAATAGTTGTTGGCTCAGTTCCGTCCGCCTCTGGGGGGCAAGCTCCTACCCATATCGCCAGTGAAGCCCTAGCTCCCACTGTCCAGGTGGTCCAGGCCTCACTTGATGAGGCTTTGAAGTTCTCTGAAAGTGCCCTAATCTGTTGATTCAATGGTTTTTGGGCACGGCTGACAGCTCTTCAAAGTTGGATCTCGCAGGTATGGAAGCCTCTAATTCTTGATGCAATTAATATCAACCCCTTGTGCTAAGGGTTTCAATATAGTAGATTTTGAAAACCCTGAAAGCAGACAATGTATTCTAGATTTTGGCCCTTGGTTTTGGGAAAAATCAGGCCTATTCTTGAGGCCATGGAACCCATCATTCGATCCCTCAACAACAATCATAACCTCAGCACCAGTTTGGGTGAGATTGCCAAACCTACCCTTCCATCTCTGGAATTTCTCTTCGCTAGAAGCCATTGGAAATGCAATTGGGAAATTTTACTGCAGGTTCCCAGAAACAGAGGAATATGCTAGAACCACCTATGCACACATCTATGTGGAAATGGACTTCAGCACCAGATTCCCAATTGAAATACACCTAACAAGTAAAGACTATGTGTGGAACCAGAAACTCGATTACGAAAGTGTCATCTTCAGATGTCGATTCTGCTTTGAGACAGGCCATCTAGCCAAAAATTGCCCAAAAGCCTCCTAGAAAAATTCTGCTAGAAAAAATCACCACAGATCTGCATGGTGGGAAGGAGCACAAAAAGGACACTACACTGTCATCAAAGAAGAATACTCTTGAGAAAACTCTGAATTACAAGAAATCGGGCAAGAAAGAAACAACTCTTAAGACAAACAGGGGGAAAGCCCTGCTTAATAACAAAAAAGTGAACTCGACAACCCCTCAAGCATCAACAGTTATGAGGTTTCAAATACCGTGAAAAATAAATCTTCATTTAACAGCAAAGCAGATCTCCTAGACTAAACTTCTTCTCCAACTATCTTCAAAAGGACGAATGCAATAGATCCCGAAGCTAAGACACCAATGTCCCAAGAACTAGAAGAGATGAAGGAGATGCATGATAAAGAAAGCTGGAAGACCGTAGAGAAGAAAAAGAAAGCTACAACACTAATCTCGCCAAGAAAGACGAGGAGCTAGACAATTAGAAACTAAGAAAATTATATTACCGATAGACCAATTTGTTCTCAGTGGACGTTAACCACCATCATCATTATCATCATCATGAACTCCATGTAGATTTCATGTATGTGGTACAGGTTCCATAGACAAGTCTCAATGCAGATGCAAGCTATACACAATTTGAATGTAGATTTTTCTTTTACATAGCCTCTAGGTAGCCTCAATGGTACACACAAGTCGCCAAGAACAATACTCTCCACAAATCCTCCCACCCACAACATTCGATTAGCCATAGCTTTCTCATACACAACAATTTTTTTTCAACATCAAATATCTCATGCACTGAATTTAGCTCTAATATCATAATGATTTCAGAGTGTCATAATAGAAGCTACACATAAATAAAAACTAAACGATGCAACTGCAAACAAAAAAACTAAAACAAACAATAATAATATTCAAAGATGACAATGTTATTCATTAAAAATTTTGGTATCTTTTCCCATTCTTTCTTGAGGCAACAAATGCATTACATTGCTATTTATACTTAGACAAGGAGAAATCTAGGATTCTCAAGAGATAATTCCTCTCCTAGACTTTGGAAGAAGTTGAGAAGAAATTTTTTTTCTAGTAAGTTATCATAACATTTTCCTAAATAAAACATACCTTTTTCTTTTTCTTATTATTTTTTATACATATTATTTCTAGCATTTTTACATATTCTAGTATTTTCTAAAAATCTGCAAAATCTGGGATTCTCTAGGAGTCCTTAGATTTGGAAAATTAAATAGACATTTTATTACAACGCTCTTGCATCAATTATACGTTTCTCTATAACTCTGAAGTAGCATATTATAATTAAAGTGTTATTTTTAAATTCTCTCTAATACAATAACTAATAACTTATGCATGTAATGTTAGCTATTGATACTACACAAAATTTTAATTAGACATAAATTAACTTTTGATTATTTTTTTACATGACTTTTAAATGCTATGAAATTTAGTAAATTTATTAAATAAATTTTTAACAATATGCAACCAATATATCTATTTTTTAACCATGTTTAATGGGTGATTCATTCAAGGTAGGCCATATATACCAATATTTTACGATTGTTGAGGTTCAAGATAAGCCAAATATACTAGGAATTTTTACTTAGATATACTAGAAATTTATGACATAGAAAGAGCCAAATTCCAAGAGGATCACAGGGCCTACTTCCTAAGCCTTATCACAAGAGGCCAAATATGTCCCCCAGTGTAATTTGAAATGAGTTGGAGGGGATAACATCCTATTATGTCGACCATTGGGTCATTCAATAAGGAGGAAAATAATTTATTTATGTCTATAAAAACAGGTTATGGAAATTATTGGAGCATGGTTTGTTAATAGAGAAAACAAAAAGGGAGGGTGGCATAGCCATCATAGCCTTAATATGTAACATGGAAAAACATTGCTACCACTTTCTAAAGTGGGATATCAACGTTGTGTTGGATGGTACATCATCTTAAGTGTTGTAATGACATCAATTGTTGTGTGAAAATGAAAAACTTAGAGGATGGGGACAGGATTTGGGAACCTTCTCTTCTCCATTCTATTTCTTCACTACAATGGAATTTGGGAATGAAACTTCCTTTAGGTCAAATGGAATACAAGGAATTATAAGTCTTTCCTTCATGTTGTTTCGAAGCTAAGTTTCTCCTTCTACTAGTGGATCTTTTTGTAAGTGTCCAACCTAGTTAAAACACAGAATGAGAGGCAAATCACCCTCCTCATCACAGTCCATTTGCACAATCCTTACAACCTTTGGGTTGTAGGAAATCTATTAGTTAGTTTTTATTAGCCACGTGGATTTTCCTTCATGTGGTTTTTTGTACTAAGGAAAATAGAGCATGTAAGGTCGTAAATCCCCTTTCTAGATTTTACCATTTTAGTGGTTTGTATCTAATGATTTTAAAACAATAATATTCCTTGCTCTTTGTGTGGTATAGAAGATTCCTTTGTTTTTCTCAAAACATAGTTGGTTTCCTAGGAATAATATTTGTATTCGTTTTTTAAAAGGTGGAAGGAAACCCATTAAACGTTGTAGTCTTCTTATTTTACAGGTTAAGGCTCTCCTCTTTGATGAGGTTGATTCCAAGAACATACCCTAGACATGAAGTGTTATGAAGGGAGTGCAAAGACTTAGTTGTAAGGGAATTTTATTTATTAGAGGTGGAGCTAGTTTGTGGTCCATGTTTTGTGGTCTATGTCAAGTGGTTTATGGTCTACGATCTATCTTTATTGTTTTATGGTATGCCTTGCCTCCTTTTTCTAGTTGGTTTCTATGAGACATCAACGAGGTGACTCACATAAGGGCTATTCCTATTGTTCCTCTGATGGTTTCTCAAGGCCCCAAGATTATGCCCAATCCTCAACCCATCTTCTTTTTTCACAAAATCCCCTAGAAATTCAATAATGGTTCGAGGAGGTTGAGGAGGTTATAGAAATCAATAGGGAATGTTTATCAGAGTCAGACATGTCAACAATAGCAGCTTATTAGTTTCAAAAATATTTCCATACCCAAGGGATCCAGAAATAATATATGTACATGGTGGAACTATATTGGAATTTGAAATTATTCATTGATAAAGTGTTACTAGGTAGAAATGATGCAATATATAAGATGCAAATGATGATGGGTGAGTTATAGTAATAATTTAAACACATGGACATACATCTAGAAATAATATAAGAGGTCATCATACACAAAAGATGTTTTACTTGTCAAAATACTGTAGATGGCTAGTTTCCCATGATATGGATGCTTCCACCTCCTCATAGTATATATATGATCCAATATTTTTTTATGTTTTTTGTTATGTTCACTATCAGGATTAATTTGAGCTGGTTTTGATAGTTTACCAATATCTCATAGTTATGATATAATCTTAGGCTAATGAGCCATGATTTTGTAGTATTTTTTGTGATTAAGGATAGTCACTAGACTATGCATATGTTTTGGAAAACGACCCTTCTACTTTTGCATCAATCAGGTTTCCCTAGTGGCAGGTGAAGAACATACATAAGGCTAGACTATGTAATTTCTCATTCAATAATATAATGTTTTTAATTAAAAAAATTAATTTATGGAAATTAGTATATTAAATATTTATATACTAAAAATGTTAATTACATTTGAATTTGATGAATTAAATATAGTTATTGAAAAATTTACATAGAAATCACGAACTTCTACTCTATAGTACATAGGATTGCCCTATCCATTTCAATCCCCTCAAATATAATGAACCATGTTTTACCATGGGAACCATATTTCAATCCAGAATTGAAACTTATATAGTTGTAGTTACGGTTAGATTACCTCATCTCTCGGTTATATTGTATGATCACAACTCCCAAGGACTAATTGGAAAGAAATCAAAAAATTCTATTGACTTACTAGAGTAAAAAAAGAATTTATACACTTACTCGAGAATATGCATGGAGGTTGATTTGGGAAAATGATTCCTATAAACCCTATAAATCAATATTCATGGGTAGATTCACCATGAAGCTCTATATTACGAGAAAATTATCCAAAATCCTCACGCTTATGGAAATTTTACTAAATATTTTTGGAAAGAAGAGTAGTGTCATTCAAATAAGTAGGTAACAAATATATAATTAATGAATGAAATATAGCTAAAGATGTGTAACACCACCTTCCAGGTCTACCCAAAGTAACGATGCCAACTATGGTAAAAATGAGGAGAGATGCTACTACAATCAGGCTTGACCTCCTATGTTACCTTAAGGAAGTGGAATCAACAGAATATCACCTACAGTCATCCAACATCATCAACAAACACTTTACTAGACAAGTCAGCCACTCATGCAGCCTGTCCCTGGGTCCCACTGCTATTCTGCGGGTTTTAGGCCATAGTTTATTTCATTCTATCAGAAAGGGAGTGGCCAACAACCTAAATTCGCTCTCAAAGACCTACCTGCCAGCGAGTGTGGTCCATAATTTCCAGTTCTGTACCATCGGCCTCAAGATTTGAGCCACTTTTCTAGCCCATAATCTTAGCCGCTGCATAAACCTTGTTGTAACTTTTAAAATTCATTAAAAACATAATAATAATGTTGTTCAATCATAAATCATCCTTAGGACTATGCCTAAGCATCCCCAAGCGGGACTGAAATTTTGTCAAACACTTGGATCAATTTAACCAATAGGTCTAGGATACAAGAAAGAGCATAAAAGACTGAAATGACTTATGAAACATAACTAAAATGACCACCTCCTTCTCCATTTAACTACTACATTGTCAATTAGGTCTTGCATTCATCCATTTAACAATTATAAGTAAATATACGAATTAACCATGACATGAACCACTCATTCAACCATGCTTATAACCTGGTGAGCGCTAGTATTGCAGCAAGAATGTTGCAACTCCTGGGCTACCAACTTTACTTTTATCAACCCAGTAGTTCTTAACAAACTTGGAAGTGTCGGTGCTATATGCACAAGTACTAGTTCTCACTGTAGGTTGTCACTTAGTCAGCCGATGCGAGACCACTAGGAGCTCAAGCCAACTTTTGTGGATTTCAAAAGAAGCTCTATGTGTGATGAAAGGAAAGAAAGATTACCCTACAGATGCTATTTTGACTGCAGAAAAGGGAAAGACTGAAATGTAAAGCAAAACCTAGTAAACCCTAATTAACAAGTTAATTCTACTTTTGCCAAAAAAACTATGAAAGCCATGAAGGAAATGCCATCACCTACTCAAGGAAGTAAACAACATCTAACCATGCTATTTCTAGAAGTAAAGAAGAAAAAAAACATATTTTTGGATTTTTATGTGTCTTTATGTGAATTTAACATTTATCTAATTTATTGTGTGTGAGTGTGGTAGCAAGCAAGTGGCGTTAGAGGGTGGTTTTGGAGCTTGGGAGGATGTAGGACGGTGTGGATGGGTCCTAGGAGGTCTTAGGTGGCCTTATGGAGGATTTTTCCACACTCGGCCTTCAAAAGAAAGCCTATAGGAAAAACTACAAGAGGACAAAGGAAAACTACAGGAGGAAAACAGGGAAGCTACAATAGGCCTACAGGAGGAGGCTGAGAGAAATTTTCACCATTTTGAGGGTGGAAGAGTGGGTGGAACAGGTGGATGAAGGTTGGAATGAGGTTTTATGGTGCCTAATATCTACCATGAATCACCAGGAGAGAGAAAGATGATTGGGTTTGCTCAAGGAGAGAGGAAGAAGTTCTATGAAAAATGAAGGAAACTAGGGTAGAATTGAGGTGAGGTTTGGGAGACCTATAGGGCATGGATCAGATGGAGGGTGTGATTGCTAGTAAGCTAGCCTACTTCTGGAAGAGATCTGTTGCATAGAAACTGACAGTCAACCAAGAAAATGAAGCAACCGATGAAATGAGTGCATCCTAGGAAAAATAGAGTTTTACATTAAAATGGCCTAAACTATGATGTATAGAAGGAAATGCTGGGAAATTATGTAAGAAAGGAAAGAATGAAAAAGGAATATTGAAAATCAGGAAGTGAACATGATAAAGAAGATCTAAAGTAAAGCAAAACTGTACTATCAGCCTACTAGAGAGGTGCGAACACTAAAAGTCCTAGGAACGAGGAAAATCTGTGTTTTTGGGGCAACAAGAGATTCTTTGCCTCAAATCATGGTCCCAGAGGGAGGAAGAGAGGCCAAGGCACCATTGCTAGCCTTTTGAATCTTCTCTGATCACTTCTTAACCTGCTGCAGAAAGCACAAATAGAAGCAAGCTACTAAATCATCAAAAACAACCTATTCTTAACAATAAGAGAAATACATCTAACAACAAACTAATCTACAAATTGAAGTAAAGCGTACAAATACAAGTAAAGATAAGCTTGGCTGCTTGGATTAGGCCCTAACCCAAGAGCTTCAGCCCTCTGAGGTAACTCAGTGCTAGCTCAAAAAGGATTCCATCTTCATTATCAAAAAATAGCAAGATTACATAAAACTGTCATAAAATAGTAAGCTCGAAATTTGAGCAGAGTTTAAACAAGCAAAAAAAAGTCAACCCTAGTGAGGCCCTAGGACTCTCTACTTATACATCTAAAGCTACCAAGATATTCCTTAAAATTAGGGAGGCTTGGCTCCCAAAATTTGAGATAACTATCAATCATCTTCCACTTGCTTGGATGCCTTCTAGTGCATGATTCAACCCTTGTACTCTGAGCTGAATGAAGGGGAATTTGAAGTGAGGAGAAATAAATGAGGGGGATTCCCTCCTATAAGTCCTCTCCTCTATCTACTTCAAGTTATTGCTGCAATTTGACCACTAGATCCTTGACTTTGACCTCAAAATCCATCAATAATCTGCATTAAATACATGTTAGACCACATGGCATAATAACTAACTCAACTCACCCTATAAGCATAAATATAATTGGAAAATCATACAATAAGCTAAGAGAATGGTTGATTTGACTAGGTTAGGAGGTAAAATGAGTGCATATAATTGCCCATTTATGAGGCTCATCATCACCCCCCTACTGACGGTTTTTCTCATCCTCTGAGAAACCTAGTCAATCTCTTGGTCTTTCATGGCCGTAGTAGCCTCCCTAGCATTCCAGGCTTCTGATGTGGTCTGCTCATGTTCTCCATAAAATCCTTCCTTTCTGTCTATGTCCTTCCATTGCTCCTTCTCTTCTTCTTCTCTTCTCCCTTCCAGCATGCCTAGGGTGTTCCATCTTCTCATGCATGCATGCACACAGTCATCCCCAAGTAGCCTAAGAATATCTTCAAAGTGTGCAATGGCTTGTTCCTGATTGGCTAGATATTTAGGGGCAGTCTAAGGGTCATTGGCAAGCAGGTTCTGTGCGCTGATGAGTGCCATAGGATCTGATGGCTCAGCTATTATCATCAATTGTTCATTCTGCTCTTTTATTAACAATCTTTTCATTTTTGCTGCCCTCAATTCTTCATGGTTCATCCATGATGCCATGGCCATTAATTGTAGATCCCCTAGCTTGGCATTGGGGTTCCACACATTCAAGTCTGTGAGGACCATGTTGTGTAGATAGAACTCTGCCATCTTTGCTTTTTCCTCAGAGGTTCTTTGTTCACACAAATCCATGAACTACCTGTAGTCTTGGAAAGGCATTATGCCTCTTTGTGCTAAAGTTTTTATTTGGAATTGAAGCCATTGATCCCTCAGATAGACACCATAAGATTTAGCTGGTGTTCTGCATTGTAATGCTTCTATGGATAAGCTGGCCATGTATGCCAAATGAGTCTCTTTCTCCTGCAACTACCTCCTTAGTAATTCATTCTCATTCTCAAGGTGGCTTCTTGTAATGGCTTCTCTGTCTCTAAGAGCACTCAATTCCCTACCGATTTCCATGAGTTTGTCTTCCATGTGGCCAATATACTCAACTCCTTTGGACTTGGCTATCTACATCCACCTATGCGTTCTCACTATCTCTTTTTCCAATTCGAAAAACAATGGAATTGCAAATTTCTATGGGATTATCTTGCCTCCCTAAAGTAGTCTGTAATAGGAGCCAAGATTAGGCTAGGGGTCAGGTTCTTGTATCTCTTGTGCTTCCTCTTTCACCTTTGGCTGTCCTCTTATCTTTTCCTCAAGTTTTTGTGTCTCCTGTAGTTTGGACAGTGTCTCCTGTAGGACTGTTCTAGCGTCCTGTAGGTCTGGTTTGGGGTCCTGTAGAATTGTCTTTCCCTTCCATGTAGAAGATCTTGTAGTCCTCCTTTCATAGGTTATGGGTGTCTTGGAAGGAGATTCTTTCACCTTGGTAGATGGTGAATCTTCAATGTTAATGGGAGTCTTTGATGAGGGCTGAGGTTTGCCTGTTTTAATTCTGGTACTCTTCCTTGCCCTAAAATACATGGAGGTTTTTCTTTTCCTCTTCTGCTTCTGCTTGACTGGTGTACTGAGGGTAGTGAGGGCAGCTGCTGCTTCTCTTTCCAAAGTTTCAGGGGACTCTTCTCTTTTCTCTTCCCTCTCTGCCTCCTTTTCTCCCTCTTCTGTCTCTTTTTCCTCCTCCTACTCTGTCTCTTTTTCTACCTCCTGTTCTGTCTCTTCAACTCTTCCCTCCTATATTTATTTTCTTTCCTCCTTCCTCTCTTCCTCTACTATGTCACCACTGGCTTCATCTTCTCCTCCTTACTGTTCTCCCTCCTCACTAAGAGCAAAACTGATATCATAGGTTAATGAGTTGTTGTCATCCTCAGCTGTCATATTTCTGAAAACTTCCCATGCTATAAGGATTGTAAGGGTATGGATGGCTTCTTCTACTAGGGTCTTGATTAGGCCATGGTGAGCTAGCTGCTGTGAATTTCCTTTTCGTACCTTGGTGCTGGAGTCAATGAGGGACTAAAGGAGAAAGTAAGGGATATTGAGCTTTTTATGTGCTAGGGTATCCATGCCATATCTCAATTCTTGGAGGATTCTGAAATGATATGCATAAACAATGTTGTGCCTCCCTTCACAACAAATGTATTTGATCACTTGGTAGCTAACCTCGTCCCAGGGATATGGTACATTAGCCGTCCTAATTCCATTTTTGTCTTCAACAGGGGTTTCATTATCTTGGAAAAATTTCCTCTTGGCAGCTTGGCCAATTATTTTCTCATCTTTACTCCAAGGCAACCCAAGAGGAAGGATAGTGACTCTACTGATGAATTTAGGGGTTATTTCAATGTAGAGGACTCTAATGGTTATAGTAGCATGATTTATTATGTGAGGGACTAGAGAGAGAGAAAATTCATGGGCAATTTCATCATCAAACCCTCTAAACTTCGCAAAGAAATTCATTGAGATTGCCCTTGTAAATATTTCCACCACTTGAGAATGTGCATGGAGTCTAGTGGAGTTAGTGGGATCTTTTCTCATAAACCCCCCTGTCATACTACCTATACTTCTTTTGAAAAACTAGATATGGAGGTGGAGACAAAGAATTTTGAGTGAAATTGAAAAACAGAGGAGACTGTGTTTTTTTTTTTTTTAAAACAGATTTATTTATTTATTTATGTATTTCTACTCTCTTAAAGACTCATTATATCTTCAATTTGGGACCAACTCTTTCACATTTTGATATTAAACAGAGGGCATTCATGAACCCTACCTCTTCAATCTAAAATTCGTGCCAAAAATCACATTTCCTCCCTTGAAAATGACTCACTGCCCCTCTGGTAGAAGCTCGCTGTCCCTCCTGTAGATTTGTTGTAGGTGCTCCTATAGAAAATGACGAGAGAAAAAATATGGAGGAAATCGATGGAGAATGGTGGATACGAGGCTGTGGGGGCATAAGAAGACTGTTGTGTGGCTGAGTTACAAGGAGAAATTGAAGAAAAGGTGGTGAGAATGCGCGGGGAGGAGTGCTCATTACCTTTTATGGTTGTTTTCGGTTATGAGTGCTAAGCTGGCAAGGTATATGTTGCCCAGATTAGGACCATTTGTCCCCACCTACTTGGTCATCATGACCGCCCTCGTAATCATCTCCTCATTACTGCATCAGAGTTAACTCTTCCTCCCACTACTTGTCCTTCGCATCTTTTGCTTGAGTTGACTGTGCACACGTGTAGCTGATATATCGGTTAAGTGGAGATAACTAAATGAAGGTGGCCAAGTTAACTGGCCACCTTTCCCTCTTTTGATTTCAACCATCTCATTTCCTTTGTATGATTCCTAATTACACAAATGCAGATAGAGGAGTGACTTAGCTACTTACCTGTAATCCAAGTGTATTTGTTGCCATCGATTGTGAGGTGTTATGGCTTTCTCTGCTGCATGCCTTCATTTTCCTTCCTGCATGTTGTCTCTGCTTGTTGATGTGTTGTTGTGTGTTTTTACAAGTTCTTATTTTGCTGGAGATGAGCTGCATGTGCCTTTTCAACATTCAGATGTGCTGTCCCTTTCTGCTGGTGCTAGACTTCTATGGGATCAGCTACTATAGGAATTCCTACAGGAGCTCTTGTAGCTGCTTCTCCCCTTCAAACTTCAGCTATTTCCCTGTCCTTGGAGCTCGAGAACGATGCCAGAGGTGGAGATGAATGATGGAGGGATAGTAGGTAAGCTTTAGGTAAAGTTAATGGTGCCTTTTCCTCTTTTTAAATTTTTTTTTTTTTCAAAACTGAAAAACTATTTTTCTCTGCTTTTTCTTGGAAAGGAAAAAATAATAATAATGATGCTTGGAGTGTGATGTAGGCTCAGAAATTATGGAAAGGAGGTTTGAAGATGGTAGGAGGGATTATACGTTCCTAATGAAGCTTCTCTTGTCCCTCAAACTACCTCCTGTAGACAATTTTGGCTCTCTGTAATTCCTACAGGAGCTTCTTGTAGAAAAAATAGAGCGTCCTGTAGAAAACACAGTTATGGAAGAAGAGGTATAGTGGGGTGAAAGAGATGCCAAAAATGATGGAGGAAGGTGTGGAGAAGATGAGATGGAAGATAGTATGAATGTCAGGGTCCCCTTGGCACCTTCTTCTGCTCCCTGTAGTCCTCCTGCAAACCTGCAATGCAATAAAAAATCATTTTTTCTCTCTCTCTTTTTTTTTTTTTGAAAACAACAAGGGCACCTTACAGAGGTTTTCACCTTAATTTCCTGCCTTGGGTGCCTCCAAGGGAGGTTTTCACTGAGGGATCTTATTCTTTTCCCTTTTTTCATGACATCACTGGGCCGCCTCAGAAGAGGTTTTCAACCCAATGATGGGACTCAAGTGCCTCATGGAGGTTTTCACTTGAGTCCTTATTTTTTCTCTTTTTTCTTTAGTGAGTGGGTGAAGTGGAAGCTAAGACATTCTCCACTACCATCACTTTTTTATTCAAATCTTCAATAAACTCTCACTTGGAGAGGGGTTTCTTGTAGAATTTCAACCAATGTCCATTGAAAAGCATGGGGATGGCTTCATCATCAATGGTTCTGATCAGAACTGAACCATTGTCATTGCATTTCTCCACAGTGTAGGGTCCCAGCCATCTTGTCCTCAGCTTGCCTTTGAAATCCTTATATCTGGAATCATAGAGTAGTGCCCAATATCCCTCTTGGAATTGCTTCTCCATGATATTTCTATCATGCCATATCTTTCTCTGAAGTTGATCTACCTCTGTATGGAGAAGGGCTTGCAATCTGTATTCATCCAATCCATTGAGCTGAAGTAATCTCTCCTTCTATGCATGGTTGAGGTCTAGGTCTAGCTGAGCTGCCATCCTTAGGGTATTGAATTCAAACCCTATTGACAAGAAATAATTCTTCCCATAGACAAGTTCATAGGGTTTGAACCCAATGGTGGTCTTCCATGTTGTGTTGTAGGCCCAAGTGGCCTCAACTAATCTATCCGCCCAATATTTTCTGTTGCTACTCATTGCCTTCATTAGGATCCCTTCCAATGCTATATTAGTGACCTCCACTTGCCCATTGACTTATGGATGGTAAGGGGTGGAAGTCATGTGCTTGATTTTATGATGTGTGAGTAGGTCTTCCCAAATTCCCTTAAGCAGGACAAACTTCAGAGACTTAGGGTCAAGTGTACACCTGGCCCTTTTGTAACTGAGCTGGAACCTCTCTTCATAGTCTTCCAAGGAATCATCACTTCTTATGGTCACTCTGAAGATTTCTTCTTCAGTATATTTTGACCTACAATAGTCTCAATAATTGTTGTTAAAGGCCTGCTGCATGTGAGCCCAAGTTGTGATGCTATTGCCAGGTAATCCCATGAACCAACACAATGCTGCATCCTTGAGAGTAGAAGGGAACAATTTCAACTTTTTCTCGTCTTCTGCATAGTCGTAAGTTCGACAGATGACAACAAGCTCAAACAAGAAGGTGTCAGGATCTTCTGTAGTTAGACCATGGAAGTGAGGTAGTGCTGAAGGAATTATATTCTTCATTTTGGTGTCCCCATTGGTCTCCCGAATGGGGAAGGTACCCTCTATTCTCTCTCCATTTCCCCTAGCATTTCTATTTTCAGACATTGGCTCTAGAGGAATGTTTTCTTTTTCTTCTTCCCCTATAGGTTCTTCAAATATGTTTGGATGTTCACCTAAATGTTTTCTTGATTGCAGCAACCAAAGAGCAGAGAAGGTTGGCTATGTGAAGCAGTGGGGGTGTTGGGCAAAAATTTTCCTAAGTTATCTCTACTCCTATGAGGCATGAAAGGAAATATTTTTGGTTGGTTTTTTATTTCTTTTTCCCCACAATGAAAATACGTACATAAACTAAAATTGTGATTGAACAAAACAAAGTGCAACTAGCTGAAATGAACTTGATGAATGGAAATTTGCATAATTGAAAAGGAAAGCAAGGAAATACAGAACTGAAAGAAAATAAATGAATAGTAAACTTTTTCCGAAATAAACTATTAGCAGAATGTTGCAATATGAAATAGAAGAAAGCAGTAATCACAAAATACTCTGATTACTGCTAATAGTTTATTTCGGCAAAAGTGGTGGGCAAAAAGTGGTGAGCACTAGTATTACAACAAGAATGTTGCAACTCCTGGGCTACCAACTTTACTTTTATGAACCTGGTAGTTCGTAACAAACTTGGAAGCGTCCGTGCTATATGCACAAGTACTAGTTCTCACTACAGGTTGTCACTTGGTCAGCTGGTGCAAGATCACTAGGAGCTCAAGCCAACTTCTATAGATTTCAGAAGAAGCTCTATGTGTGATGAAAGGAAAGAAAGATTACTCTACAGATGTTATTCTGATTGTAGAAAGGAGAAAGACTAGAATGTAAATCAAAACCTAGTAAACCCTAATTAACATGCTAATTCTACTTTTGTCAAAAACACTATGAAAACCATGAAAGAAATGCCATTACCTACTCAAGGAAGTAAACAACATCTAACCATGCTATTTCTAGAAGTAAATAAGCGAAAAAACATATTTTTGGATTTATATGTGTTTTTATGTGAATTTAACATGCATCTAATTTATTGTGTGTGAGTGTGGCAGTGAACACGTGGTGTTAGAGGGAGGTTTTGGAGCTTGGGAGGATGTAGGATGGTGTGGATGGGTCCTAGGAGGTCTTAGATGGCTTTCTGGAGGCTTTTCCCACTCTCGGACATCAAAAGAAAGCCTACAGGAAAAAATACAGGAGGACACATGAAAACTACAGGAGGAAAATAGGGAAACTATATGAGGTCTACAGGAGGAGGCCGAGAGCAATTTTCGCTATTTTGAGGGTGTGAGAGTGGGTGGAAAATGTGGATGAAGGTTTGAATGAGGTGTTAGGGTGCCTAAGGTATACCATGAATCACCATGAGAGAGAAATATGATTGGGTTTGCTCAAGGACAGAGGAAGAAGTTCTATGAAGAATGAAGGAAACTAGGGTAGAATTGAGGTGAGGTTTGAGAGACCTATAGGGCATGGATCATATGGAGGGTGTGATTGCTGGTAAGCTGGCCTACTACTGGAAGAGTTCTGTTGCATAGAAACTAACAGTCAACCAAGAAAATCAAGCAACTAATGAAATGAGTGCATCTTAGGAAAAACAGAGTTTTGCATTAAAATGGCCTAAACTATGATGTATAGAAGGAAATGTTGTGAAATGATGTAAGAGAGGAAAGCATGCGAAACAAATATTGCAAATCAAGAAGTGAACATGATAAAGAAGATCTAAAGCAAAGTAAAAATGGACTATCAACCTACTAGAGAGCTGCAAACACTAGAAGTCCTAGGAATGAGGAAAATCTGTGTTTTTGGGGCAGCAAAAGAATCTTTGCCTCAAATCATGGTCCCAGAGATAGGAAGAGAGGCCAAGGCACTATTGCTAGCTTTTTGAATCTTCTTTGATCACTGCTTAACCTACTACAGAAAGCACAAATGGAGGAAAGCTACTAAATCATCAAAAGCAACCTATTCTTAACCATAAGAGAAATACATCTAACAACAAACTAATCTACAAACTGAAGTAAAGCATATAAATACAAGTAAAGAGAAGATTGGCTTCTTGGATTCGGCCCTAACCCAAGAGCTTCAACCCTCTAAGGTAACTTAGTGCTAGCTGAAAAAGGATTCCATCTTCATTATAAAAAAATACCAAGATTACATAAAACTATCATAAAATAGTAAGCTCGAAATTTGAGCAGAGTTTACACAAGCAAGAAAAATTCAACTCTAGTGAGATCCTAGGCCTCTCTACTTATACATCTAAAGCTACCAATAGCTTCCTTAAAATCAGGGAGGCTTGGCTCCCAAAATGCGAGATAACTATCAATCATCTTCCACTTGCCCGGTTGCCTTCTAGTGCATGATTTAACTACTTGTACTCCAAGCTGAATGAAGGGGAATTCGAAGTGAGAAGAAATAAATGAGGGGGATTCCCTCCTATAAGTCCTCTCCTCTGTCTACTTCGAGTTATTGCTACAGTTTGACCACTAGATCCTTGACTTTGACCTTGAAATCCATCAATAATCTGCATTAAATACATGTTAGACCACATGGCATAATAACTAACTCAACTCACCCTATAAGAATAAATATAATCAAAAAATCATACAATAAGCTAAGAGAATGGTTGATTTGACTAGGTTAGGAGGTAAAATGAGCCCATATAATTACCCATTTATGAGGGTCATCATAACCAACATAAAATGATATAAATATCAAAGATATGAAATCCATTAAATCCACATAAAAATCAGTGAAAAATTAAAAGAACTTAGCTTTTATTAATGACAGGTAAATCTGACCAAGCTCAGGATTTCCACGTGCCACCCGACCATAGACATGGCTGAACCAAATCTCTCTTTCTGTCAGTCACTCCCATACCATTTTCTAAGAATGAATGTGGGATCTCATTGACCAACCAATCCAAAATTAATCAAGGGAATCTAGAGGTTAAACCACCTCCACCCTCATCCAACCGTGATCACACCAAAGTTGATGTTTTGATCATAACCGAACAGGCCATGGAATGTCATCCGAATTCCATCACTATCATTGAGGGTTTTTCCGTCTCCTTGTTTCTTAGGCTTTACCACAATCCAAAACCAGGTCACTGGGACCTAAACAAAGAATTCTCCCTCAGGATTTACCGTGTATCCAACCAAAACTGGTCAATGGACTCCTAAGCCTTTGGGAGTGAACCTTGAGACCACCTTTGCCTTTAGATTACGAAATTCATCCAACAATTCCAAAGTTCCAAAACTAAAATAAACATCCCAACATACCATGGCATCTAGAAAAAGGCTGGCTAGGCCTAATAAGAAACTAAAAGAGTGTTTTATGTTACCCATTTAAATCATTTAAATGGAATGAGGGATGGAATTTTAGGGGAGTTTCAAAGGGAATTTTGTTGGTATTTGACTTGTATGATTTTTTTTATGTTTGTTTCTCAAGATGTGTTTGGAACTGTACAAATCATATTATTGATTGGTTTTTAAGACACATAAATTAGAAACCAAATTCAATTGTATATTAAATATTGATCTCAATGAATGATGTACAATGTGTATATATTAATACATAAAAGAAATCGCTGAATCATTTTCTAGGTCTTGTTGGACTCTAATAACCAATAACCCTAACACAAAGTAACCCAGCCTTAATCCCAACAATTATCTATATAACATTCTCCCCTTAATTTGAAGGGATGTATCAAAGTCCAAGAATGAGAGCTCAAATTGAAAAAATGTCTCTCAAAAATGGTTTTTAAGGATGACCACAAACCAATGTGGGAGAAGTTAAGGTCTCAACCAACACCAACTCTGGATCCTTCATAGCAGTTCTCAAAACAACCAAAATCGTGGTTTTATGGTGACCACTAACTCAAGAACTATCAATATATTTCCTCAAACAATTCTGAATCTGGAAGTTCTCATTCAAAAAAAACTTATTCAACAAAAAGTAAAGTCTCTCTGGCTACCAATATGGCTCTAACTAGTGCATGTTGTGACTTAGGCTCAGTTGTGGATCACTGACTTAGGCTCGCTTGACAAATATTTGAACATGTAGTAGACCATAAACAACTCTATCATTTTCCCCCCTGTCGAATACATGGTGAGAAGATGAAGTACTCTTTATCACTGCAAGGCTAGTCAACACTCTCAAACATATCTTGTGGTATGACCTATAAATTTTCTTGCCTATTTTCAACCAATCCCAAGAAGCAATCCATCTGAAATTTAGTTTCTCTCTTGCAGTAGTCTTATTTCTGGAACATTTGTTTGAATATTGATTTTTCTATCCACAATTCTCACATGGGTGAAGATCAAAACATCGATCTTTCACATGTCCAACTCTATTACACTTTTGAAATTGATCAAGTTGTTCTAGAACAACACCATCCATAAATCCAACACTTTGAAATTGTACAGATTTAGAAAAATAAAAAAGATGAAAAGATACATCCAAGACATATTTGTTAAATCCCAAATCAGTTTTTTGTTTTCTATGCGTAATCTCTTCCCACTGTCTTATAAAAGTTTCAGAAACAACGAGCTTCACATATGTATTCAAATGACTCTTACATACACTTGATTTAACATGACTTTCCACTCCACCCAAATTTTCCCCTAAAATGGTTTGGTCCATCCTTGACTGTAGATTAGAATCTGGCTCAAAAAAAAATTTGTTCTAAATAAACACTAGTTCAGAATCACAATTTTTCTTCTAATGTTCGTCTCACTGAAACTACAACTCTAGCTTCAAGAATTCAATTTTTATTTGACCATTTTACAAACATGTTTATATGTCAGATAGTGTGCCATTGTTGATTTGGACATTTTTGTAGACAATGGACAACATTAGATTTCTTAACAAATGTAATAAATCATTGAATTTGGCCATTTTTTCACTCAGAATGCACCCAATATAAGAAAATTTACAATGATTTAACGGGGTCTCGGGCTCAACCAAAAATGCACTCGTTTTACAAAGTCCTTTTAAAGCATAAATCCCAACTTCATAATCATGTTTTTATGACTAATACTAACTCATAATGGTTTCTTCACACTCATCACAATAACATTCAACGTAAAGAGAAACCAGAATAAAATGGTTTATGAACTCTTCTCAAACATTTTCACAATGCCCTAGAATTCAGTCAAATCTTCTTCATACACATGTTATCTTAGTATAAGATACAATTATCATGGCCTTATCCACTAGTATTCACTAAATACATATCTTATCCAACTGTTTCTCCAACAAATGACCTTTGTAATCTCTACTTGCATGGAGGTTGTGATGTCAACGATCACTTCTTCATTGATGCTGATCCATGGAGGACTTTTATATAAATTCCTCCTTCAGAAAGTCGTTCTGCCTCAATGCTTGATTTCTTGTTTGAATACAATAAGTGATTGCATATTCTTTTCGTTAATTATAAAAAATTCCTCAACATGCTTATAAGAATATCAAGCTAAGCCTTTGGAATACCATTCAAGCATTTACTCAGGCTTAATGGCAGTGAAGATATTTACATAAATACAGAACGACTGTGATATTTGGACATTTTGATTTATAATTTTGAAACTCTCTGTATGATGCTTACCATAGGGATCAGATGAAGAACCATCACAAACTATTTTTAAGAATTAATATAATTTGTCATCATAGAGAGACAATACTCGCCAAACAATATTGCAAGCTCTATATGATGACATTTGAAATGAAAATTTGCGAGGAAAACAAAAGAGGGAGTTTTCATCATCGAGTTCTAAGAGGTGGACTATCATTCAATGATCTATGCATCTAGTTGGCTGATGTTCATGCAGACAGATACACAACTGCAACATTAAACAAGTGTATATTGGGTCTCCTCTCCGCGTCAATTCTTTGTTCTATTCTCTCTTGTTTCTTTCATTAATAGTGTCATTTTTCTCCTCTCGACATTTTCCAAGTAGCATTCCATGTAGACATAAGTGATGTTGATTTGATGTGTTTTCAGTCATCTTAGAAAGTATCAGCTTTGTGGATGGTCTCCCTCTTGAATATGGTGAGCTCTAAATGTTGGAACAATAGTATCGGCATAATTATATGGAGAAACTCTCAATCACTTGAAACTTGGAAAAATATTGAACGAATGTACAAGTATGCTGAATTGACTTCCAAAATACACTAAGAAAACACAAACATGCTGTTGCATCCAAGGTTCAGACAGTGATCAACTGACCTCCTCGCTTGACTTTGCAACATTCATATTCCTTACTCTTCTTCATCAATGCTCTATAAAAAGGCCACACAACGCTGATTAATTTTATTAGACATAGCATATTAACCAAGCTCTCATTCAATAGAGAATTTTCCTGCTCTTATACCACTGTAAGACACATAAATTGGAAACCATATTCAACTATATATTAAATATTGATCTCAATGAATGATGTAGAATGTGTAAATATTAGTACATACAAGAAACTGTTGAATCAATTTCCAGGTCTTTTTGGATTCTAATAACCAATCACCCTAACAAATACTAACCCATCCTTAATCTGAAAGATTAGTTTTCTAACAATATTACATGTTTCTAAAAACATCATTCATATCCATTCCCATTCAAGAAATCTGAGGAAATTTCCAATTTATATAATCGAGGGCAGTAGACTAGACATGTTACGGTGCTTGCAAGTTGCCACTATATACTAATTAATATCACCATGCCCATCCATCAACAATTTCGAGTCCCCCACATGTCACCGATTCACTCATATGTTGTTGAACTTTCATTCTTATCACCATTTTCTCATCTATTTCCGAAGTTCACATCAAAACGAAAGTGAAATACAAACAGACAAATCTGAGTTGCAAAAAATATAATTTGGGCCCAGAAATCACTGGTTTGTTGGCTATGTTGAATAAATCTGGTGCAATTTAGAACCTTACTCAATCTGATCTGATGATTAATTAATTTTTAATTTAGTATATATATCCCAATTCCCCATCATCACATGCATGAAGCATAAAGCGCTTGCCTTGAATTCCCACGGAATAAATTTACTACTTTTTACTATTTTATTTGAAAAGAAATATTTAATAAAGTAGCAGTTGTACCATACCTTCAAGGGATGGAATATCGTCCCAGCAAGAACGTGCAAACTCCAGAGTACTATGAAATTGATAAAATCAGATGATTTGGTGAATGTTAAGGTGGATTATGGTGGTTTGATAGGAAATGCAAGTTGTATACTAAATATTTGGTTGATTTGGTTGATCCGTCTATGTTTACAATCATAAAATCCAATAACGAGAGGGTAAGGTTGCTAGCACGAAAATCTTCAAAAATAGAGCTATCCCTAGTGCCAAGTAACAACGATTACTCATAGTATATGAGTAAGATCCCTTGCCATGTTCGCATAGCCAAAGTGGACCAAGGCACTAGTCAGAGAAAAATAAACGTGAAATGGTATCAATGGAGATGAGTCGAGTCTGTTTCATATGTTGAAGGAGGATAAGATCCAATCTGTATGAATAACGCCGATAGAGTAAAAGGGTTAAGTTATCCCGATTTGAATGAATTAAGTGGAGAACGCCATGAGGGTAGGGTAAGTGGAGAACGCCATGCAAGTTCCTAGTTGCATACTGAAAGTGGATTATGAGAACCAACCTGGAGTCCAACGCTAGTGTCGTAGAAGAGTTGATACTCCCGTTCCCTTGCTCCGACAGGTCACGATCCTCACGATCTCCGCGAATGGATACCTGCACATGCAAAGAACGAAGCGAATACAAGCATAAAATCAACTATATACAACTATACATCAGTCAGAAAAGATATAGATCAAACATTATCATAGCAAACAATAAGATCGGAACCATAATGATAGTCGTTTATTAATGAATAATCAACAGAGAAAAATACAACCAAAGCTCTGACGTTGAATCTCTCCTCTGGCTGGGCGAGCAGCTATATATGTCTTGCAATAGACCTTTCTCTCTCAGATTTCTGGCAGCATAACCTCCCTATGCTCCAAGACTCTTACTATCACTCAAGACAAGCGTTATCACTACTAGCACTATCACCACTACTCCAAAACTCCCTTGTCAAATGCATGAGGACAGACTTTTATAGATGGAGAAGGGGAGGAAGATACAATGCATCAAGACACCCATTATGGATTGGCATTATCTCCAAAAACCCGCTGTGGATAGATGTAAGGGATAGATGATGAATCTCGACATCTAGAAGATTAGCTTTATCCTCAAAAGACTTCATGACTTGAAGGGAAAAAACATCCGGGCGCGCGTTTGTTAAAAATATTTTCCAAACTTGGTTGGCGCGGGTGTTACTCTAAGACAGAGCGCCAATGGGCGCGCCTTCTTTTGAGGATCTCCCTCATTGGCGCGGGTAGTACACTGTGGACCCGCGCTAATGGAAAAAGGGCACTTTTTAGGGATATTTTGCAGGAGGTATCTTCAGGGCACATGAAGTCCATACTTAGGGGAACATAATGCAAGTGTTTTTAAGTTATGTCACTGCTCACAGGTCCCGGAATGAGTCCTCCAAAGTACGGGAAAGGGGTAACAGGGACGGTGACCAATGGTGACAAATTACTGTGTAACAGTAAGAAATCCTTCCCTCAGCTTCTTTGACACCTTCAAAGAGCCTGGACAAGCTTTGATACCATGTTGGGAATTTATGATAATTCCAAACAAAAATGAACAGAACAAAACATAGAATAATGCTCTGTTTTTTTTTTAACACAGAGAAAAACTAAAATTGTTTTTGAAGACAGAGTTTTACACACACAAAAGATTTATGTTCATTAATGAGACTAACTGTTACAAAAAAAAACATCTTCCTCTCACAGAGAGATTTCACCAACAGAACTGCTTCAGAGGCAGTAAAAAAACTTCACTGTCTTTCTTGAAAATTACTATATCTCAGTTTGCAAATTTACACTCCTGTGTGTAAAAATCTCTTCATTCACGCTGTTGCGTATTTCATTTTGTTTTCCTCTTACTTTCACGCTTTTACTGCGTCTCACATTACATATTCAACAAAAAAAACAAAAATTACATTTTCACTTGTTACATACTTTCGCGTTGCTGCACTACCTTCCAACAACAAAACAAACATATGATATTACATGGTTTTGTGCCATAAAAAAAAACTTACATCTGTGAATTAAAACAAAAATAAATTTTTTACCTACATTTACCAACCGTAATGAATTCATATTAATTACTTTACGTGGTGATATATATATATATATATATTTTATTAACTCTGTCATATGGCTCTCACAAGGTTCGATTGGACCTGCGGGAGATGGTCCCCTGACATCTGAAGTTACCGTGTCGTACACGCAGCAATGAATCATTGATCTTGCCCTCAATAATCGGATGGCTAACGGTCAATCTCGCACAGCCCTTTCTGCTAAACTTTAAGCACCAAGGAAAGGTTGTTTTGGAAAAGACTACTCGGACGCATGTCCATCGTTGAATATGCTCGCTGCCTCCCCAAGAAATACCACTGTTGCATGAAAGCGGTGCGGGGAACTCCCATGGCGGTTTTATTAAATAAATGCAGTGGAAATTACCATTTCAACAATGTTTGCATTCATAATGTGAGCGCAAGTTGAAAAAAATAACTGGAAATGAAATAATTCAGGCCGTCGAAATTTAATCAACGTAGTGAGTGAATTTTGAATCGTAGGTGTTAAGAGGATATATCCACAATAAATTACAACCTTTCCATGAAAATTTGTTTTTTCGTTTCAATATCACTCTAATCCCTATGTTATCGATGATAAAAAATTCCACGCCTCTTTTCACATAGAAACAAAATCAACGAGAAACAAAATTTTACTTCAATTTTAACTTTGTATTCTCTACGGTCGATTCCATTAAAATGTCTAGGTTTGACAAAGGAGATGAAATGTTATCACTTCGATTTAAGCACCAAACGTATTGTGTATTTATGGTAAGATAGATGTTATTCAGAAATGATAATTAATAATATGTTTTGATATACAGTTCGTAACATATAAATTAAATATGTATTAGATATAATATTAGGTATATTATATTGGGAATATAATATTAGGTAGGTAAAGGATGAAAAATCGTGTCTACAGGTGTATATCAACTATATTTACGGACATGGTAGTGCTAGTTTTATAAGTGTCGAGGGTTTTCACTCTTCTTTTTTCTATATTGTGTTGTTTAATTTATTCTTTCTGCCACAGTTATCTTTGTTGGGGTTCAAATTTCTTGGTTGTGAAATCTTACCAGGTCGATTTTCTTCGCTTACAATTGGTAGAGTGGAATTTTATTAATGAGTTAAGCATGTTTATTTTGTAATAGGAATTCTAAATTTTAATTTAATTATCAATAATTATTTGGAGGATAGTAGGACTAAACCTCCATGGAATATTTTACAATATTCATAGTATCATTTACAAGTCAAAGGTTGAGATTTATATACAAAGTAGTTACTATAAATTAGTGGATAATAGTTAATATTTGCATTCAATGGTTTTACTATGTCGGTCATCTTATATGTTTCATATGATCTTCTTAGTCATATCTCATATAAACAAATGCTATGACACGTCTAGGTTAAGGTCATTTGATTTCAAGTTCCAAATATTTTTGAGCCAAGAGCAGAAGGATCTTTGAAAAAGATCTGGAATCGCGAATGCTGCCATCCATTAGAATGAGTACATCGTCCACGAAGAGCAGGTGAGTGAGTGAGCAAAATTCTGAGATCCTGAGTCCCCGGATGTCACCTGTCCTTTTTGCAGAGTCAATGAGACGACTAAGACCTTCCATGATGAGCAGAAAGAGCAGGGGGGACAGAGGGCATCCTTGACGTAGTCCCCTTTCAGAGTGAAAAAAGGGGGAGGCCGAGCCATTTATAAGAATGCTGAATGATGGGGAAGTAATGCAGGCCATAATCCAAGAGATGTAAGAGTGGGGAAATCCCAGATGGATGAGAATCATTTTGATGTACAACCAATTGGCACGGTCAAAAGCTTTGGAAAGGTCAATCTTGAGAAGGATACTCTTGAGATGCTTAGACCAGATGGAGTGAATGGCTTCTTGAGCCAATCCAATGGCTTCATGAATCTGTCTGGAATCGAGGAAGGCAAATTGTTGGGGGGCGATATGTCTGGAAAGGATTGGTTTGAGCCGGCTGGCAATGGTCTTGGAAATGATCTTGTAAAGGCAGTTGCACAATGAGATAGGCCTGTAATCATCAAAGGAAGATGGGGAGTCAGATTTCGGAATGAGGGCTATAAAGGTCGAGTTGATAGCGTGGTAGATAGATCCAGAAGTTCTGCTCTCTTCCACGACATTCAGAAGATCCTGCCCCAGAATATCATAAAAGGCTAAATAAAATTCTATGGTCCACCCGTCCGGACCAGGGCTCTTATCTTTTTTGAACCATTTTAGTATACCTTCCAGCTCCCCGGTAGTAACCGGAGCATTAAGAAGCTCCACATCCTCCTCCTCAACAAATCGCGGAAAATGACTCGCCACTTGGATGATATCTGGTAGATTGGCTTCAGGTGGGCATCTGTAGAGCTCACGGAAGTGGGATATGCCCAGGCGAGCAAGCTTGTTGAAGGAGTCAGCCATATCTCCTTCTGGAGTAGGAAGTTTCCAAATGGTATTGGATACCTTTCTGCCTTTGGCATAGCTGTGGAAGAACTTTGAATTGTCATCTCCTGCTTGTATCCAAATAGCCCTACTTCTCAATCGCATAGATTCTTCACGCTCTTTAAGAATGTTGGCCTTTTGGTTTTCCAATTCTATCAAACGACTCTTGTCCGCTGCAGAGATAAATCCCAGTCCCCGTTCATCCGTTAAAGCGCTCAGCTCTGATTCAATGTTGATAAGATGAGAGGTGTCTCGAGCTTGCTTATCCTTTGCCCATTTAATCGAGAGGTGCTTAATCTCGGCGAGATTCCTGCAGAACCCTTTTGCAAATGATTCTGTTCCATTAATGGGATGATTAACCCAATATTCAGATATCATCTTGACATATGCTGGGTCCTTCAGCCAAGTATGATTGAATTTGAATGGGGCTTTTGGCTTCTTGAAGGGACCCTGAATTTCCAAATAGATAGGCGAGTGATCCGAAATGCCTCCTGTGCCCACCCATTGCTTATAATGATGCAGCCTCTGAAGAAGTGTGTCCTTCATAATAAATCTGTCCAGTCTGCGGGCTAGTGCAGCATCTCCCACTCTCCTATTTCTCCAGGTAGGAAGAAGTTTTTGCATGGGGACATCCACAAAATTTGTCTGTTCTAATAGGCTTGTCATATAATCTGAGATTTGATCTATTTGAGCCGCCGATCCCCAAGATTCCCTAAATCCCAAAGAAAAATTGAGATCCCCACCAATAATAGTCTTCTCATCATTCAAAAGGTTGAGATGGAGGAGCCTCTGCCAGAATTGTTCTCTCTGATTACAAGGGGCGTAAACATTCACAATCCTTAAGTTCATTCCCAGATCGGCGGTGAAAATATCCATCCCCAGGTAGCCAGCCCCCCCCCAAGAGGCCTCCACCTTAATGGTGCGCGGGTTAACTCCTATGGCCAGACCACCAGAGCGCCCAGCAGCGTCGAGGGCAATATAGATCCATCCAGGGGTAATAGAATGCATAGAGCAGATGATATGATCAGCCGAGCAGAGAGTTTCTTGGAGCATAATGATGTCAATAGGATCGGTCTCGATGAGACGCTTCATGGCTAGTTTCTTGGAGGAGCTAGCCAGTCCTCTGCAGTTGTATGATAAACACTTCATGGCGGAACACCTCGCGGGGCATGTCCTGCTCTAAGGACCCCAACAATGGTGGACTGTCGGCCAGAGACAACCTCCGCCCCTGCAATCTTAATAGCCTTAGAAAGATGAGATTTCCTTCCTCTGGTAGGCAGGGAACCGGCCTCTGGTATAGAAATACCCAAGCCTGCCTGGGGAGTAGTTAATTCTTTAGCATGAGACCTGGAGCGTAAAAAGTATGGGTGGGGAGGGGAAGACTCAGAAGGAGACCGGGGAGACGCAGAGGGAGAGGATGGCGGACGTAAGGAAGGGCCAGTGGAGCACAAGAGAGGAGGAGATGACATAACACAATGAGCCATGGAAGTCTGATACAAGGGACCAGATACAGAAACGACATGATCAATATTAGAGATAGAAGGGTGTAGAGGAGAAACCGAGACAGATCCGACTTCTGCTGCTGAGGGAGCCCTGGTCATCGTCGGTGAAAGCCTTGCTCCCGGATCGCCCGCAGGTGAGGAAGCCGCAGGAGGCTGGCCCGCAGCATTGGGCCGGGGGGAAGCCGGAGAGGCAGCCCTGGGAGATGGCGGCGAGATCTTCGGGGAGTCTTCAGATTTTCTGATGAGAGGGCATTCCTTGTAGAGGTGGCCGACCTTGTGGCACCGTCTGCAGCGGAATGGTACCCTTTCATAATCTAGGATCTGTTCTCTGTTGTATCGCCCCCACTGTAGAGTGATCTTTTCCTCGAGCCCTTCACGGGTGTCTAAGTGAACCAAGATGCGCGCGAGGGTCCTGCTCCTAGATTCCACGAAAGAGCGGTCATGATCCAAGTAGGTGCCAAGTGCATTACCTATTCTTTTGAAAACTTCTTCACTCCAGAACTGCAATGGAAGACCTGGCAACCGCACCCATATCGGTCCGGCTCCGATTTGTTCATGAACAGGGTCGAATAGGGGGCTCCACCTTTTGAGAAGAACTGGAGCTGATTCAATGTGCCAGTATCTGGCCAAGACCAGGTTTGTATAGCTTTCCTTCGAGAACTGTAAGGAGAACCATCCTCTGGGCAGGACATGGACATCCGGAAGATCAAGAAGTAAACCCCCCCAGATCTCTTTCACCCAATGAGATAACTTTTTTGCCGAATATGCCCTGCCTCTGACGTGCCCTACCAGCACTGTGGATGCCATGATAGCAAGATCGCTAATCGTCGAAGCTTCTCCAAGCCTAATCGTAATGTCCTTTGAGGTAGCCTTGATACACTTTGATTTCTTCTTGCTGGTGCGAGGGGCCGATGGATTGTCCACCAGGGGATTGGTAACGCCTTCCAGCGGGGAGGGTTTAGAGGGTTTTACATTGTCGGCAGAAGTCTCGAAACCTCCAGAAGAGCAGGGACCAGCGGATGAAGTATTTGCTGTAGCCGAGGTCGGTGGAATGGCCGCAGGGGGAGAGTGAGTCGGGGGAAAGTGATGAGCGACCGGAGAGAGAGAAGGGGCTTCAAAAATTGGGGGATCTATAGGGTTCGACCCAGTATTAGGCGGAACAATACTGTGCCGAGGAAATGAACCCACAGGAGGGCGCAAAGATGAATCCAGTCCGGCAGCCAGGGGAGGTGTGAACGACGGAGGGCTGGATGAGAAGCGAGGGTTATCGAATATGATTCGATCCGGGAAGGGCTCTTCCGAGTAGTCAACCATCTCCAGCTCCACATTCTCAGCCATCCTGTCACCAGATCGCTATCCGAGAGCGACAGGTGTAGACTCTTACGGTGAAGGATTGAACAGAAGCCTGATCCGAGGCCGTGACAGAGCCGCAGGAGCCGAAGAAACCCTAGCCCAACCCTTCACGAGCGCGCGCCATCGTCTCTGAGTTGATTTCTTTAGCCATAGATAACCCACCAATGTTATATACAGAGATAATTTATTAAACAATATATTGGAAATATGTATGGGAGATATTAATTTTTATTTGTTAAATGTTTAAAGCGTGGTTATTAAGTAAATTATTTTGTTTAAGAAGTTTTTATTCACTTTTAATTTTAAGTATGGTTGAGATATTTTGTTGAGTAACTAAATGTTAATCTATCTTTTAAGTCTTAGATTCTTGTATAAATATGTGATAATATGTTTTTTTTTCTAGTTAAGACTAACCTAAGTACCCACGGGGGATTTGAACCGGTGACCTATCGCAAGGAGTGCCTTAACAGTGCACCCATTCACCGTCAATCCAAAGCCCCATGGGCAATATGTGATAATATGTTACAATAATAATAAATGAAATATATTTCTCTTGTAATAATTTTGTTTTAATACAGAAGTAGGTTAGGTGTCAACCTCTCACGGGAGAGCTTATGAATATGAGAGAGATGTGAGAATAATTTGTCATAGGAATAAGTTATCACTGGTGGGAGTAGATTATTTAGTTGCTTGTGAGCGATCTTTGGTGTGAGTTTTTCATGTCTAAGTGCACTTACTAGGATTCCAAGCTCATTGTTATGTGGATTGCGTGATTATGAGAAAGTAATACATCAACTTAGCTCATTGTTATGTGGATTGTGTGATTATGAGCAAGTAATACATCAACTTTGTTTTCATCACAGAGGATAGATTCTACATGTGCCACATGATGATAGTCATTAAGGAAGATTACACTCCAATATTTCATTACCAAAAGGATCCACTACAAACACTCCAAAAGTTAGCATAAAATAGTTAATTTTGATGACTGAGAATTTTTGAGTGCGATGTAGAGGGAGCATACTCATGCTTGAGACAATTAAACGTGTAGTTGTTCTTAGGAATTGAACAAGGGATGTGACTAAAGCACCATAGATTAAAATTTAATGTGAGAGATTTCACATGGAGGATGAACACATGGAGTATGGTGGTGTTCTGAGATGAATCATGCACCGTAATATCCCATGTATGTAATGCACAAATTAGAGGATTTCCTCATAAAACTGATGTTTATTATGAACTATTTTAATTTTTGTGGACATCACATCAGCCTTGAGATTTAACGTTTCGATACAATATCCAATCTAGTAGTAGACACTAAGGGTGGGCATCTATACTCCATCTCATGGGATAAAACAATGAAGATGTGGATAATATCATATTTTTGTCGGATTGAATCATTTATAGTTCATAAAAATGTCATAAATACACTTTCCTTTTACTAGGGGAACTCAACACACTTTATCTTCTTATTCAAGAATAAAGGTTTTAGAAAAAGCATTACTTAACTAGAAAAATAGTTTTGGAATGCCTTTGCATAACCATAAATCAAATGTCACTTCTTCTTCTCTAAGATTATATGGATTGATTGGAAGAAGATTGAGCGAGGCTTGATCTCAAGCTTTCTCTTGGGATGGGCATATTTTGTAAGACAATACTTGAACTGGTCCCAGAGATAAGGAAACTTCATCTAGCTCTGCGAAGTTTGAAACTACAAGTCACAGAAGTGCTACCAAAAATTAATAACGGATTCATGCAGAGCCCTTCGTTACTGTAACAATTTCTGGTCAAGATGGTCTGGATCAAAATGATAGAATATGTCTTCAGTAAGGTCACAAAAGTGCCCAAATGAGTGCATGGTGTCAGCCGGTAGGCTGAGCACCCAATGAAATCGAGATTTGCGAAGTGTGAATGCAAGCAGCAAACCAACTTGTTCGTCAGAAAACTCGTCTTCCTCATGAATCATGGAAAGAAATTTATGTAAGTGCTTAGGTCAGGCCACTTCACCTACACCATCATATGTGTGACTAGACAAGAGATCGAAAATTTTCACCAAGATGGAGACATCTTCACGATTCGAAAAACACCTTAGGGGAAGAAGAATGCAAGACTTCATGAAAGATATCCAAACGTTCAAAACATGATGAGAGGACACTACTTGTCATCAGGCCCTCCTTCTAGCGCCACAAATTTTGAGGGTGCTAGACCTGCCAACATGTCAAGGGGATCTCTCCAGTAAGAAGTCTCAATTAGACCTCAAATCGTTTGGTGTAGGAGTCTAAGCAGTGCGTTGTAAGGTAATTCCTTGACCACGATATCACATAGAGGCAAGTAAAATAACTTTGTCAATAGCAAGGATGTGACTGATGCAGTGAGTCAAGGAAGGTGTATGAGATTTTCCAACACTTTGAAGGGAGAGGAAGGTGAAGGTGAGTTCTAGGTTGAAAGGGATCAATCCCACCTCAACTAGGAACACACCACACAAAGGACATGCACAGCTTCTGGTGGAGGAGTCCACTTGGATGCGGTAGTCACATCATACAAGCTAAGATAACATAAACAACACCCATGGATCAGTCCGAGACGAGTGTGACATTTGTTATAGCAAGGTTCATGTGAAAGGTCTGTCTGATGTCCGACAGAGTAGTCAACACCGACGGTGACAACATTAACAACATATGCAGCACATTAACAACAATATTCATATAATTGCATACAAATCATTTCATACACAAGTACATAAGATAAACAACATATATCATTAAGGAAACCGGAGTAGTCCAACTACAATAACAACATATGCATGAAAATGTGCTGGCTCTTATTATATAAAGAAGTGTAAGTCACAATCATATGATACATTCATGTAAACCTTCTAGCCCCAACAGTGGAACGTTACAACCACATTTGCCTGCTCCTCCAAAGAGATGTACTAGCTTCGTGCAGTGGAGAAGCCAAGGCATGTTACAATACTATCCAAGCCTTCTTCAAGATAGTCTTAGTAGAAGTTTAGCTACCAAAAGCCCTTACAATGAGTTATAAGGGACTATTTATAGCAAACTGTGGGGTGACCATTGACATTCCTCTTTGTGATAGTTCCACTACCCTCATGACTCTTCACCTACTCTATGACTATTACATCCAACCATTGACACTTCTCTTACACTTGACATGACTCAACATTACAATGCACATGTACTCATGTGAGACAACATGGGTTGAGAAAGCCTTGCAAGACATCACTGACACTCGGTCCATTGTGATGAGACACTTTGACATGCTTGTGATGGTGAAGGTGGTGAGCTGATGCCAAGATTGGTCGTCCATGATGGTGTGCATGCACCTCATGGTGACATCTTGCTTAAGCAAACTCTTGCCTCCGTTGCAACTAGTGCATTGGTTCAGGCATTTCATGCGACTCGTCTACTAACATGCACATGGTCTTCTTGGGTATGGTTGAACCGGCGACACATTGATGCATAGTGTCCATGTTGATCTTCAAGTGTGTGCTGGTGGTCATGCGCATCAACTCTCCAAAGTAAATGTTTAGCCTCAGTTGGACTTGCTTCCTGTCTTCGCCTTGGTGAGTGTGTTGAATGGGTTGGATTTCATGCGTACGCTCAACAACATGCATGTTGTTGAATCGCTTGCATGCGATCAACAAAACTACTCACCATGTCTACTCTGTGTCAGTTGCTGGGATGGATCCTTAACTTGTACGGGAGTATTTTCATCCATGAGTGCATGTTGTGCCCATTGTTGTTCTTGTTCTTGCTGCAACTCATTCGTCTCTCTGTGCAGCTTCATTTTCTTCCTAATTTTCTACTTCAACACATGCAATTCCTTCTTTGTTCCATCCTATGCCTTTGCGCGATCTTCATGTTGGACCGTCACTTCATAGCTGGAGTCTCTAAAGTTGCTTTCATCATCAATGGACCTGCTTGAGCTTGCAACCTTGTTCCGCCTTTGTGTTGTCAACAACACTCCTCTTGCATTTGTTGCATTTGGTATGCTATCTTCAACTGTTGTTCATGATGCTGCTGCTGTCATATCTTCATGTCCCTACCTACGAATAACTTGATGTCTTCATGGGAAGGAAACTCCATGGACACTTGGTCGACTGCATCTCCAGGTGTGCTCTAGAAAGTGTCTTCATCTCTGCTCTCCTGGAAACCATTGTACCTATATTGTTGAGAGGTAAATGAAGACCTGCAATACCTAGAAACATGGCAACACTCATGGCAAGAAATATATCAATTGAAAACCAAAATGAACATGAGAAATGGCTTGTAACATACGTGGGTGAATGATCATGAAAGTTGTGCAATTCTAGCCGAGAGGTCGGGAGCCCGACTGCCAAGAGCACAAGGCATAGTCTGAGCTATTGGAGACTAAGTGACTGTTGGAACTATGCAACGCACAGTTCAGTCTAGCTACTGACTGTTCAAATTGTGCAATGCGCAATTCCAGTTGGGAAGGACTGATGGCCCAAGGAAAAATTTAAGAAATTTCTTGGGCCAAGTAGCCACTGTCCTCTACAAATGCGAAAAATTGTCCTGGAGGCTAGTTTTGGGCAAGAATGCACAAATATAGAGAGGAAGGTGACCCTTCCTTTCCCAAATTGCGCAATGCAGCCTTGGTGAAGGTAGAGCGAGGGCCAAGGTTGGCCCGACTCGCCGACGGGAAACTGAAATAAAGTAAGTCAATGAATGCATGGCGACACTAAGTGATAGAAAAATTGATTAATAGTGCATGCAAAACATGAATGAAAGATTCATCAAACAAATCAACATTCATGTGGGTGAGGCAGTTCACTGGTTGGGCGAACGTCCATGCAAAATACTTTCATGCATGCGACAACAGTGAGATAGCAACAAAAAATGAAACAAATCTAGGAAAAGTTAGTATACAGGTAAAGAACATCAAGCGTTCAAAGAAATCAAGCAACCAATACTCCCACAAGCAAAAACACAAAAAGCAACAGAAATGTAGCAAAAGGCATGGTAAGCAAGCTCACCCCAAAACAACTAAGATGAATGTGTCAACTACTCCTAGATGTGATGTGGGATATTAGAGCTGCAAGGTTGATGTGAGGAATGAGCTCTGCAGTGCCCAATTGAGGAGTTTTTACAACATCAAGGTTGTGACACGCATGCCACAAATCTAGGGGAAGCAACACTTGGTGGGAGGTTTCTGAATTGATCCTTGCATGTACCCTCCACCTACTAAACATAGATTCCTAAAACAATGGATGTCTTTTCATTCTACGTTGGGAGAAGCATCCCATGCATGCAAGGCAGTTTTGCTCGGTCCCAGAGGGAAATGGTCAACTCAGCTGCACATGCAAGACACTGATTTACTACTGGATAAAAATGTGCATTTTTGGCTGGGAGCTAGGCTGAATTCCTAGGAGATTTGCGCAATTTCTGGGTAGAGCAGCTAACTTCTGCCCAAATTTGCACAAATTCTAGGCTGAGTAGCCCTTATGGGGAAATTTGCACAAATCCTGCTAGGAGTGTTGACTAGCAGGATTGCTCAATCCAAGAGCCCAATAGGCTTCCAAATAACATTGCACAATTTTTGGAGTGAACACTGATTTCCCTCCAGAAATATGCAATTTTTAAGGGGAAGCTACTCAGCCTGCAACCCAACCAAGTCTGGGTGAGCATCTTGTGAAGGAAAAGGATCAAACTGTGATTGACAAACTCCTTTGTGCATGAAAGACACTGAAGTTTTGGGACTTGACAAAGCAAGGCGAGGTGTTGTGTAAGGTTGGTAGGGAGGCTCCAAAATAGGCTAAGGAAAAATTTTGGAGGGTGGTTATAGCCGCTACAACAACCTAATACCCTAAGACATCAGCAATTTATAGTACAGACTAAAAATCAATCCAAACAGAAGGTCTTTCGACGATTCGCCAAAGTTAATGAGAAGGAAAAGACGAAAGGAGTGTGAAAAGGTTGCAGGCTTCCCAAGTGGAGTCACCAATTTGTTAACTAGGAAATCCCCTCTACGAATAGAAGCGATCCCTCTAGCCCAATGTCTGAATATTGTAACAATCGTGACAAAACAAGAAAACTTTCCTAACCTAGAGCAGAATGACAAATGAAAAAGGGAGATGGCCTACCTCTCTCCTATGTGCTCAACCTTTGATGATGATCCCGATCCCTTACCTCCCAAGCTGGCTCCTCGCTATTCTCTGCATATGAATACCTATAAGAGAGATCAAGATACAAAAACAAGAGAGATCGTACAATATGCATTCCAATGTAAGTTATACAACAAATCAAGGAGTATTTTACTAAGAAAACTATCATAGACAAGCTTATGGGAAGTAAAACATGCTTTGTATTAATGATTAATTCAAAGAGGAAAGAATACAATTGATGCCTTGATGTTGAAGGCCTCCTTCAGGATGGTTCCAAGTCTAAGATAAACTTAACAAGATATCCTTTTCCTCTCTCACCAAAATGGTGACATCTAAGCACAATTGAACATAAGCATGCCAATTACCAATTACCAACCCATTGAGGAAAGTGAAGAATGGATTTATAGTGAGGGAGAGGGAGTTAGAGATCCACCAAATGGGGAAGAAGGTCCTTATCCCAAAGGTAAGATCCCTAAAGGTAGGATCAAGGGCTCTAAATGGGAGTAATCAACCATATCTTCATCCAACAATTACTAGCTTGTCGTTCTCGAGGCTTCTAGTAAGAGAAGCTTCTACTCCATTTTTGGAGAAGTTGATTGAACATGATAAGCATGGATTTTCCTATCAAAATTTGTGCTGCTAGCACTAGTCACTAGTTAGACAAAAGGTTACCAACACATATTTTCCTACTAAAAGTAGCGTTGGTCTTGCAAACAAGGGTATTTCACAAGTTTTTCTAGAATTTCTTCAAGACATTAGTTCTCTATCTCTTCAGGGATGTATTGAGCATATCATTCATGGTGAATAAGTTTACACAACTTTTTTCCCTTTACAACACTTTTTATGACCATGGAACAAAGGATGACACTTCAAGTATATATTTGGGAATGTGACAAAATATTCTGTAACAACAGCTTGCAAGAAGATTACATCACTGCAACAACTAATGAACACTATACAACTACATCATGCCAAAAACATTCATCACAAACACATGAAATATTACCACCATTAGGTTGACCTAAGGCATATGATGCACAATGCCAAGACCCTATTGACATAAATGCCAAGACTATAATGCCAACAATATTGCACAAACACACCTTTGTGTACTACACAATAATGGTACAATAGATCATATTTCTAATATATCTTTGAATTTCAATTTCTATGGACATTGTTTATATAGGAACTATAACCAAGTATTATTCTTGTCTAATTCTATAAGGTGTCAGGGAATATTACAATTGGTGCATAGTGATGGGTTTGGACCTATGTCGATTCCATCACTAGGTAAATATATGTACTATGCCCAATTTATAGATGACTTCTCAAGGAATTCACATATTTATTTCCTCACGAGGAATTTTCAATTCCATGATAAAGTTCAAAGATCTTAAGACTCTCGTGAAAATTATGATAAAGAATACAATTAAGGTATTGACGATAGATAATAGCTAAGAATCTTGTAGTAATGAAGAATTATGTAAGAAGTGGGTTATAATAATGCAAAATACTACTCTATACACAAATTAGTAGAATGGAACTATTTCCTTCACCTAGAAATCTTACTTGGCTCCTTCTTTGTAACCTAATACCTACTGTACTTCACATTTTTTTGTCTTGCTTTACTTCCTTGTGAGTTTCTCTTCCACTTTGAGAACTATCTGAAATGCTTCCTCAATAGTTCTTAAAGGTAAAATACTTTAATCATCTTGGATTTTGTACCTTAAACCATTAATGTATCTCATAATGTTTTCAATTCCTTCTTTTACATGACTAGATATTATTCCTATCCTATAAATTCTTCAGTTTATTCTAGTACAAACATTTACTTATTTCTGATATTATGCATTTGCCCAATAATATTTAGTTGGCAGTCCCAAGGTAGAAATTTACATTTTAATCTCACCACCGTTTGGTCCCAACTGGAAATCCTCTTCTTTCCTTTGTTTTTTCACTCTGCTTGTAATTTATACCACCATAGTGGTGCATTTCCATTCAATCTAGTTACTCAAAATTTCATATCTTTCTCCTTAGCTACACTCTCATATTTGAAATATTTGTCTGTAGTGTTGTTGCAATTGATCAACTCTTTAGCATTTAATTTTTTCACATATGTGGGTACCTCCAACCTTGATATATTTGTCAATCATATCATTATCTTGATCACTTTCTCTTTTGGAGTCACCTCTTCAACATTAGCTTCTTCATATTCTAATGACTCTTCTAGGTTTCTAATGTTATCAGTGACGACACTTCTTCTTTGTTTCATCTCCATTACATCTAATATTGTTGGTATGCTTCTTACCCCTTCAAGAAATATTTGGTTGAAAATTGGTCTTCCTTGACCAATTCTAGCTCCTCGGGTTCCTCAAGCTCTATGTGCCATATTTTACACTACTTACAAATAATTGACTAAATATTTATGTATTAATTTAGTTTTAGCTGATAACATTGCTTATTATTGAGGCCCAACATCTAAATCCATACCATTGTTCTTTGCATCACAATCAATGTAGCAAATAAGGATCCATAATAACATATGTATATAATATTGGAACTTATGATCTCTATCGACCCCTCAAACTATACTTTTATCAAATATAATTGTCAGTCTACTTTTATTGTGATCTTGCTTACCATGGTCGACTAGTTAATTCAAATGCCTTATAGTGTCTTCCTTATATCACACCAGGAATGGAAATTCAGCTTCAATGAGGAATGGAAATTTAGCTTGAAGGAGTATTAGATAAAATAAAATATATATTTTTATTTCTCTGTGGCTCTTCACTTCTCTTCTCGTTGATATAGATCTGTGGCTCTTCACTTCTCCTCTCATTGATTGGGTATTTTGTGGTTTATAGATCTGTGGCTTTTCTCTTTTTTTCTTTTCTCTTCTCTTCGGTAATCTTATGTGGCTTTCTCTTCGGCAATCTTTTATACTCAGCAAGAGATCATTCTCCAGATAGCTCCCTGTTTCATGAAAATAGTTGTTGGCTCAGTTCCGTCCACCTCTGGGGGGCAAGCTCCTACCCATATCGTCAGTGAAGCCCTAGCTCCCACTGTCCAGGTGGTGCAGGCCTCACTCGATGAGGCTTTGAAGTTCTCTGAAAGTGCCCTAATCTATTGATTCAATGGTTTTTGGCCACGGCTGACAGATCTTCAAAGTTGGATCTCGGAGGTATGGAAGCCTCTAATTCTTGATGCAATTAATATCTACCCCTTGTGCTAAGGGTTTCAATATAGTAGATTTTGAAAACCCTGAAAGCAGACAATCTATTCTAGATTCTGGCCCTTGGTTTTGGGAAAAATCAGGCCTATTCTTGAGGCCATGGAACCCATCATTCGATCCCTCAACAACAATCATAACCTCAGCACCAGTTTGGGTGAGATTGCCAAACCTACCCTTCCATCTCTGGAATTTCTCTTCGCTAGAAGCCATTGGAAATGCAATTGGGAAATTTTACCGCAGGTTCCCAGAAACAGAGGAATATGCTAGAACCACCTATGCACACATCTATGTGGAAATGGACTTCAGCACCAGATTCCCAATTGAAATACACCTAACAAGTAAAGACTATGTGTGGAACCAGAAACTCAATTACGAAAGTGTCATCTTCAGATGTCGATTCTGCTTTGAGACAGGCCATCTAGCCAAAAATTGCCCAAAAGCCTCCTAGAAAAATTCTGCTAGAAAAAATCACCACAGATCTGCATGGTGGGAAGGAGCACAAAAAGGACACTACACTGTCATGAAAGAAGAATACTCTTGAGAAAACTCTGAATTACAAGAAATCGGGCAAGAAAGAAAAAACTCTTAAGACAAACAGGGGGAAAGCCCTGCTTAATAACAAAAAAGTGAACTCGACAACCCCTCAAGCATCAACAGTTATGAGGTTTCAAATACCGTGAAAAATAAATCTTCATTTAACAGCAAAGAAGATCTCCTAGACTAAACTTCTTCTCCAACTATCTTCAAAAGGACGAATGCAATAGATCCCGAAGCTAAGACACCAATGTCCCAAGAACTAGAAGAGATGAAGGAGATGCATGATAAAGAAAGCTGGAAGACCGTAGAGAAGAAAAAGAAAGCTACAACACTATTCTCACCAAGAAAGACGAGGAGCTAGACAATTAGAAACTAAGAAAATTATATTACCGATAGACCAATTTGTTCTCAGTGGACGTTAACCACCATCATCATTATCATCATCATGAACTCCATGTAGATTTCATGTACGTGGTACAGGTTCCATAGACAAGTCTCAATGCAGATGCAAGCTATACACAATTTGAATGTAGATTTTTCTTTTACATAGCCTCTAGGTAGCCTCAATGGTACACACAAGTCGCCAAGAACCATACTCTCCACAAATCCTCCCACCCACAACATTCGATTAGCCATAGCTTTCTCATACACAACAATTTTTTTTCAACATCAAATATCTCATGCACTGAATTTAGCTCTAATATCATAATGATTTCAGAGTGTCATAATAGAAGCTACACATAAATAAAAACTAAACGATGCAACTGCAAACAAAAAAACTAAAACAAACAATAATAATATTCAAAGATCACAATGTTATTCATTAAAAATTTTGGTATCTTTTCCCATTCTTTCTTGAGGCAACAAATGCATTACATTGCTATTTATACTTAGACAAGGAGAAATCTAGGATTCTCAAGAGATAATTCCTCTCCTAGACTTTGGAAGAAGTCGAGAAGAAATTTTTTTTCTAGTAAGTTATCATAACATTTTCCTAAATAAAACGTACCTTTTTCTTTTTCTTATTATTTTTTATACATATTATTTCTAGCATTTTTACATATTCTAGTATTTTCTAAAAATCTACAAAATCTGGGATTCTCTAGGAGTCCTTAGATTTGGAAAATTAAATAGACATTTTATTACAACGCTCTTGCATCAATTATACGTTTCTCTATAACTCTGAAGTAGCATATTATAATTAAAGTGTTATTTTAAAATTCTCTCTAATACAATAACTAATAACTTATGCATGTAATGTTAGCTATTGATACTACACAAAATTTTAATTAGACATAAATTAACTTTTGATTATTTTTTTACATGATTTTTAAATGCTATGAAATTTAGTAAATTTATTAAATAATTTTTTAACAATATGAAACCAATATATCTATTTTTTAACCATGTTTAATGGGTGATTCATTCAAGGTAGGCCATATATAGCAATATTTTACGATTGTTGAGGTTCAAGATAAGCCAAATATACTAGGAATTTTTACTTAGATATACTAGAAATTTATGACATAGAAAGAGCCAAATTCCAAGAGGATCACAGGGCCTACTTCCTAAGCCTTATCACAAGAGGCCAAATATGTCCCCCAGTGTAATTTGAAATGAGTTGGAGGGGATAACATCCTATTATGTCGACCATTGGGTCATTCAATAAGGAGGAAAATAATTTATTTATGTCTATAAAAACAGGTTATGGAAATTATTGGAGCATGGTTTGTTAATAGAGAAAACAAAAAGGGAGGGTGGCATAGCCATCATAGCCTTAATATGTAACATGGAAAAACATCGCTACCACTTTCTAAAGTGGGATATCAACATTGTGTTGGATGGTACATCATATTAAGTGTTGTAATGACATCAATTGTTGTGTGAAAATGAAAAACTTAGAGGATGGGGACAGGATTTGGGAACCTTCTCTTCTCCATTCTATTTCTTCACTACAATGGAATTTGGGAATGAAACTTCCTTTAGGTCAAATGGAATACAAGGAATTATAAGTCTTTCCTTCATGTTGTTTCGAAGATAAGTTTCTCCTTCTACTAGTGGATCTTTTTGTAAGTGTCCAACCTAGTTAAAACACAGAATGAGAGGCAAATCACCCTCCTCATCACAGTCCATTTGCACAATCCTTACAACCTTTGGGTTGTAGGAAATCTATTAGTTATTTTTTATTAGCCACGTGGATTTTCCTTCATGTGGTTTTTTGTACTAAGGAAAATAGAGCATGTAAGGTCGTAAATCCCCTTTCTAGATTTTACCATTTTAGTGGTTTGTATCTAATGATTTTAAAACAATAATTTTCGTTGTTCTTTGTGTGGTATAGAAGATTCCTTTGTTTTTCTCAAAACATAGTTGGTTTCCTAGGAATAATATTTGTATTCTTTTTTTAAAAGGTGGAAGGAAACCCATTAAACGTTGTAGTCTTCTTATTTTATAGGTTAAGGCTCTCCTCTTTGATGAGGTTGATTCCAAGAACATACCCTAGACATGAAGTGTTATGAAGGGAGTGCAAAGACTTAGTTGTAAGGGAATTTTATTTATTAGAGGTGGAGCTAGTTTGTGGTCCATGTTTTGTGGTCTATGTCAAGTGGTTTATGGTCTACGTCAAGTGGTTTATGGTCTACGATCTATCTTTATTGTTTTATGGTATGCCTTGCCTCCTTTTTCTAGTTGGTTTCTATGAGACATCAACGAGGTGACTCACATAAGGGCTCTTCCTATTGTTCCTCTGATGGTTTCTCAAGGCCCCAAGATTATGCCCAATCCTCAAGCCATCTTCTTTTTTCACAAAATCCCCTAGAAATTCAATAATGGTTCGAGGAGGTTGAGGAGGTTATAGAAATCAATAGGGAATGTTTATCAGAGTCAGACATGTCAACAATAGCAGCTTATTAGTTTCAAAAATATTTCCATACCCAAGGGATCTAGAAATAATATATGTACGTGGTGGAACTATATTGGAATTTGAAATTATTCATTGATAAAGTGTTACTAGGTAGAAATGATGCAATATATAAGATGCAAATGATGATGGGTGAGTTATAGTAATAATTTAAACACATGGACATACATCCAGAAATAATATAAGAGGTCATCATACACAAAAGATGTTTTACTTGTCAAAATACTGTAGATGGCTAGTTTCCCATGATATGGATGCTTCCACCTCCTCATAGTATATATATGATCCAATACTTTTTTACGTTTTTTGTTATGTTCACTATCAGGATTAATTTGAGTTGGTTTTGATAGTTTACCAATATCTCATAGTTATGATATAATCTTAGGCTAATGAGCCATGATTTTGTAGTATTTTTTGTGATTGAGGATAGTCACTAGACTATGCATATGTTTTGGAAAACAACCCTTCTACTTTTGCATCAATCAGGTTTCCCTAGTGGCAGGTGAAGAACATACATAAGGCTAGACTATGTAATTTCTCATTCAATAATATAATGTTTTTAATTAAAAAAAATAATTTATGGAAATTAGTATATTAAATATTTATATACTAAAAATGTTAATTACATTTGAATTTGATGAATTAAATATAGTTATTGAAAAATTTACATAGAAATCACGAACTTCTACTCCATAGTAGATAGGATTGCCCTATCTATTTCAATCCCCTCAAATATAATGAACCATGTTTTACCATGGGAACCATATTTCAATCCAGAATTGAAACTTATATAGTTGTAGTTACGGTTAGATTACCTCATCTCTCGGTTATATTGTATGATCACAACTCCCAAGGACTAATTAGAAAGAAATCAAAAAATTCTATTGACTTACTAGAGTAAAAAAAGAATTTATACACTTACTCGAGAATATGCATGGAGGTTGATTTGGGGAAATGATTCCTATAAACCCTATAAATCAATATTCATGGGTAGATTCACCATGAAGCTCTATATTACGAGAAAATTATCCAAAATCCTCACGCTTATGGAAATTTTACAAAATATTTTTGGAAAGAAGAGTAGTGTCATTCAAATAAGTAGGTAACAAATATATAATTAATGAATGAAATATAGCTAAAGATGTGTAACACCACCTTCCAGGTCTACCTAAAGTAACCATGCCAACTATGGTAAAAATGAGGAGAGATGCTACTACAATCAGGCTTGACCTCCTATGTTACCTTAAGGAAGTGGAATCAACAGAATATCACCTACAGTGATCCAACATCATCAGCAAACACTTTACTAGACAAGTCAGCCACTCATGCAGCCTGTCCCTGGGTCCCACTGCTATTCTGCAGGTTTTAGACCATAGTTTATTTCATTCTATCAGAAAGGGAGTGGCCAACAACCTAAATTCGCTCTCAAAGACCTACCTGCCAGCGAGTGTGGTCCATAATTTCCAGTTCTGTACCATCGGCCTCAAGATTTGAGCCACTTTTCTAGCCCATAATCTTAGCCGCTGCATAAACCTTGTTGTAACTTTTAAAATTCATTAAAAACATAATAATAATGTTGTTCAATCATAAATCATCCTTAGGACTATGCCTAAGCATCCCCAAGCGGGACTGAAATTTTGTCAAACACTTGGATCAATTTAACCAATAGGTCTAGTATACAAGACAGAGCATAAAAGACTGAAATGACTTATGAAACATAACTAAAATGACCACCTCCTTCTCCATTTAACTACTACATTGTCAATTAGGTCTTGCATTCATCCATTTAACAATTATAAGTAAATATACGAATTAACCATGACATGAACCACTCATTCAACCATGCTTATAACCTGGTGAGCGCTAGTATTGCAGCAAGAATGTTGCAACTCCTGGGCTACCAACTTTACTTTTATCAACCCAGTAGTTCTTAACAAACTTGGAAGTGTCGGTGCTATATGCACAAGTACTAGTTCTCACTGCAGGTTGTCACTTGGTCAGCCGATGCGAGACCACTAGGAGCTCAAGCCAACTTTTGTGGATTTCAAAAGAAGCTCTATGTGTGATGAAAGGAAAGAAAGATTACCCTACATATGCTATTTTGACTGCAGAAAAGGGAAAGACTGAAATGTAAAGAAAAACCTAGTAAACCCTAATTAACAAGTTAATTCTACTTTTGCCAAAAAAACTATGAAAGCCATGAAGGAAATGCCATCACCTACTCAAGGAAGTAAACAACATCTAACCATGCTATTTCTAGAAGTAAAGAAGAAAAAAAACATATTTTTGGATTTTTATGTGTCTTTATGTGAATTTAACATTTATCTAATTTATTGTGTGTGAGTGTGGTAGCAAGCAAGTGGCGTTAGAGGGTGGTTTTGGAGCTTGGGAGGATGTAGGATGGTGTGGATGGGTCCTAGGAGGTCTTAGGTGGCCTTATGGAGGATTTTTCCACACTCGGCCTTCAAAAGAAAGCCTATAGGAAAAACTACAAGAGGACAAAGGAAAACTACAGGAGGAAAACAGGGAAGCTACAATAGGCCTACAGGAGGAGGCTGAGGGAAATTTTCACCATTTTGAGGGTGGCAGAGTGGGTGGAAGAGGTGGATGAAGGTTGGAATGAGGTTTTATGGTGCCTAATATCTACCATGAATCACCAGGAGAGAGAAAGATGATTGGGTTTGCTCAAGGAGAGAGGAAGAAGTTCTATGAAAAATGAAGGAAACTAGGGTAGAATTGAGGTGAGGTTTGGGAGACCTATAGGGCATGGATCAGATGGAGGGTGTGATTGCTAGTAAGCTAGCCTACTTCTGGAAGAGATCTGTTGCATAGAAACTGACAGTCAACTAAGAAAATGAAGCAACCGATGAAATGAGTGCATCCTAGGAAAAATAGAGTTTTACATTAAAATGGCCTAAACTATGATGTATAGAAGGAAATGCTGGGAAATTATGTAAGAAAGGAAAGAATGAAAAAGGAATATTGAAAATCAGGAAGTGAACATGATAAAGAAGATCTAAAGCAAAGCAAAACTGTACTATCAGCCTACTAGAGAGGTGCGAACAGTAAAAGTCCTAGGAACGAGGAAAATCTGTGTTTTTGGGGCAACAAGAGATTCTTTGCCTCAAATCATGGTCCCAGAGGGTGGAAGAGAGGCCAAGGCACTATTGTAGAAAGCACAAATGGAAGCAAGCTACTAAATCATCAAAAACAACCTATTCTTAACCATAAGAGAAATACATCTAACAACAAACTAATCTACAAATTGAAGTAAAGCATACAAATACAAGTAAAGATAAGCTTGGCTGCTTGGATTAGGCCCTAACCCAAGAGCTTCAGCCCTCTGAGGTAACTCAGTGCTAGCTCAAAAAGGATTCCATCTTCATTATCAAAAAATAGCAAGATTACATAAAACTGTCATAAAATAGTAAGCTCGAAATTTGAGCAGAGTTTACACAAGCAAAAAAAAGTCAACCCTAGTGAGGCCCTAGGACTCTCTACTTGAAAATCTAAAGCTACCAAGATATTCCTTAAAATTAGGGAGGCTTGGCTCCCAAAACTTGAGATAACTATCAATCATCTTCCACTTGCTTGGCTGCCTTCTAGTGCATGATTCAACCCTTGTACTCTGAGCTGAATGAAGGGGAATTTGAAGTGAGGAGAAATAAATGAGGGGGATTCCCTCCTATAAGTCCTCTCCTCTGTCTACTTCAAGTTATTGCTGCAGTTTGACCACTAGATCCTTGACTTTGACCTCAAAATCCATCAATAATCTGCATTAAATACATGTTAGACCACATGGCATAATAACTAACTCAACTCACCCTATAAGCATAAATATAATTAGAAAATCGTACAATAAGCTAAGAGAATGGTTGATTTGACTAGGTTAGGAGGTAAAATGAGTGCATATAATTTCCCATTTATGAGGCTCATCATCACCCCCCTACTGACGGTGTTTCTCATCCTCTGAGCAACCTAGTCAATCTCTTGGTCTTTCATGGCCGTAGTAGCCTCCCTAGCATTCCAGGCTTCTGATGTGGTCTGCTCATGTTCTCCATAAAATCCTTCCTTTCTGTCTATGTCCTTCCATTGCTCCTTCTCTTCTTCTTCTCTTCTACCTTCCAGCATGCCTAATATGAGTGGAGGACTGAATTTGATGCCAATCCAGTTGACCTTCAGCCTTTGCATGGAGTGCTTGTACATTGGCACTCTTTTCAATGCCTCCTTCAGCCTCATGGGGGAATGGTATTCTCTGATCTGCAAGTTGTGGGGTAGGGTGTTCCATCTTCTCATGCATGCATGCACACAGTCATCCCCAAGTAGCCTAAGAATATCTTCAAAGTGTGCAATGGCTTGTTCCTGATTGGCTAGATATTTAGGGGCAGTCTAAGGGTCATTGGCAAGTAGGTTTTGTGCACTGATGAGTGCCATAGGATCTGATGGCTCAGCTATTATCATCAATTGTTCATTCTGCTCTTTTATTAACAATCTTTTCATTTCTGCTGCCCTCAATTCTTCATGGTTCATCCATGATGCCATGGCCATTAATTGTAGATCCCCTAGCTTGGCATTGGGGTCCCACACATTCAAGTCTGTGAGGACCATGTTGTGTAGATAGAACTCTGCCATCTTTGCTTTTTCCTCAGAGGTTCTTTGTTCACACAAATCCATGAACTACCTGTAGTCTTGGAAAGGCATTATGCCTCTTTGTGCTAAAGTTTTTATTTGGAATTGAAGCCATTGATCCCTCAGATAGACACCATAAGATTTAGCTGGTGTTCTGCATTGTAATGCTTCTATGGATAAGTTGGCCATGTATGCCAAATGAGTCTCTTTCTCCTGCAACTACCTCCTTAGTAATTCATTCTCATTCTCAAGGTGGCTTCTTGTAATGGCTTCTCTGTCTCTAAGAGCACTCAATTCCCTACCGATTTCCATGAGTTTGTCTTCCATGTGGCCAATATCCTCAACTCCTTTGGACTTGGCTATCTGCATCCACCTATGCGTTCTCACTATCTCTTTTTCCAATTTGAAAAACAATGGAATTGCAAATTTCTATGGGATTATCTTGCCTCCCTAAAGTAGTCTGTAATAGGAGCCAAGATTAGGCTAGGGGTCAGGTTCTTGTAGCTCTTGTGCTTCCTCTTTCACCTTTGGCTGTCCTCTTATCTTTTCCTCAAGTTTTTGTGTCTCCTGTAGGACTGTTTTAGCCTCCTGTAGGTCTGGTTTGGGGTCCTGTAGAATTGTCTTTCCCTTCCATGTAGAAGATCTTGTAGTCCTCCTTTCATAGGTTATGGGTGTCTTGGAAGGAGATTCTTTCACCTTGGTAGATGGTGAATCTTCAATGTTAATGGGAGTCTTTGATGAGGGCTGAGGTTTGCCTGTTTTAATTCTGGTACTCTTCCTTGCCCTAAAATACATGGAGGTTTTTCTTTTCCTCTTCTGCTTCTGCTTGACTGGTGTACTGAGGGTAGTGAGGGTAGCTGTTGCTTCTCTTTCCAATGTTTCAGGGACTCTTCTCTTTTCTCTGCCCTCTCTGCCTCCTTTTCTCCCTCTTCTGTGTCTTTTTCCTCCTCCTACTCTGTCTCTTTTTCTACCTCCTGTTCTGTCTCTTCAACTCTTCCCTCCTCTATTTATTTTCTTTCCTCCTTCCTCTCTTCCTCTACTATGTCACCACTGGCTTCATCTTCTCCTCCTTACTGTTCTCCCTCCTCACTAAGAGCAAAACGGATATCATAGGTTAATGAGTTGATGTCATCCTCAGCTGTCATATTTCTGAAAACTTCCCATGCTATAGGGATTGTAAGGGTATGGATGGCTTCTTCTACTAGGATCTTGATTAGGCCATGGTGAGCTAGCTGCTGTGAATTTCCTTTTCGTACCTTGGTGTTGGAGTCAATGAGGGACTAAAGGAGAAAGTAAGGGATATTGAGCTTTTTATGTGCTAGGGTATCCATGCCATATCTCAATTCTTGGAGGATTCTGAAATGATATGCATAAACAATGTTGTGCCTCCCTTCACAACAAATGTATTTGATCACTTGGTAGCTAACCTCGTCCCAGGGATATGGTACATTAGCCCTCCTAATTCCATTTTTGTCTTCAACAGGGGTTTCATTATCTTGGAAAAATTTCCTCTTGGCAGCTTGGCCAATTATTTTCTCATCTTTACTCCAAGGCAGCCCAAGAGGAAGGATAGTGACTCTACTGATGAATTTAGGGGTTATTTCAATGGAGAGGACTCTAATGGTTATAGTAGCATGATTTATTATGTGAGGGACTAGAGAGAGAGAAAATTCATGGGCAATTTCATCATCAAACCCTCTAAACTTCGCAAAGAAATTCATTGAGATTGCCCTTGTAAATATTTCCACCACTTGAGAATGTGCATGGAGTCTAGTGGAGTTAGTGGGATCTTTTCTCATAAACCCCCCTGTCATACTACCTATACTTCTTTTGAAAAACTAGATATGGAGGTGGAGACAAAGAATTTTGAGTGAAATTGAAAAACAGAGGAGACTGTGTTTTTCTTTTTAAAAAACAGATTTATTTATTTATTTATTTATTTATGTATTTCTACTCTCTTAAAGACTCATTATATCTTCAATTTGGGACCAACTCTTTCACATTTTGATATTAAACAGAGGGAATTCATGAACCCTACCTCTTCAATCTAAAATTCGTGCCAAAAATCACATTTCCTCCCTTGAAAATGACTCACTGCCCCTCTGGTAGAAGCTCGTTGTCCCTCCTGTAGATTTGTTGTAGGTGCTCCTATAGAAAATGACGAGAGAAAAAATATGGAGGAAATCGATGGAGAATGGTGGATACGAGGCTGTGGGGGCATAAGAAGACTGTTGTGTGGCTGAGTTACAAGGAGAAATTGAAGAAAAGGTGGTGAGAATGCGCGGGGAGGAGTGCTCATTACCTTTTATGGTTGTTTTCGGTTATGAGTGCTAAGCTGGCAAGGTATATGTTGCCCAGATTAGGACCGTTTGTCCCCACCTGCTTGGTCATCATGACCGCTCTCGTAATCATCTCCTCATTACTGCATAGGAGTTAACTCTTCCTCCCACTACTTGTCCTTCGCATCTTTTGCTTGAGTTGACTGTGCACATGCGTAGCTGATATATCGGTTAAGTGGAGTCAACTAAATGAAGGTGGCCAAGTTAACTGGCCACCTTTCCCTCTTTTGATTTCAACCATCTCATTTCCTTTGTATGATTCCTAATTACACAAATGCAGATAGAGGAGTGACTTAGCTACTTACCTGTAATCCAAGTGTATTTGCTGCCATCGATTGTGAGGTGTTATGGCTTTCTCTGCTGCATGCCTTCATTTTCCTTCCTGCATGTTGTCTCTGCTTGTTGATGTGTTGTTGTGTGTTTTTACAAGTTCTTATTTTGCTGGAGCTGAGCTGCATGTGCCTTTTCAACATTCAGATGTGCTGTCCCTTTCTGCTGGTGCTAGACTTCTATGGGATCAGCTACTATAGGAATTCCTACAGGAGCTCTTGTAGCTGCTTCTCCCCTTCAAACTTCAGCTATTTCCCTGTCCTTGGAGCTCGAGAACGATGCCAGAGGTGGAGATGAATGATGGAGGGATAGTAGGTAAGCTTTAGGTAAAGTTAATGGTGCCTTTTCCTCTTTTTAATTTTTTTTTTTTTCAAAACTGAAAAACTATTTTTCTCTGCTTTTTCTTGGAAAGGAAAAAAAAATAATAATGATGCTTGGAGTGTGATGTAGGCTTAGAAATTATGGAAAGGAGGTTTGAAGATGGTATGAGGGATTATACGTTCCTAATGAAGCTTCTCTTGTCCCTCAAACTACCTCCTGTAGACAACTTTGGCTCTCTGTAATTCCTACAGGAGCCTCTTGTAGAAAAAATAGAGCGTCCTGTAGAAAACATAGTTATGGAAGAAGAGGTATAGTGGGGTGAAAGAGATGCCAAAAATGATGGAGGAAGGTGTGGAGAAGATGAGATGGAAGATAGTATGAATGTCAGGGTCCCCTTGGCACCTTCTTCTGCTCCCTGTAGTCCTCCTGCAAACCTGCAATGCAATAAAAATTCATTTTTTCTCTCTCTCTTTTTTTTTTTGAAAACAACTAGGGCACCTTATAGAGGTTTTCACCTTAATTTCCTGCCTTGGGTGCCTCCAAGGGAGGTTTTCACCGAGGGATCTTATTCTTTTCCCTTTTTTCATGACATCACTGGGCCGCCTCAGAAGAGGTTTTCAACCCAATGATGGGACTCAAGTGCCTCATGGAGGTTTTCACTTGAGTCCTTATTTTTTCTCTTTTTTCTTTAGTGAGTGGGTGAAGTGGAAGCTAAGACATTCTCCACTACCATCACTTTTTTATTCAAATCTTCAATAAACTCTCACTTGGAGAGGGGTTTCTTGTAGAATTTCAACCAATGTCCATTGACAAGCATGGGGATGGCTTCATCATCAATGGTTCTGATCAGAACTGAACCATTGTCATTGCATTTCTCCATAGTGTAGGGTCCCAGCCATCTTGTCCTCAGCTTGCCTTTGAAATCCTTATATCTTGAATCATAGAGTAGTGCCCAATATCCCTCTTGGAATTGCTTCTCCATGATATTTCTATCATGCCATATCTTTCTCTGAAGTTGATCTACCTCTGTATGGAGAAGGGCTTGCAATCTGTATTCATCCAATCCATTGAGCTGAAGTAATCTCTCCTTCTATGCATGGTTGAGGTCTAGGTCTAGCTGAGCTTCCATCCTTAGGGTATTGAATTCAAACCCTATTGACAAGAAAGAATTCTTCCCATAGACAAGTTCATAGGGTGTGAACCCAATGGTGGTCTTCCATGTTGTGTTGTAGGCCCAAGTGGCCTCAACTAATCTATCCGCCCAATATTTTCTGCTGCGACTCACTGCCTTCATTAGGATCCCTTCCAATGCTATATTAGTGACCTCCACTTGCCCATTGGCTTATGGATGGTAAGGGGTGGAAGTCATGTGCTTGATTTTATGATGTGTGAGTAGGTCTTCCCAAATTCCCTTAAGCAGGATAAACTTCAGAGACTTAGGGTCAAGTGTACACCTGGCCCTTTTGTAACTGAGCTGGAACCTCTCTTCATAGTCTTCCAAGGAATCATCACTTCTTATGGTCATTCTGAAGATTTCTTCTTCAGTATATTTTGACCTACAGTAGTCTCAATAATTGTTGTTAAAGGCCTGCTGCATGTGAGCCCAAGTTGTGATGCTATTGCCAGGTAATCCCATGAACCAACACAATGCTGCATCCTTGAGAGTAGAAGGGAACAATTTCAACTTTTTCTCGTCTTCTGCATAGTCGTAAGTTTGAGAGATGACAACAAGCTCAAACAAGAAGGTGTCAGGATCTTCTGTAGTTAGACCATGGAAGTGAGGTAGTGCTGAAGGAATTATATTCTTCAATTTGGTGTCCCCATTGGTCTCCCGAATGGGGAAGGTACCCTCTATTCTCTCTCCATTTCCCCTGGCATTTCTATTTTCAGACATTGGCTCTAGAGGAATGCTTTCTTTTTCTTCTTCCCCTATAGGTTCTTCAAATATGTCTGGATGTTCACCTAAAAGTTTTCTTGATTGCAGCCACCAAAGAGCAGAGAAGGTTGGCTATGTGAAGCAGTGGGGGTGTTGGGCAAAAATTTTCCTAAGTTATCTCTACTCCTATGAGGCATGAAAGGAAATATTTTTGGTTGGTTTTTTATTTCTTTTTCACCACAATGAAAATACGTACATAAACTAAAATTGTGATTGAACAAAACAAAGTGCAACTAGCTGAAATGAACTTGATGAATGGAAATTTGCAGAATTGAAAAGGAAAGCAAGGAAATACAGAACTGAAAGAAAATAAATGAATAGTAAACTTTTTCCGAAATAAACTATTAGCAGAATGTTGCAATATGAAATAGAAGAAAACAGTAATCACAAAATACTCTGATTACTGCTAATAGTTTATTTCGGCAAAAGTGGTGGGCAAAAAGTGGTGAGCACTAGTATTACAACAAGAATGTTGCAACTCGTGGGCTACCAACTTTACTTTTATGAACCCGGTAGTTCGTAACAAACTTGGAAGCGTCCGTGCTATATGCACAAGTACTAGTTCTCACTACAGGTTGTCACTTGGTCAGCTGGTGCAAGATCACTAGGAGCTCAAGCCAACTTCTGTAGATTTCAGAAGAAGCTCTATGTGTGATGAAAGGAAAGAAAGATTACTCTACAGATGTTATTCTGATTGTAGAAAGGAGAAAGACTAGAATGTAAATCAAAACCTAGTAAACCCTAATTAACAAGCTAATTCTACTTTTGTCAAAAGCACTATGAAAACCATGAAAGAAATGCCATTACCTACTCAAGGAAGTAAACAACATCTAACCATGCTATTTCTAGAAGTAAATAAGCGAAAAAACATATTTTTGGATTTTTATGTGTTTTTATGTGAATTTAACATGCATCTAATTTATTGTGTGTGAGTGTGGCAGTGAACACGTGGTGTTAGAGGGAGGTTTTGGAGCTTGGGAGGATGTAGGATGGTGTGGATGGGTCCTAGGAGGTCTTAGATGGCTTTCTGGAGGCTTTTCCCACTCTCGGACATCAAAAGAAAGCCTACAGGAAAAAATACAGGAGGACACAGGAAAACTACAGGAGGAAAATAGGGAAACTATAGGAGGTCTACAGGAGGAGGCCGAGAGCAATTTTCGCTATTTTGAGGGTGTGAGAGTGGGTGGAAAATGTGGATGAAGGTTTGAATGAGGTGTTAGGGTGCCTAAGGTATACCATGAATCACCAAGAGAGAGAAATATGATTGGGTTTGCTCAAGGACAGAGGAAGAAGTTCTATGAAAAATGAAGGAAACTAGGGTAGAATTGAGGTGAGGTTTGAGAGACCTATAGGGCATGGATCATATGGAGGGTGTGATTGCTGGTAAGCTGGCCTACTACTGGAAGAGTTCTGTTGCATAGAAACTAACAGTCAACCAAGAAAATCAAGCAACTAATGAAATGAGTGCATCTTAGGAAAAACAGAGTTTTGCATTAAAATGGCCTAAACTATGATGGATAGAAGGAAATGTTGTGAAATGATGTAAGAGAGGAAAGAATGCAAAACAAATATTGCAAATCAAGAAGTGAACATGATAAAGAAGATCTAAAGCAAAGTAAAAATGGACTATCAACCTACTAGAGAGCTGCAAACACTAGAAGTCCTAGGAATGAGGAAAATCTGTGTTTTTGGGGCAGCAAAAGAATCTTTGCCTCAAATCATGGTCCCAGAGATAGGAAGAGAGGCCAAGGCACTATTGCTAGCTTTTTGAATCTTCTTTGATCACTGCTTAACCTGCTACAGAAAGCACAAATGGAAGAAAGCTACTAAATCATCAAAAGCAACCTATTCTTAACCATAAGAGAAATACATCTAACAACAAACTAATCTACAAACTGAAGTAAAGCATACAAATACAAGTAAAGAGAAGATTGGCTTCTTGGATTCGGCCCTAACCCAAGAGCTTCAACCCTCTAAGGTAACTTAGTGCTAGCTGAAAAAGGATTCCATCTTCATTATAAAAAAAGAGCAAGATTACATAAACTATCATAAAATAGTAAGCTCGAAATTTGAGCAGAGTTTACACAAGCAAGAAAAATTCAACTCTAGTGAGATCCTAGCCCTCTCTACTTATACATCTAAAGCTACCAATAGCTTCCTTAAAATCAGGGAGGCTTGGCTCCCAAAATGCGAGATAACTATCAATCATCTTCCACTTGCCCGGTTGCCTTCTAGTGCATGATTCAACTACTTGTACTCCAAGCTGAATGAAGGGGAATTCGAAGTGAGAAGAAATAAATGAGGGGGATTCCCTCCTATAAGTCCTCTCCTCTGTCTACTTCGAGTTATTGCTACAGTTTGACCACTAGATCCTTGACTTTGACCTTGAAATCCATCAATAATCTGCATTAAATACATGTTAGACCACATGGCATAATAACTAACTCAACTCACCCTATAAGAATAAATATAATCAAAAAATCATACAATAAGCTAAGAGAATGGTTGATTTGACTAGGTTAGGAGGTAAAATGAGCCCATATAATTACCCATTTATGAGGTTCATCATAACCAACATAAAATGATATAAATATCAATGATATGAAATCCATTAAATCCACATAAAAATCGGTGAAAAATTAAAAGAACTTAGCTTTTATTAATGACAGGTAAATCTGACCAAGTTCAAGACTTCCACATGCCACCCGACCATAGACATGGCTGAACCAAATCTCTCTTTCTGTCAGTCACTCCCATACCATTTTCTAAGAATGAATGTGGGATCTCATTGACCAACCAATCCAAAATTAATCAAGGGAATCTAGAGGTTAAACCACCTCCACCCTCATCCAACCGTGATCACACCAAAGTTGATTTTTTGATCATAACCGAACAGGCCATGGAATGTCATCCGAATTCCATCACTATCATTGAGGGTTTTTCCGTCTCCTTGTTTCTTAGGCTTTACCACAATCCAAACCCAGATCACTGGGACCTAAACAAAGAATGCTCCCTCAGAATTTACTGTGTATCCAACCAAAACTGGTCAATGGACTCCTAAGCCTTTGGGAGTGAACCTTGAGACCACCTTTGCCTCTAGATTACAAAATTCATCCAACAATTCCAAAGTTCCAAAACTAAAATAAACATCCCAACATACCATGGCATCTAGAAAAAGGCTGGCTAGGCCTAATAAGAAACTAAAAGAGTGTTTTATGTTACCCATTTAAATCATTTAAATGGAATGAGGGATGGAATTTTAGGGGAGTTTCAAAGGGAATTTTGTTGGTATTTGACTTGTACGATTTTTTTTATGTTTGTTTCTCAAGATGTGTTTGGAACTGTACAAATCATATTATTGATTGGTTTTTAAGACACATAAATTGGAAACCAAATTCAATTGTATATTAAATATTGATCTCAATGAATGATGTACAATGTGTATATATTAATACATAAAAGAAATCGTTGAATCATTTTCTGGGTCTTCTTGGACTCTAATAACCAATAACCCTAACACAAACTAACCCAGCCTTAATCCCAACAATTATCTATATAACATTCTCCCCTTAATTTGAAGGGATGTATCAAAGTCCAAGAATGAGAGCTCAAATTGAAAAAATGTCTCTCAAAAATGGTTTTTAAGGATGACCACAAACCAATGTGGGAGAAGTTAAGGTCTCAACCAACACCAACTCTGGATCCTTCATAGCAGTTCTCAAAACAACCAAAATCGTGGTTTTATGGTGACCACTAACTCAAGAACTATCAATATATTTCCTCAAACAATTCTGAATCTGGAAGTTCTCATTCAAAAAAAACTTATTCAACAAAAAATAAAGTCTCTCTGGCTACCAATATGGCTCTAACTAGTGCATGTTGTGACTTAGGCTCAGTTGTGGATCACTGACTTAGGCTCGCTTCACAAATATTTGAACATGTAGTAGACCATAAACAACTCTATCATTTCCCCCCCTATCGAATACATGGTGAGAAGATGAAGTACTCTTTATCACTGCAAGGCTAGTCAACACTCTCAAACATATCTTGTGGTATGACCTATAAATTTTCTTGCCTATTTTCAACCAATCCCAAGAAGCAATCCATCTGAAATTTAGTTTCTCTCTTGCAGTAGTCTTATTTCTGGAACATTTGTTTGAAGATTGATTTTTCTATCCACAATTCTCACATGGGTGAAGATCAAAACATCGATCTTTCACATGTCCAACTCTATTACACTTTTGAAATTGATCAAGTTGTTCTAGAACAACACCATCCATAAATCCAACACTTTGAAATTGTACAGATTTAGAAAAATAAAAAAGATGAAAAGATACATCCAAGACATATTTGTTAAATCCCAAATCAGTTTTTTGTTTTCTATGCGTAATCTCTTCCCACTGTCTTATAAAAGTTTCAGAAACAACGAGCTTCACATATGTATTCAAATGACTCTTACATACACTTGATTTAACATGAATTTCCACTCCACCCAAATTTTCCCCTAAAATGGTTTGGTCCATCCTTGACAGTAGATTAGAATCTGGCTCAAACAAATTTTTGTTCTAAATAAACACTAGTTCAGAATCACAATTTTTCTTCTAAAGTTCGTCTCACTGAAACTACAACTCTAGCTTCAAGAATTCAATTTTTATTTGACCATTTTACAAACATGTTTATATGTCAGATAGTGTGCCATTGTTGATTTGGACATTTTTGTAGACAATGGACAACATTAGATTTCTTAACAAATGTAATAAATCATTGAATTTGGCCATTTTTTCACTCAGAATGCACCCAATATAAGAAAATTTACAATGATTTAACGGGGTCTCGGGCTCAACCAAAAATGCACTCGTTTTACAAAGTCCTTTTAAAGCATAAATCCCAACTTCATAATCACGTTTTTATGACTAATACTAACTCATAATGGTTTCTTCACACTCATCACAATAACATTCAACGTAAAGAGAAACCAGAATAAAATGGTTTATGAACTCTTCTCAAACATTTTCACAATGCTGTAGAATTCAGTCAAATCTTCTTCATACACATGTTATCTTAGTATAAGATACAATTATCATGGCCTTATCCACTAGTATTCACTAAATACATATCTTATCCAACTGTTTCTCCAACAAATGACCTTTGTAATCTCTACTTGCATGGAGGTTGTGATGTCAACGATCACTTCTTCATTGATGCTAATCCATGGAGGACTTTTATATAAATTCCTCCTTCAGAAAGTCGTTCTGCCTCAATGTTTGATTTCTTGTTTGAATACAATAAGTGATTGCATATTCTTTTCGTTAATTATAAAAAATTCCTCAACATGCTTATAAGAATATCAAGCTAAGCCTTTGGAATACCATTCAAGCATTTACTCAGGGTTAATGGTAGTGAAGATATTTACATAAATACAGAACGACTGTGATATTTGCACATTTTGATTTATAATTTTGAAACTCTTTGTATGATGCTTACCATAGGGATCAGATGAAGAACCATCACAAACTATTTTTAAGAATTAATATAAGTTGTCATCATAGAGAGACAATACTCGCCAAACAATATTGCAAGCTCTATATGATGACATTTGAAATGAAAATTTGCGAGGAAAACAAAAGAGGGAGTTTTCATCATCGAGTTCTAAGAGGTGGACTATCATTCAATGATCTATGCATCTAGTTGGCTGATGTTCATGCAGACAGATACAAAACTGCAACATTAAACAAGTGTATATTGGGTCTCCTCTCCGCGTCAATTCTTTGTTCTATTCTCTCTTGTTTCTTTCATTAATAGTGTCATTTTTCTCCTCTCGACATTTTCCAAGTAGCATTCCATGTAGACATAAGTGATGTTGATTTGATGTGTTTTCAGTCATCTTAGAAAGTATCAGCTTTGTGGATGGTCTCCCTCTTGAATATGGTGAGCTCTAAATGTTCGAACAATAGTATCGGCATAATTATATGGAGAAACTCTCAATCACTTGAAACTTGGAAAAATATTGAACGAATGTACAAGTATGCTAAATTGACTTCCAAAATACACTAAGAAAACACAAACATGCTGTTGCATCCAAGGTTCAGACAGTGATCAACTGACCTCCTCGCTTGACTTTGCAACATTCATATTCCTTACTCTTCTTCATCAATGCTCTATAAAAAGGCCACACAACGCTGATTAATTTTATTAGACATAGCATATTAACCAAGCTCTCATTCAATAGAGAATTTTCCTGCTCTTATACCACTGTAAGACACATAAATTGGAAACCATATTCAACTATATATTAAATATTGATCTCAATGAATGATGTAGAATGTGTACATATTAGTACATACAAGAAACTGTTGAATCAATTTCCAGGTCTTTTTGGATTCTAATAACCAATCACCCTAACAAATACTAACCCATCCTTAATCTGAAAGATTAGTTTTCTAACAATATTACATGTTTCTAAAAACATCATTCATATCCATTCCCATTCAAGAAATCCGAGGAAATTTCCAATTTATATAATCGAAGGCAGTAGACTAGACATGTTACGGTGCTTGCAAGTTGCCACTATATACTAATTAATATCACCATGCCCATCCATCAACAATTTCGAGTCCCCCACATGTCACCGATTCACTCATATGTTGTTGAACTTTCATTCTTATCGCCATTTTCTCATCTATTTCCGAAGTTCACATCAAAACGAAAGTGAAATACAAACAGACAAATCTGAGTTGCAAAAAATATAATTTGGGCCCAGAAATCACTGGTTTGTTGGCTATGTTGAATAAATCAGGTGCAATTTAGAACCTTACTCAATCTGATCTGATGATTAATTAATTTTTAATTTAGTATATATATCCCAATTCCCCATCATCACATGCATGAAGCATAAAGCGCTTGCCTTGAATTCCCACGGAATAAATTTACTACTTTTTACTATTTTATTTGAAAAGAAATATTTAATAAAGTAGCAGTTGTACCGTACCTTCAAGGGATGGAATATCGTCCCAGCAAGAACGTGCAAACTCCAGAGTACTATGAAATTGATAAAATCAGATGATTTGGTGAATGTTAAGGTGGATTATGGTGGTTTGATAGGAAATGCAAGTTGTATACTAAATATTTGGTTGATTTGGTTGATCCCTCTATGTTTACAATCATAAAATCCAATAACGAGAGGGTAAGGTTGCTAGCACGAAAATCTTCAAAAATAGAGCTATCCCTAGTGCCAAGTAACAACGATTACTCATAGTATATGAGTAAGATCCCTTGCCATGTTCGCATAGCCCAAGTGGACCAAGGCACTAGTCAGAGAAAAATAAACGTGAAATGGTATCAATGGAGATGAGTCGAGTCTGTTTCATATGTTGAAGGAGGATAAGATCCAATCTGTATGAATAACGCCGATAGAGTAAAAGGGTTAAGTTATCCCGATTTGAATGAATTAAGTGGAGAACGCCATGAGGGTAGGGACTCTCAGAAAACCAAATTTTGCTTCTAACGACATGAAGAACGTGGTGAATGAATTGCAAAGACTAGGCCTTTTTGGATTTTCCAAAAGATAATTACAGAAGCTCTAAATTTAGTTACCATAGATTGTTAAAATTATTTTTAATAATTCTTACCATAAATTGTTAAAATGATTTGAAATAATTCATAGATGGTTAAAATAATTTGAAATAATTCTTTTGTAGAGTAATAATTGATCAGATTTGTATTTCTTATATCCTTATATGAATAATTTTTCATTTTTCTTTGTGGTCTTTCAACTCTATCATTAAACATAAAGCTCTACCATGAAACATAAAAGAAATATTGAAACAACTCTTTTGTAGAGTAATAATTGATCAGATTTATATTTCTTATATCCTTATATGAATAATTTTTCATTTTTCTTTGTGGTCCTTCAACTCTATCATTAAACATAAAGCTCTACCATTAAACATAAAATAAATATTGCAAGCCTTTGTTTGGAGATAACGCTACGGGAAGGATTCTTTTCATTTTCAGGTTGTAATATTTTAGTTCTTTACTTTAGCCTGATTTTATTTTAGCCTTGATTTGATGTTTGTTTAAATTTTAAATTTTAATAGGATGAAAAACAAAAAAAAATGGTATATTATTGTTAGATTTTTTTTAGTAATTTTGTTTTAAATAAAAAGTATTAATTCTTTGAAATAGCCTACAAGTAGAGTAGAGAAGTTACTTTAAGAATATAATGAATTTTATTAAATATAAATATGAAAATAGAATAAGTTTTATTAAATATATATCTTTATAATTTTTTTAAATAATTAAGATTAGAAGAGAAGATTAGGAAAAAAAATAAAATGTGTCATGTAAAAAAATATTTTGGAAATACTTAAGTTTAAATTTAAACAACATGTTGAGCCTTGCATGGTGGATTAGTATATTTCTCCATGTCATTTAAGTTTATTAAGCTTTTTGGTGTCTTATTATTATTTGAGTTTATTAAGATTTTTGATATCTTGACTAAAATTTGATGGGTTAAACTTTTTCTTACTTGGTTACTTAATTGCTCCATATCCATGTCATTTCCAGTTATTAAGTTGTCTCCATCTTATTGTTCAATTTTTGACTAAGATTTGATTTTCTATCAAATACAAAATATACACTTGACTATGTCAACCATCAACCATGTTGTTGCTTTTCGTCAAGCTAGAAATAGAAATTTGGTTATATAAGTTTTGATTTTTCACTTTGCATAATCTTAATTTATTATTAATTTTTTTCCCTAAGCTTAAAATAATAATAAAAATTCCTTATAAAAAAATATGAAATTTAAATTGATTTATTATATTATTCATAATTAAGATTTATTATATTATTCATAATTTAAAAAAATTATTTATTATGTTAGAAAATGATTATGAAGACTCATCCATACATATTATCATCCACCACTCACACATATTTACAACTAACATCTTCAAGAATTCTATGTTTGTTGAGAATTTTTGATAATTCCAAACAAAAATGAACAGATCAGAATAGAGAATAATGCTATGTTTTTTTTTTTTTTTAACAGAGAGAAAAACTAAAATTATTTCTGAAGATAGAGTTTTACACACACAAAAGATTTCTGTTCATTAATGAGACTGACTGTTACAAAAAAAACATCTTCCTCTCACAGAGGGATTTCACCAACATAACTGCTTCAGAGGCAGTAAAAAAAACTTCACTGTCTTTCCTGAAAATTACTCTGTCTCAGTTTGCAAATTTACACTGCTGTGTGTAAAAATCTATTCATTCACGCTGCTACATATTTCATTTCGTTTTCCTCTTACTTTCACGCTTCTACTACGTTTCACATTACATATTCAACAAAAAAACAAAAATTACATTTTCACTTGTTACATACTTTCGCGCTGCTGCACTACCTTCCAACAACAAAAAAAACATATGATATTACATGGTTTTGTGTCGTAAAAAAAAACTTACATTCGTGAATTAAAACAAAAATAAATTTTTTACCTACATTTACCAACTGTAATGAATTCATATTAATTACTTCACGTGATGATATATATTCTTTTTATTAACTCTGTCATACGGCTCTCATAGGATTCGATTGGACCTGCAGGAGATGGTCCCCTGACATCTGAAGTGACCGCGTTGTACACGCAGCAATGAACCCTTGATCTTGCCCTCAATAATCGGACGGCTGATGGTCAATCTCGCACAGCCCTTTCTGCTGAACTTGAAGCGCTGAGGAAAGCTTTTTTTGGAAAGGACTACTTAGACACGTGTCCATCGTTGAATATTCTCACTGCCTCCACAAGAAATACCACTGTTGTGTGAAAGTGGTGCGGGGAACTCCCATGGTGGTTTTTTGAAATAAATGCAGTGGAAATTACCATTTCAACACTCTCCTTTAATTTCAACTACTGGGTTATCAGTCATACCTAGACATTTCCTCAAAAACTCAAAACTTTTCTGCCCCAATGGTTTGGTCAGAATGTCTGCAACCTACTCCTGAGTTTTACAGTGTACTAAAACAATTTCACCATTGTTTACCAATTCCCTGATGTAATGAAACTTTGTGTTAATGTGTTTCGTTCTCTTATGAAACACAGAATTCTTGGATAATGCAATAGCTGAGCTATTGTCACAAAAAATCACAGTTCCTTTTGCTTGCTCTTGGCATAAACTTCTTAACATCCTCCTCATCCAAATTGCTTGACATGTTGTTGCTGTAGCTGCCACATATTCTGCTTCTGCTGTAGACAATGCTACAATAGGTTGTTTTTTAGAAGCTCATGAAATGGCTCCTGAACCCATGGGAAAAACATAACCGGATGTGCTTTTCCTATCATCTACACTTCCAGCCCAATCACTATCAGTGTATCCAATTAAATCTGAACATTCTGAAATAGTATATAAAATGTCAAACCTTTTAGTACCTTTAACATACCTCAAAATCCTTTTTGCTGCCTGCCAATGTGCTTCGTTTGGCCTCTCCATGAATCTGGAAATCAAACTAACAGTGTGCATTATATCCAGCCTAGTTGCAGTCAAATACATGAGGCTGTCAACTATGCTCTTGTACAAACTAAGATCAAAATCCTTGCTGTTGTCTTCTTTGCTGAGTTTTAATCCCATCATTGTGGGAGTGATTGCTACCTTGCTCTCCTGCATATTAAATCTTTCCAACACTTCATTAACATATTTCACTTGTGAGATAAAAATCCCATTTTCATTTTGTTCTACTTCTATTCCTAAGAAGTATCTCAGCAAACCCATGTCAGTCATTTCAAATTCTTCTTTCATGACTGTTTTGAAATTTTCAATAAGATAATCATCATTACCTGTGAAAATAACATCATCAACATATAACACAACAATTAGTAATTTACCATCCTTTTCTTTGATGTAGAGAGTGGGTTCTCCCTCACACTTTTCAAATCCATTTTCTAGTAGATAAGAATCTATCCTACTGTACCATGCTCTTGGTGCTTGCTTCAGCCCATAAAGAGCTTTCTTCAATCCGCACACTTTGTGCTCTTGGCCTTTCTTTTCATACCCTAGAGGTTGTTCAATGTAAACCTCTTCCATTAACACTCCATTTAGGAATGTTGACTTCACGTCCATTTGGTAAACTTTCCACTTGTTTTGTGTTGCTATGGACAACATTGCTCTCATGGTTTCCATTCTTTGAACTGTTGCAAAAGTTTCCTCATAGTCTCTCCCATACTGCTGCTTATATCTTTTGACAACCAGTCTTGCCTTGTGTCTTTCTATTTTGCCTTCAGCATTACTCTTGGTCTTGTAGACCCATTTAACTCCAATGACTTCTTTTCCTTTTGGTAGTTCAACTAAATCCCATGTCTTGTTTCTTTCTATGGCATTGATCTCCTCATCCATAGCTTCTATCCATTTCCTATCCTTAATTGCTTCTTCGAAATGAACAGGGTCATCAACATGAAAATATAAAGCAAACAAAGAGTTCATACCTTCATTTGCTGCCTTTTGTTCATAATTTGCACTTAAATTTATGAACTTCTTACCTCTTTCATTTGGTGTACAAGTGCTTGAAGAAGCACTTGAATTTCCTCCTTGTGGTGTGCTTGGAGAAGCGCTTTCATTTCTCCTCAAGGGTCTCTCTTGTTGCCCTTGTGTTGGTGCCGCTGTTTGGGGATGTATTTCAGCCATCTCCTCATCATCTTCATCATGAGACAAAGAGTTTTTAACATTCATTGTTTTCTCTATGCTTCCATCCCAAGCTTCCTCCTCAATGAACTGAGCATCTCTACTCACAATAAGCTTCTTGGTGGATGGGTTATACAACCTATAAGCTTTGGATTCCTCACTGTATCTAATGAAAATAAATTTCTCCCCTTTGTTGTCCAACTTCTTCCTTAGTTGATCTGGAATGTGTGCATAAGCCACACATCCAAAAACTTTCATGTGGGTGACTCATTGCTTTGTCCCACTCCATGCTTCTTTCAACACTCTATTCATGACTGCTTTTGTAGGGTATCTATTCAAAATGTACGTTGCACAGTGTACAGCTTCAGCCCAATAATCATTTGGCAAATGTTTTGCCTTTAACCTACTCCTCGCCATATCCATGATTGTCCTATTCTTCCTTTCGGAAACTCCATTTTGCTACGGAGTGTACCTAGTGGTAAACTGCTTATGAATTTCATTTTCTCTAAAAAAACATAGAAATTCCTTAGAGATATACTCACCTCCTCTATCAGTTCTTAGAACTTTGATATGCATCCCACTTTGGTTTTCTACAAGTGCTTTGAAATTGCAAAATCTTTCAAACACTTCACTTTTGTTCTTCAGGAAGTAAACCCAAGTTTTTCTAGTAAAATCATCAATAAATTTTAGTATATAGTGGTTTCCTGCAAGTGATGGAGTTTGCATCGGTCCACATAAATCTAAGTGGACAATCTCTAAGGGTGCTTTTGCCCTTATACTTTTCCCAGATGGAAAATTTTCTCTGTGTTGTTTCCCCAAGATACAACCTTCACAAAGGTTGTCTGGTTTCTCTATCAATGGTAATCCTCTTACCATTCCTTTTCTATTCAACAAGTTAAGACCTCCAAAGTTGAGATGTCCAAATCTCAAGTGCCACAACCAATTTTCATCTTTTCGTTCGCTTTGGAAAACCTCTTATGCCACTGCTGCTATTTCTTCTCCATTTTTTAAACATGCTTTCATTCTGAGAGGGAACATACTGTTCCTTGTCATCTTCACTTCAGCAATACATTATTTGCTGGGTGTTGTATCCATGATGGTGCATACATCATCCACAAAGAAAACATTGTACCCCTTTTGAACAAGCTGTCCAATATTTAAGAGGTTACATTTCATTCCAGGAACATAATAAACATCTGATATGGTTTTCTTTTCACCTTTCTTTTTTAAAACATTTACTTCTCATTTTCCCATAACAGAAACTTTATTATCAATCCCTAGTGTGACTTGTGACTTCACACTCCGATCTAACATAGAAAACAGGGCTATGTTTCCTATCATATGGTTACTGCAACCGGAGTCTAGAAACCATACATCTTCACTCTTTTCTTCAGCCATATTACAGGCTAAAAACAAAATATTTTGACTGATATTTTCTCTAATGAAATTTGCATTAGTTCTATTATTCATATCATGCTACTTCTTTCTACATTCATTTTCATAATGCCCATATTTTTTACAATAGTGACATTGGACATTGGATTTATTATACCTTTATGCTTGAGCATGATGTTGTCCACTTTCTTGACTGCTACCTTGGCCTTGGTTCTGATTTGGATTGCTACCTCTTCCTTGAGCATTTGCTGGCTGTTTCTTCCACCTCTGTTTTGGCTTCTGCCTCTTTCTCTCTTGTTTCCTCTGGCTTGAGCTCTTCCTCTTCCAAATGACATCTGGGTCTTAAAGGCATGTTCTAGAGATGAGTTTTCATTTCTACTCAATCTCTGCTCATGTGTTATCAGTGATACATGTAGTTCATCAACTGAGAAGTTTGTGAGATCCTTTGTCTCTTCCATGGTGGTGACAATCACATCGAACCTTGAGGGTAGGATCCTCAATAGTTTCTCTACAATCCTCCTTTCTTCAAGAATCTCTCCATGAGACCTTATCTGTGTGACTAGACCAATCACATGTGTGAAGAATGAGTCAATATTATCTAACTCCTTCATGTAGAGAGTCTCAAAATCTCTCCTCAGCAACTGTAGTTTTGCTGTCTTCACTTTCTCCATGCCTTGATAGGCTATCTTGAGAGTTTCCCATGCTTCTTTGGATCTCTTAGCTGCTGTTATCCTTGGAAACACATTCTCATGCACTGCTTGATACAAAAAGTAGAGGGCTTTAGAATCTTTCTTCTTATTGCTCTTCAACAGATCTTTCTCTTCCTGAGTTAAATTATTAAACTCATTTTCATCTGCTGGTTCTTCAAAACCATCCTCAACAAATTCCCATAACTCTTGGGAAGCAAGAAAAGCTTTCATAGTTATTTCCCAATAGTCATAGTTTTTCCCATTAAATTGTGGGAGTTGAGTATTATAAATACCCATGCTAGTGCTGGCTCCAACCATCCTTGCACTCTTAACTATGCTTCAAAATAGTTGACTGTGTATTTAAAATAACTCACTGTCCTCAACAGTAACACAAAAACTAACTTGAGAAATACCTTGGATTCTTTCTTGACTGAGTCTTCACTCTGCTGGAGAAGCTGCTGCAGCAAGTGTTGGAGAGGTAAATCCCCTCTGCGGACAGAGGCGATCCCACTAGCCCTAAATGGGTCTAGCAACAATCAATCAACGCTACCATGCAAGTTCCTAGTTGCAAACTGAAAGTGGATTATGAGAACCAACCTGGAGTCCAACGCTAGTGTCGTAGAAGAGTTGATACTCCCGTTCCCTTGCTCCGGCAGGACACGATCCTCACGATATTTGCGAATGGATACCTGCACATGCAAAGAACGAAGTGAATACAAGCATAAAATCCACTAAATACAACTATACATCAGTCAGAAAAGATATAGATCAAACATTATCATAGCGAACAATAAGATCGGAACCATAATGATAGTCGTTTATTAATGAATAATCAACAGAGAAAAATACAACCAAAGTTATGATGTTGAATCTCTCCTCTGGCTGGGCGAGCAGCTATATATGTCTTGCAATAGACCTTTCTCTCTCAGACTTCTGGTAGCATAACCTCCCTATGCTCCAAGGCTCTTACTATCACTCAAGACAAGCGTTATCACTACTAGCACTATCACCACTACTCCAAAACTCCCTTGTCAAATGCATGAGGACAGACTTTTATAGATGGAGAAGGGGAGGAAGATACAATGCATCAAGACACCCATTATGGATTGGCATTATCTCCAAAAAGCCGCTGTGGATAGATGTAAGGGATAGATGATGAATCTCGACATCTAGAAGATTAGCTTTATCCTCAAAAGACTTCATGACTTGAAGGGAAAAAACATCCGGGCGCGCGTTTGTTAAAAATCTTTTCCAAACTAGGTTGGCGCGGGTGTTACTCTAAGACAGAGCGCCAATGGGCGCGCCTTCTTTCGAGGATCTCCCTCATTGGCGCGGGTAGTACACTGTGGACCCGCGCTAATGGAAAAATGACACTTTTCAGGGATATTTTGCAGGAGGTGTCTTCAGGGCACATGAAGTCCATACTTAGGGGAACATAATGCAAGTGTTTTTAAGTTATGTCACTGCTCACAGGTCCCGGAATGAGTCCTCCAAAGTACGGGAAAGGGGTAACAGGGACGGTGACCAATGGTGACAAATTACTGTGTAACAACAAGAAATCCTTCCCTCAGCTTCTTTGACACCTTCAAAGAGCCTGGACAAGCTTTGATACCATGTTGGGAATTTATGATAATTCCAAACAAAAATGAACAGAACAGAACAGAGAATAATGCTCTGTTTTTTTTTAACACAGAGAAAAACTAAAATTGTTTTTGAAGACAGAGTTTTACACACACGAAAGATTTCTGTTCATTAATAAGACTGACTGTTACAAAAAAAACATCTTCCTCTCACACAGAGATTTCACCAACAGAACTGCTTCAGAGGCAGTAAAAAAACTTCACTGTCTTTCCTGAAAATTACTATATCTCAGTTTGCAAATTTACACTGCTGTGTGTAAAAATCTCTTCATTCACGCTGCTACGTATTTCATTTTGTTTTCCTCTTACTTTCACGCTTTTACTGCGTCTCACATTACATATTCAACAAAAAAAACAAAAATTACATTTTCACTTGTTACATACTTTCGCGCTGCTGCACTACCTTCCAACAACAAAACAAACATATGATATTACATGGTTTTGTGCCATAAAAAAAAACTTACATCCGTGAATTAAAACAAAAATAATTTTTTTACCTACATTTACCAACCGTAATGAATTCATATTAATTACTTCACGTGGTGATATATATATATTTTTTATTAACTCTGTCATATGGCTCTCACAAGATTCGATTGGACCTGCGGGAGATGGTCCCCTGACATCTGAAGTTACCGTGTCGTACACGCAGCAATGAACCATTGATCTTGCCCTCAATAATCGGATGGCTAACAGTCAATCTCGCACAGCCCTTTCTGCTAAACTTTAAGCACCAAGGAAAGGTTGTTTTGGAAAAGACTACTCGGACACATGTCCATCGTTGAATATGCTCACTGCCTCCCCAAGAAATACCACTGTTGCATGAAAGCGGTGCGGGGAACTCCCATGGCGGTTTTATGAAATAAATGCAGTGGAAATTACCATTTCAACAATGTTTGCATTCATAATGTGAGCGCAAGTCGAAAAAGTACCTGGAAATGAAATAATTCAGGCCGTCGAAATTTAATCAACGTAGTGAGTGAATTCTGAATCGTAGGTGTTAAGAGGATATATCCACAATAAATTACAACCTTTCCACGAAAATTTGTTTGTTCGTTTCAATATCACTCTAATCCCTATGTTATCGATGATAAAAAATTCCACGCCTCTTTTCACATAGAAACAAAATCAACGAGAAACAAAATTTTACTTCAATTTTAACTTTGTATTCTCTACGGTCGATTCCATTAAAATGTCTAGGTTTGACAAAGGAGATGAAATGTTATCACTTCGATTTAAGCACCAAACGTATTGTGTATTTATGGTAAGATAGATGTTATTCAGAAATGATAATTAATAATATGTTTTGATATACAGTTCGTAACATATAAATTAAATATGTATTAGATATAATATTAGGTATATTATATTGGGAATATAATATTAGGTAGGTAAAGGATGAAAAATCGTGTCTACAGGTGTATATCAACTATATTTACGGACATGGTAGTGCTAGTTTTATAAGTGCCGAGGGTTTTCACTCTTCTTTTTTCTATATTGTGTTGTTTAATTTATTCTTTCTGCCACAGTTATCTTTGTTGGGGTTTAAATTTCTTGGTTGTGAAATCTTACCAGGTCGATTTTCTTCGCTTACAATTGGTAGAGTGGACTTTTATTAATGAGTTAAGCATGTTTATTTTGTAATAGGAATTCTAAATTTTAATTTAATTATCAATAATTATTTGGAGGATAGTAGGACTAAACCTCCATGGAATATTTTACAATATTCATAGTATCATTTACAAGTCAAAGGTTGAGATTTATATACAAAGTAGTTACTATAAATTAGTGGATAATAGTTAATATTTGCATTCAATGGTTTTACTATGTCGGTCATCTTATATGTTTCATATGATCTTCTTAGTCATATCTCATATAAACAAATGCTATGACATGTCTAGGTTAAGGTCATTTGATTTCAAGTTCCAAATATTTTTGAGCCAAGAGGCTCATTTTACAACCCAATATGAAAGTGATGTCTAACTTTGTCCGTGCTCAACTTGGAGTTGACATGTGTCCTTTAAAAAATAATTTAAATTAAAAAAAATAGTGACCTATAACAAAAACATAAATGATTATACATATTTGGTTAGTTTTATTTAAAAGCAATCTAAAATATCAATAATTCTATTTTTATTGTCGCCACTTGGTTTGTTATTAATATTACATTCGTTATGAAAAAGATGTAGTAAAAATATTTCATTTTCACCCTTTGGAGTTATAAATAAAATATTTTGATGTCTATTTTAAATTATATAAATATAATATTTAAATGTCTATGTGTGTGTTGATTTTACCTTGTCGAAAGGAAAAATTAATTAAAGGTAAAATAATTTAGTTACTTCTTAAGCAGAGGGAAATGTATAATTCACTCAATTACTAATAAAAAATATTATTTGTAATAAAATTTTCTACATACAATTTAAAAAATGAAAGATTACACATAGTCTCTATACAAAGAGGGAAATGTATAATTCACTCAATTACTAATAAAAAATATTATTTGTAATAAAATTTTCTACATACAATTTAAAAAATGAAAGATTACACATAGTCTCTATACAAAGAGATGTAAAAAACCACTATAGATTCACCTTAATCACCGATTTAATCTCTTGGCATGTAAATCTTTTTTCAAGTTTTGAATTTAAAAAAAAAAAGTTACCTATAATGATATTTGGTCACTCTTGCCTTCTGATATATCCCTGATTAAGAAAGATGTATTATGAATATTATATGTAATGTTATATGAAATTTTTTAACATAAATGTCATTTTTTAATCAAAAATTTATTAATTAAGGATTAATTTATTATGAGAGTCTCATTTATCAACATTTTTTTTAGTATAATGTTGTTGACGGAAAATATATAAAACCAAAATGTCAAAAAAAAAGGATTGTATAACCCAAAAATCCAAATTCCATCACAGGATCGAACAGTCTGAATCAGAAAATTGTCTTTAAATATTAGTCTCGGCTTGAGGACTCGCTCCCCTCTCTCTTTAGATAAGATGTTGAAAGCCATCTTATATTTTGCTCGGGATTTTGACAAAACCTCAAACCCTAGGGTATATACGTCACCGGCCACTGAAATAAATAACTTACTTACTTATCGAGCACTGTAAGTGACATTTCCGTCACTTATGTCATTGAGTTAGCTCAATAGAGAAATGTAGAATCGAACTTTTTTTTTTTTTTTGCCAGTAAGTAGAATCGAACTTACTTACTTATCAAGCACTGTTAACCACATTGCCGTCACTTATGCAATCGAATTAGTTCAATAAGGGAATGAAGAATCGAGTAAATAGGACTCAGTTGAAAATAATTAATATTATTTTGTATTAATGGAGAAATGGTTACATAAGTTGTAACGTATCTCCTTAGTTTAGGATTTGTTCCTAGAGTTTAGGAGTTTGTTCGCAACTATCTGATTTCTAGTGATGTACTTAATGATGTAATCTTTCATTGATGAATAGCAGAGTGTACGGAGAGAGTTCTCGTTGTATGAGTGCAGTCTCCAGGTGCAATACTCACCTGTGAGCTGTAACTCCTTCTTTTTAATTCAAATCTGATTTTTATCACCTTGAGGCTGTACTAAATAAATTTCTTCTTTCAAGTCACCATTCAGAAATGCAGACTTGACATCTAGCTGGTGTAGCTGCCATTTTTGTTTTGTGAAAAAGGGATAGCAACATCTTGTGTGTAGATTGAAAAAGGCACTTTATGGTTTAAAATAGGCACCCAGGTCGTGGTATGAGAAAATTGACTCATTTTTTGTTCAGCATGGCTTTCATAGGAGCTTGAATGATCCAATCTGTATACCAAGTTTAATAAACAGAGACAAATTATTTTGATTTCTTTGTATGTAGATGATATGATCATAATAGGGAATGCTAACAATCTGATCAAAGAAATCAAACAACAGATGTCATAAGTGTTTGAGATGAAAGATCTCGGAAACCTTCATTATTGTTTGGGATTGGAGGTATGAAGAGACTCTGGACAAACTTTTCTTACTCAAGGGAAGTATGCCAGAATCTTGTTGGAAAGGTTCGGAATGGAGCAATGCAGATCAACAGCAACACCATTACAGCAGAATTTAAAGTTGAGCAGTGACGATGGTACTAAACACGTGGATGCTACCATGTACAGACAACTAGTTGGCAGTTTGATATATCTGACTACAACTAGACCAGATTTGGCATATTCTGTTAGTGTGTTGAGCCAGTTCATGTCAAAACCACTCGAAAGTCACGGGGTTGCAGCAAAAAGTGTGTTGAGGTATCTTAGTGGTACTAGTAATTATGGCATTTTGTACACTGACACTTCTGATGTTATTCTAGTAGGTTTTCAAGATTCCGATTGGGCAGGTAACTTAGATGATCGAAAATCTATCACAGGTTACACATTCAGCATTAGATCCGGGGTCATAGCATGGAGCAGCAAAAAGTAGAGCACTGTAGCTCTATCTTCATGTGACGCTGAGTACCAAACATTGTGTGCAGCCACATGTGAAGCTATCTGGTTGAGAAGACTTCTCAACGATGCAGGAGAAGAATAGAAAGAATCAACTAATATCAAAACTGACAACCAGAGTACCATCAAGCTTGCATACAATCCAGTCTTTCATAAAAATACCAAGCATATAGACACTCAGTTTTGTTTTGTTCGAGAGAAAATACAGTCAAAAGAAATATGTGTGGAATATTGTAAAATTTGTGATAACATGGCTGATATTTTTACTAAGCCTCTTGGGCGTGTAAAGTTTGAATTGTTTAAAGGGATGCTAGGAGTTCGGGATAATCTTTTCTCCATTAAGGGGGGAGTTGAAAATAATTAATATTATTTTGTATTAATGGAGAAATGGGTACATAAGTTGTAACCTATCTCCTTAGTTTAAGATTTGTTCCTAGAGTTTAGGAGTTTGTTTGCAACTACCTAATTTCTAGTGATGTACTTAATGATGTAATCTTTCGTTGATGAATAGTAGAGTGTACGGAGAAAGTTCTCTTTGTATGAGTGCAGTCTCCAGGTGTAGCACTCACTTGTGAGCATTAACTCCTCCTTTTTAATTCAAATCTGATTTTTATTTGACTCTGTTCTAGCTGGAAATGCAACTGACTTCACATCATTCTGTGAAAAATTATAATTAATTTTTTTTACCAAAGCGTTTAGGTTCTCCTGTAGGATCACGTCAGATATGAACAGTATTAATTTTTCTGTTAATGGCGGATATGAACAATATTAATTTTTCTATTAATGGTAATCATAATAGTATAGAATCTTGAAACAAGAAACGGGACGGTGGCAGCCGTAAAACGTACAAACGTACAAGAAACAAGACGGGAAGGAAACGCCTTTTTCTACTGCCGTTCTTGTTAACAAGTGCATATACTTTATGGAAAACATAGAATAGGTACTTTTCCATCTATTCCTTCATCGTAGTTCGCTCGCTACGGTTTGTATCATGCCTACCATGCTATTCTGCCAGGTCCTGCATCTGCTCCGCTGTTTTAGGAAATAGAATAAGAGTAAGGTGGTGGGAAGGAAGAAAATAGTAGACACCGGCGGCATTGACTTATAGGTCGTTCTCAGCGGTGTATTTTGGCTTTTTATTGTAGTTTTTAGGTATATATTCATTTAATAGTATAGAGGTCGAGGCCAAGTCTTGAGAAAGTTGATCATCTATGCACTATTGTCTTTTTTAGTTGATTTGCTTGGCTATATTGTTAAAATTCATAGCTTCAACATAATGTAGTTAAAATTATATTTAAAATTGAAATTAAATTTATATTTTCTTTTTTATTTTTAAGTAAATTTTTAGTTTTATTTTTTTCACTTGATTGGTTAAATGCGAAACTTCCCAATTCCGTTTTTTTGGTCATTGTCGTTTCTCGAACGTATTGGTAATGTCATTGCAAGGTTTACACATTCCATTGCATAAAATCATTTTACACATAGACACATTTCATTCAATATAAACACTGACACATTTCATTCAATATAAATACTGGTTATTCCTAACCACGTACGAACATAAAAGCAAACATAGATAACCATTAAGTATTTAGTTTTGGTGAAGCTCAGTACCCCATGGAGAAAAATTGTCACAGACCAGGGGGTTCATCATGCCCTATTCCTGGACTATGACCCAGTGGAAAAGCCATAGCTCCATCCTTTTTTGTTGTCATATTATGCTCGTAATTTTCATGAGGAGAATGGTCTTTTGCCGTCTTAACAATTTCATGGCCATGAGCTCTCGCCAACTTGTTCTTCCCAACTACTTCGCTGCCCAGAAGACCGTCGTCCTTCCCCTTAGGGTTGATACTCAGGAGACTGCGGTTATTTCTCACTGCAGCGTTAAACGACTTGATAAGCCTAACGTCGGCCGATGAAAAATCGGCCACAAGAAACAACAGCAGAAGTATAACAACTATCGCTCTGGCCTTCATTTTTCAATGAATGCCCAGATTCTACCACCTTACAAGTGATCGAAATTAATACAATCGGGCCCTCAAAGAGAAGAAATACTCTTATGTCGAATTGGCTGAGCTCTCAGCAACCCTACATATAGATATTTCTCCCATAGATTTGCATTAAAATAAGCATAGATGCTTCGAAAATTACCCTGCCATGCACTACTACAAACATGCACTATTTTAGTGCTAAATTCTTCTTATGAATGATATCAACCATTTGCCGAACAACTTTCGCTGTTCATCAGTAAATTTCCATATCAGTTTTACTGCTGCCTTTCGGTCTCTATCCTCCAGATCCTTTCTATAGTGTAATCAATTACAATTTTATAACATTATTTTTGCGAAATCACGTGTAGTTGGTACATTGGTATCTACAATTGGTACCTTCCTGATGACATAGTCTTTGGCATCTGTACTTGATAATAGATATCGGAAGTATCTTTATTCACAACTAACATGCTGCCAACTCTAAATAATTTCATGGTTGACAATGCTCCTTGCAATTTTTTATCTTCCACAGTCACTTATTTTAACTATCAACTCGCAAAGATAAAGAATCTTGCACAGTCACTTATTTTAACTATCAACTCGCAAAGATAAAGAATCTTGCACGACCGTTGATGGCTAGAAAACTGGTGAGCATAACCAACAATTTTTTTTTAATTGTTAAATATGCACTTGCAGCAATGCTTGTTGTCTTTGGTCGTTCCTTGGTCAGTTAGGGCACTTCTGATTAGCCTTACAGATTCGATTTGTTAACTTAGCCACTCGTGCATACCGAGATTGATTTATAAAACATTAGTTACAGCTCTCTTGGTAATGATGTGTATCTTATCTAACCCATTAAGGCAATCTGGTTTTATATGTATCAAAGTGGGTCTCTCCTGAGACTAAAAATCATGTTTCTCTAACTAGTTTTGCACAGCATGGTAAAATGGAAATGTAGATCACGTTAATTAAAATCACCATATATTTATTTTAAATACAAATTATCAGATTTTTTTTTATTAAATTATATTTTTAATGTTAAATAGAGTATATATAAAACTAAATAAAAATTTTAACCAGAAAAAATTTAATTGTTTATATATTAAGTTAATATTGACAAAAATTAGTTATGATAGATCTTTAAATAGTTTATTTGAATCTCTTGTTGAAATATGTTTAAAAAGTATAACATTTAAACATCACATTCATACATTTTTTTTATTTCTAAGTAATTTACGACATATTATTTTTTTTAATTATAGATGACAAAACTTTTCTATTTAGAATATAATTTTTAATTTTAATTTTAATTTTAAAGAGCCACTTAGGGACAGACAAACTTACAAATCCCATCCCCTCAAACTTACACATCCCCTCATACTAGGTTATAGAATGAACCTCTGGGCTATAAAATTAATTTAATATTTTATACAATTTATACATTGATTATTTTCCAGCCAATACAGAGTGCCATTAGAAGTTACACATAAATTAAAATTAAACCATTCAGTTTTAAATAAAACAATTGAAACAAATAATATTAATATTTATAGCTCACAATATTAATATTTATAACTTACATTTTTATTCATTAAAGAATTTGGGATATTTTCCTTGATATTTTCCATTTTCCCTTTATATTACTAGGAGCAACAAATGCATTATATTCCTATTTTTTTTTTTTTTTCAGTAAGAGAAGGTACATATGAGATCAAGAGAAAGGCATATAATGCCCAGTCACAAGGGAGATGCATCTTATAACAAGACCAGTAAAATAGAAAAATTACAAATTAGCTACCCTGTCACGCTGTACTACAAATATGCAAAATTTTAGTGCTAGATTCTTCTTGCGAAGGATACTAACCATTTGCCATACAACTTGCGCTGTTCATCTGTAAATTTCCATATCAGGATTACTGGTGCCTTTGGGTTTCTGTCCTCCAGATCCTTTCTATAGTGTAATAAATTGCATTTTATAACAATTTTTTTGCGAAATCATGTGTAGTTGGTACATTGGTATCTACAATTGGTACCTTTCTGGTGAGATAGATTTTGGAATCTGTACTTGGTACCTTTCTGGTGACATAGATTGTGGAATCTGTACTTACTGGAAGGATCTTTATTCACCGCTAACATGCCGCCAACTCTAAATAATTTCATGGTTCACAATGCTCCTCACCATTTTTTATCTTCGACAGTCACTTATTTTAACTATCAACTTGTAAAGCTAAAGAATCTTGCACGACGGCTGATGACTAGAAAACTGGTGAACATAACCATCAAATCTTTTTAATGGTTAGTTATCCACTTGCAGCAGTGCTTGCTGTCTTCGACCATTCCTTGGTCAGCTAGAGCACTTCTGATAACAGTTAAATATCCACTTGCACCAGTGCTTGTGGCCTTCGGCCATTCCTTGGTCAGTTAGGGCACTTCTGATTAGCCTTATAGATTCGCTTTGTTCACGCGTGCATACCGAGATTGATTTATGAAATATTAGTTAAAGCTCTCTGGGTAATACCGAGATTGATTTATGAAACGTTAGTTAAAGCTATTTGGGTAATGATGTGGGCGAGTTTAACAGATCTATCTTATCTATGCGATTTGGCTTTATATTTATGAAAGTAGATCTCTGCGGAGACTTCGTTTATGATCTAGAGAAACCATGTTTAGGTAACTTTGTGCTCTAAAGTATGGTAAAAAGAAATCTTTACACTTTAATTAAAAAAAATAATTTTGTATTTTATGTAATTGGTACACCGAGTAGTTTCGACCTATTGCATAGAAGTTACACATAAATTAAAATTAAATTATTTAGTTTTAAACCAGGGCTACATAATAGCTACTACCTGCAGCTTAGTTTAAATATAACTAATTAAATTAAAAATAATAGAAATAAATATTTCATCATAAAAATAAAACAACTAATAAAATGTGTATTGGTAAATATCATCATCAAAAATTAAGAAATTTGATTAACTAATAATGGGTATATAATATATACATACTTTATATGTTTTTAATATAATAATAAGTCATTTTAAACTGAAAATATGGAGAAAAAAATTATAATTCACAGAAATAGAAATAATAGAAAAAGAAAAAGAAATTAAAAAGTTAAATAAAAAAGAAGTAAATCTGAAAACAAAAATTTAGTAACTAATATAAATGGAAGTTACTAAATAGTTAAAAATAAGACTTCAATAAACCACCTTACATATAAATAAATTTAAATAATATGAAAAAATAAAAAGAAACAAATTCCCAATGTCATAAAGGGCAGAAATATTTTGTCAAAGACAAACTAATACACATTGAAAGAAAAACTGAATGAGTAATACATCAACTGAAACAAATAATAATAATATTTATAGCTCACAGTTTTATACATTAAAGAATATGGAATCCTTATCTTTGCCCCTTATTGTTTGCGCCAACAAATGCATTTAATTCCTATTTATAATTGGATAAGCAGAAATCTAGAAAATTTGGAAGGAGTTGAGAAAATATCTTTTTTTAAGAGCATATCATAACATTTTTCTAAAAAAAAATATTATTTTTTTTTCTTTTATTTATTTTTACATGTTGTTTCTAGAATTTTTACATAATCTAATGTTTCCAGGAAACCTACCATTTCTATAATTATCTGGGGAACAAAATTGTTCATGGACTCTTTTCCATAAAGTTTTTATTTATTTTTCCTTTGAAATAATTTAGCTACAGAAGGTGTTCTTTTTAATTATTTTCTTGTTGAATCAGAGGGTTTATTTGTTGGATGTAGTCCGAAGGTTTATTTGTTGGATGTATTCTTTGTTTACTTAATTGTACTCTGTCTTTTAACTTGAAAGGTTGATTGCTTCATGAATTTGGGTAAAACAAATTAATATTGTTTGCATAACTGACATACTTTCATGACTTATTTATTCAACTTTTATCTTCAACCTATCCCTATCTTCCTTGATTTCACTTCTAGATGAAACAAACATGTAAAGGAAAACAATTTTTTCATTAGACTTCTGAAGCCCATGGTAAACCATCAGAATCCCTATCTTCCTTGATTTCACCTGCACATGAGGCAAACATGTAAAAGAAAAAAATTTCTTCATTAGACCTATCAAGCCCATTGTCAATGATCAAAATCACTACTAAGTATATAGATGCTAGGACAACTTGAAATAAATTTGTCTTCATATTCTTCTATCCTTCCTTCTTTC